>JARHVA010002404.1:1367500-1852500 GCA_037957365.1 Torreya grandis
TTCTTTCAATTTTTCCTTCCTTTTTCCTTAAAAATTGCTAGTGTAGTGTAGAGATCCTAGCTGATACATCAAGGGGATCAAACCCTTATAATATAGAGATTCAATACACCTATTAGGCCACCAACAACCTAAGATTATATCCATGTTACTCTAAATTTTGAAGGCCTGAAATAACATCCACAAGGGTGTAAGTTTGAGTAGATAATAAGACCACCATTAGCCATTCCATCCATTCCTACTTCATCTCAAGAACATGTCTTTGATACTGGGTTAGTCTTATCGACACCATGGATGTAATAACTAAAAATAGATAAATTATGCATTCAACAATTGGTGCTTGTTTAACCACCAAATATCAACCTAGAATTTGATAAGTGTATAATCAATTGAAGAGAATTAGAAAGAGTAAAATGACTGGTGCTGGTAAGGAGATTGAATTCAGAAGAGAGGAATAATTATTCAGTTTAGCCAAGAAAATAAAGACTTGGTGTGATGAATATGAATAATTTGATGAATATTTTGAATCTATAGTGTATTCCATAGGATGGGTATTAAATATAATGTTTTGGGGTATCAAACATGCAAACTAAAGGATGAAGTCTCATCCTAAAATATAAACCCCATAGGATGTTTTGGAATAGGTACATAAATTAGATAGCATGGTGTATGATTTAATATTCTCAATTCATAAATAATTTTTAAATTCACATTCACATTGTAATAGAATGGTAGAGTTTTGCAAATATTTGAAAAAAGTGGATACTAAGTTATACATTATAGCCAAAGTAGTAAGGAAAAAGTCATACCCATAATTGAATTTATTGATTGTCCCTAGTATTAAATTAACATATAATTATGTGAATAACACTATAGATGGCCTTATATAGAGTCAAAAAATGATGAAAGAGATACCCAAGAAATTAACTAGTCAAGAACATAAAGCTATTGATCTTTTCGGAGATATCTGTATCCCATCTATATAGACTCCATAGGGGAAAATAGTCAACAAAACATATTTTAATTATTTTATCCATGCCTTTTTCAACCATTTCACAAAAAAATTTAAAAATTTAGCCTAGGGAAAAGGGGATTTAATTGTTTAACTAATAACATTTACTAAGCAGAAAATTGATCATCCACACCATTAGAAATATTATTTGATTTTTCAATGGTTACTCATAAAAAGTTAATGGATAATATTCTTGTCTTATTCAAACTTATCATTATTAATTTTTAGGTAATTAAATTAGACTTTACAACATGTGTTAATTCCCATAAGAAAAATAAGGAGCAAGAATAGTTAGTTGCAGAAGCTTCATAGGTTTAAACCATAATATTTATTTCCTATTCTTCAACATAAGAAATCATTAGAAAAAAAAATTCTAGTATCTCCTCTACTAAAATTCCTTTATATTTTTCCATAGGATTAACTCTAGTACAATAATAGTTGTATCTCCAATTACTACTACAATGACAAGTTCATCTATAGTTAGTACTACATCATCAACTCCTGTTTTGGGAACATCTAGTCCAAATTTATCAACTTGAGTTCAATTATATCCAATTTTAGATACCATTGTCAATTCCACTTCAACATCATGGTCTAATTTTGGAATTTTATTCTTATCATGAGTATTTTTATCTTTGCTTTGATTTTTAAAAAAATTGTAATTACTAAGCTAAATTAAGAGCATGACTTATTCTTAGCCTTTGTACATGTGATCACATTTTGAATATGAGGTTGTGGCCATCTACAATTGTATATACATGTTTCTCATACATTGTAGTTTTAGGAGATTCTATAAATTAATGCAAATGAAGAAATTTTATATGCCTATTCTATGAGTTTGTGTGAATGTTCTTTCTCTTCCAAATTTATGTGATTCGTTAGAGAGTTTCCTCTATGCTAATAAAATATATGATAGGCTAAGTGCATGTTTTATTCAGAGAAGAGTTAGAATGAATTTTTAATCTTGTGAATTATTTAGTTATAGATCATATTTACAAATTGTTAATGACATATATTATGCTTAGCAATCTAGTAATAACAATATATTTTATTGTGGTCATTGAATCTAACTACAATTATTTCCATGGAATCTTTATTATGTTCATCTATGTCTTTTGATTTTCCCTAATATTTATAAGACATTGGTTTATGACATATGATTTTCCTAGTGTAGTGAGTCAACTTGGAAGAGTTGAAACTCTAATTGGATTATAGAGCACCATATTTTATACCTTACCCTTCCCTCATTTTGATATTTTTGTATAGATTTACCTTAGGTTTGATCTACCCATCCATATAAGTAGAATTTAGACATTTGTCACATATAAACCATCCATAATTAATAACCACTTTTCTCTCTGCTATTCCACCATGTGGTTGATTAAAAAATTGAGCCATGTGAGTCATGCCTTGCAATGAATTTTTCATCAATCCTAAAATGTTAGGGACCTTCTTGTAAAAACCATTGGTGTGAATAAAGCCCACATCAACACTTAGTTTTATTAAAAATCAATTTAACCCATTTTATTTCATAAATGTAAACATATTGTATATTTTAATAAATAATTATGAATTCATGACAATTATAACTAAAATAAAAATATATAAACTATCAACATCCATTATTACAATCACATAGTTCCTTAATAATGAAATCCAATGGGTGTATATATGCCAAAGATAAATTTTAAAATGTCAAAATAAATATCCAACCACCCCTAGAAAACATTGACAAATTAAACCTATAATTTATTATGAAAATAGATATAGCTTTCCCCTATTAAACCAATTTCTAGTAAAAATAGAGAAACACTAATTTTAACAAATTTATTATGAATTATAGATAACAAAAATAGGTTTTTGATCTTATCAATATGACTAAGAAAACATCCTAGAATTATTAAAATATATTCACTTTTAAATAGATATCAACCACACATGTATGAATACAAGCCACAACCCTAATAAAATAAATCCTAATAGGATAATAAACTTGAAATCTTAGGGCAAAAGAGAGAAAAAAAATAGATTCATACATATGACAAGGGGAATTAGAAATAAAATATAAAATTCAAATCCTAATGGGAAATAAATATGAAAACCTACTAAAAAAATATGAAACACTAAGGGATAAAAATATAGGGTTTGTCATGCTCAAGACAAATATCAAGTTCACCAAAAATGTTTTATTTATTTATATATTTAGATGATATAAATAGCATAAAAATATTAAAACTTAGACTGTGTGATATAGGGATTTACCATAAAATATGAATTCTAAAGAGATATGGATATTGGACTTACTATTTTTAGGATTGACCAAGAGAATAAGGGACAAAAGGAAATATTAGATGAAATTTAGATAAATAATGGGCCTCCTACGAAATATTATTAAAAAGAAATTATCTTTTATTTTGTAAATTACTCAAAAAAATATTAACAAATCACTTAACCATGAGTTAAGTGGGGCCACATATCTCTATAAATGATTTCGTAAAAATACTCATTTACTTTACTTGCATATTATTTTGTTTTTTTAATACGGCAAAATTAAGCTTATGTTTCTGAAAGTAAACTTTTGATTTTTTTCTTATGTTGAGATAAAAAGTGAGGCTACTTTGTCTTTAAAATTTATTTTTTAAATGGTATTTTAAAAGTAATAAATTTTCCTATATGACAACTTATAATGTGAAAAAATCATAATTTTTAGATTATGTGGACATTTGGATTGCTTATGCACTCCACTCTTACAGCTGCTTGAGCACAAACACACTTATATGAATATGTTTACAAAGCTTCAAAACAAATTTTAAAAAACACACTTAACATTATATATAGTACATGGGGCATGATATGCAGTCATGAAAAAGCTAATACCTTGATAAAATCATATTTTCTCTTTTTCAAGAATCAAGACTAAAGTTTCAATAATTTATAGTTCAAATCTAGATCCATATACAACAGTGTGCTTCATCTTTTACAAGTGAATCATGTTTGATATTAGTGATACTCCACATCTTGGTTACACTTTAGTGAACCACTTTGTTGGTTCCCATCTCTTCACACACCATAAAGTACCATGAGGGTTGGAGCATACATATTTCCAACTCAAGAATTTATATTGATTCTTCAAAGTGATACTTGATCACCTGTAATTCAGTACTTATCTACATGTCTCAATAAGGGGGAATGCACATATCTGTGACAAAGACAAAGTGTGTATACACACTCAATTATCACATTTAATTTACTATATTAATTTATGCATCACTATATTAATTGGGGTGGATGTAGACACTAAAATTCAATCAATAAATGTTTAACATTGCTTGTCCTTGACATGTTTACTTTGCTTGGCCAACTCACCATTCCAATAGTTATTTATCTATCTGAAATATTTTAAAGTCTTTAAATTATTGAGAACATCTTCTATACTTTCTTAATTTATTCATATTCATTCCTAATGAGTAGATACTTCATTGACATTTCAATTTGAGAAGCCTTTATTCATTTTAGATAAGCGTGCACTAGGTAGATAGGGATTCACTATGTACCTATCCACTAGTATGGACTTGTCTCCCACACTCTAACAAATAGTTGTTCAAAATGACATGCTTCCTAAATAATTTCCCACTTGTGAAAATAGGTCATTTATAGAAATAAAAAAACTCATTTGTAATATCACATAAAGAGTCTCACTTGAAAGCCACCAATTACTCTATATAACACTCTCTTGAAAAAATAATTTTAAAATCATATATTTATTTTAAAAAGATCCTTACTATAATTATGTTGTATTAATATAGTCATTAGCCAAGTTAACATTATTTTACTTTCATGCTAAGGCATCCTTTACCAAGCATTCTAATCAAATTTTCTAGTTATATCTATATGATGTTCTTTCAAAGAACTTCATTGGCCTAAGATCCACTTGGACTATCTAGGTAGCACTCAGTCAACAAGGGACTTTTTGAGAATAGCTTAGTCATATCCCACATCCCCACTTTTCTCTCCCTAGGCATTTGATCTTGTTTGTGTGTTTTGTTCAAGATAGCTTTTACTTTTTTAGGTGATCTACACATTGAAATAAATAGGCTCCACAAAAAATTAAATAGAGGTAAATTAGCTCATATTTTTATATCTAGCATATAGTCAACATAGACAAAGTCACACTAATGAACAATGGCACATTGTGATACTACTTAGCTAATGCACTCTTATCCTAGGATATAATAAAACACTATTTTAAATTAAAACTAGGTTTCTATATTTTTATAAGTAGTTTTAGACTGTCACATTTAGGTAATAACTAACATGGTTTGAATAAATTAGTTTGTAAGGACATATTTCTAACCCTAACCCTACTTTCCATTTTTAACAATCTAAAACTTATGTAAATTATGTATATCATTGTATTCTTATAGTAATTTGTCCTATTTATCTTTCTAGATTAGATTTAAATTTTAGATTGATTTAGAATTAATTTGATTTCATAATTAATTATAAGATTAAATAATGACATAATGAATACCATATTTGAAAATCCATAACCTATGGCTTACTCTTGATAACTGTGAATCAAAACCTTCACTTTATTTTGTTGGTTAATTTCCATTTGTGAATAACCTTAATCTTGTTTTCCATGTCCTAGAGGTATATATTCCATTAATGTCACTAGAAATTGCCCCTAAAATTCTCAAAGTTGGATGCAATAATTTTACCAATCTAAAAACATAACATACCTTTGGAACATGTTTTTGGACAAAATATTTGATACAAACCATAAAATCAGATCAAGCCCATACAACATAACACCAAAAAATACATAAGTAGATTTACACATATAACATTAACCCTATAAAAGTGTTTCTTTTTTCTGCTCTATTAATAAAAATACTTCTACACAAGAATCACAATTTATTAAAAAAATTCAAGGAAAAAAATAAATTATAAAAAATGACTAGGCTACTTAAAGCCTAAAGAAAAATATGATTTTATTTAGTTATTTTTGAATCAATGCATAGAAAATATTAATAGATATTTTCTATTGTATACACATAAATTATCATAGGATAATATTGTGCTTCTGTCATGTCCAATTACAATGCTTCTATCCAAAAATATTACAAAGTCATGTTATGAATCCACACTTAATCAACATGGCCTCCTACTTAGTTTTAACCTTAGATACAATATGCATCTCAACTTTATAGATAAGTTTAGATTTTCCTTAGTAATTTCTAAATTTATCATATTTCCACGTTTAATAAATTCCAAATCATTTTGTGTCATTTATCACATATATGTATCTTTCTAATTATGCACAAAAATTTGTATAATTAAGGTCTAGTATTTATTAGTTCCCAAAATTTGATAAAACATATTGGTGAACCCATCTATTTTTAAAATGTTTAAAAACCCTAACCATACATGTTGTTATGGTTTTTATCCTTTTTTTAAATATTTTTAATTATCATCCGAGGGTTTTCAAATTTGATAAATTCTTTATTTGCAATAATCTTCTAATTTTTTCTTTCTTATTTTATTCAATTTAATAAAAATGTTTTGAATTATCTTAGACACAACAATACACTAAGTTATGCTCAAATAGGATCCTTTTCAATTTTAGTTAATAATATAATGGTATAAAAATTTAGTATATTTAATGACATAAATAAGGTACATTTACAAGGATTTATTTCAAATAATAAAGATATACAAGATGATTTTATCAAAATTGTTAGAAAGGAAATTAAGAAATCATCTAAAGGACAATCCTCTAAGAATTCTAACCCTATAGATCTAATAGATACAAATTTTATACCAGATTTTACTATGGGAGAAACTCAAGGGAATCATCAGATTAATACTCCAATTCTTATTCAATCTTTGGGAATATTACCTTTGGTTAACACACATTATTCTTCTCTCAATGTAAAATCCATTATACATGAGATTCAATCTTTAAAAACTAAAGTGTTACATTTGAATCAAGGTGCTTCAAAACCTAATTAAGCACTCGATTCTCACATATTATTGCATAATCCACTGGCATAACACATATTAATATATCCTTTACCTATAGGTTTTTTGTCACCCAAAATTACATTATATGATGGAAAGGTTGACCTCGAACAACATCTAAGAGCATTCCATGTAGCATGTTTGGAAAATGTGTCTAATGAAGAGTTATTAACTAATGTATTCCTTAAGAGTCTATAAGAATGTGATCTAAAATGGTTTTATAATTTACCTCATCAATCAGTGTGTGTATTCAATCCATTAGATGATATGTTCCTAGCACATTTTTTAATCAATGCTAGTGAGAAGATTTCATATGATTAGATTTCTCAACTCAAATAGAAATCTAATGATCATATTGAAGAATGTTTAAAGATCCAAGACTATCTTATCCAAAATGACAAGTACTATTATAGATATAGAATTACAAGATATTTTCAAATAAAATTTGCTTCCACCCCTATATGAGTCCATCAATTTTAATAAATTTCTCTCATTCACAAATTTGTGCCACACATCAAAATAAAGGGAAACTAAATTATTAGAAATAAATAAGCTCAAGTATACAACCAATTTAGATTTTAATATAAAGAATTCAATAAATCCACCTTACAAGGTAAGGCTAACTAATGATAATAATTATCAAAAGGTAATAGTACATGCAATTTGTGAGCCCATTCTAGGGATTATATTATCAGATTATCCAAGGAGATAATTTACCAATATACTAGAAGCTCCATATAAGGTCCTCAAAACACTAATAAAATCCAATCTCATATCTCTCCCTCCCATTAAATAGGTTCATTCAAAAAATCCTCATCCAGAAGGTTTTGATCATAAATATTTTTTTGATTATCATAAGGCACTAAGACACACTATTAATAGATGTATCATTTTGAGGCATAAGATTTAGGATTTGATAGATAGCAATATCATTAATGTGGGCACATTAAAAATAGTTCAAAATCACAACTAAGTGAATGAAAAAAATGAAAAAATTTAGTGATGCTTTTATTAAGCATATAACTAATATGGTAGTAAATACGTGAGGAGTTCATTGTGCATATAATTTACATCCTCCACAAGATTATTATCATTCTCATATAGAGATATCACATCCTTTGAATGAAATCGTTGGTATGGGTATCATACTTCAATATCATCTGAACCACTCATCACATTTTTAGAGCAAGAGACAGTATATTATGACTTAATTTTGCATCCCTTATTCATTATAGATCACATTGATCATTATCATATTCACAGTGTCATGATCAATAATGGTTCATGTGTAAATATGTGTAGAAAAACACTTTGTTATCATCATCAATATATAGATTGGGATTTTATTCCCACCACAATAGTCATAAAATGATACAATGGTCAAATTCATAGTTTCATAGGTGAGATTAAACTACCATTATAGGTTGGTATAACACATTTGGCCACTAGACTTATAGTAGTACCCAATATGGGGGTATTTAATAAATTATTGAGATGCCCATGGATTCAGTAAATTTGTGTAATTCCTTCTACAATCCACAAGTTTTTAAAGTATATTTATGATAATGAATTCATCATAGTCTGGGGTATCCCATATGAGTATCCCTATCACAAATAGATAGGGTTCATATACAATATATTTTAGATGAAACTAAAAAGGTGAAACTTATGTAAATATTTAAAAATTAAGTATCTACCCATTATCAAAGGCCTATCCTTGAAAGGCCACTTTAGTAGAGATTTGTCACAAGCTCTAGAGAGCCTCTTTCTATTCCTACACATCCTAGATTGATATTATAGGGAATTAAAGGTATTTAACATAAGGAACCAACACATGATTCATACACTCCA
The DNA here is from genome assembly GCA_037957365.1 of Torreya grandis. NCBI lineage: Eukaryota > Viridiplantae > Streptophyta > Pinopsida > Cupressales > Taxaceae > Torreya > Torreya grandis. The sequence goes on from JARHVA010002404.1 coordinate 1,376,385, forward strand.
TGATGGGTTCCAAAAATACCTAGAGTTCATCTTGTTTAGCAACATGCACAATATGTTATAGATCATCAATATGATATTGGTAGTTATGATATAGAAGGAAATCAATATTTAGATTTTCCATTCACCTCAATTAAATCACAATAATATATTCATTTCCATTCATGAGAGGTTATGATTACTATTCTATACATATGGAAAATTAATTTTGAGTCCCTTATAGGACTTATCAGTTAGTATGCTTCTCTCTATTTTTTTAATTTATAGTTACACATGAAAAAATACAAAAAAGTAACATATTTTTAAAAAAATTAAAAATAAGGCCTTATGCATACTTATGTTTAATTCATTTGCATTAGTTCATTCATATGCTAGTTATTCATTACTTATTTATATCCAATTTCATATCATATATTCTTCACAAGTGTACATGATTGAGTTCATAACATATAGATTGCCTTTTCTAGACATAGTTGCATTTCATTTCACTATCTCATACTCATAAATACAAAGATACAAGAGTGTGTTATTCATATAAGATAACATTGTATCATTGTCATATTCCACTAATCATGTCCTAGTGATCATAGGATATTAGTTCTCAGATTCAAACCATACACATACCTCTTCTAGTTTATCTATACATCAACAAGCTCATCAGGGGCATATTTTACATAGGTTTTATCCTCTTTTGTCTATCCCTTATTGTTCATACTTAAGTTATTACATGGAATAATATTTCTCAATATTTCTCACTTACCTACACATTGATATCTTACTTGTTACCTAGGTTATTTAATATACTAGTGTTACAAATTACTTATATTGGTCAACTAAATGTATTCATGATTTTATTGATTTCTTTTCCATTTCATGTTGTGTGTATTAATTATTAAATTTTTTAACATTTGAACATGTCTTTGTGTATGATTCAAATCCTGAATTGTATGTTTCTATGTGTATGAGTGAAATTTTAACATTTTCCTTATATGTGGCCCTTATGTATTATGTTCTTTATGTGATGCATGTGTACTCTTTATTTGTGTGTGCCATAGCCATGACACTTATTTACTAAGTTTTTGATGCCATGATGGAAATAATTCATCTTCCCATCCCTTATATGTCATGATGTATATCATGCATCTCTCTCCAAGTAGTTTTATTCAACTTTCAATATTCAATTTTGATCACTTGTCTATGTGCTTGATTACTAACATCTATCCTGATAAATTCACTATGTGAATGTTTTTATAGGCATCTCACACTAAAATTTTGATAAATTTATATATATTATGATTTAATTCCCCTCTATGTTATCATTACTACTTATATCAACATATTTTTCATAACATCTCTCACATAACTTTTTTATTTTGAGTTAAGTTATTACATAGGCACAATAACTCACCTCAAAATAGGGGCATACACAGTGATTTTTATTAGAGACTAAGCCCCTAAAGTACAAAATATAGACATAATTCTATAAATATTACATTTTTCCCCAAGTTACATACTCAAATTTTACCCAAATGGCTATTTTATATAGAATAACTCTATTTGGACAAGGGTGTGCCTCATTGTTGTCCAAATGGTGTGTTGTTGTCCTAAAAGATAGAAAACATTCACTTTAAAAAATATCTAAATCCCAAATAGCAACAAACAATTAACAATAAGTATCCAATCACAATTTCTATAAAAAATTCAAATTTGCTTAGTTTGAGAGCATCATGCACAACATGTGCTCCAAGTTAGCACACATGTTACTCATAATTCTCAATTGTTATTACTTAGCCTCAAAATACATATACACTAAATATTACATTAGGTAATGTGTGTGCCATATTCTTAAATCTTTGTTTAGTTTTACACTCTTTTTGTATATGGAATGACATTCCATTTCATTATCCTTGTTGTATACACTAGACCTAGATCATATTATATTTTTACACTAGTTTTTTAGCCAAAATAATCTATTAGAATTCATACAAGTATTTCAGAAAATAATTCATCATTTTAGGTATGAAATTATTGATTCAAGATCACCATGATTTATTAATCACACTGACCTATCAATTAGGATTAGAGCATGCAAAATTCATTCCAATATTTTCAACAAAGAAGAAATTTCTAAGGGTTCTACCCTCTATAGTCATTATTTTTGCACCAAAAAATACCATGGTTCATGTACCTAATAAAGTGTATTTATTCCTAATTACTAAATATATAATTTTTCTTATTTTTACTCATTTAGTTTTATCTTAATTCAGGACTTATGTATACATCTTTCATTGCAGGTTTACATGAAGCACAGTTCAACATTGTAGCCAACATTCAATACTACACTTCATAAATAAGTTCAATTATGAATTTTTCCTTTTACTATATTTCTTCCAATTTGATGAATTAATATAGTAATTTTTTTTTGGGGGGGGTGAGGGGGTTTAGACACATAAATTAACATTTAAGATTTAAAAAAGTGCACTTGTGACCACCTTTTTTACACACTTAGCTCATACCTTATTCTAGGTCCTTTTGACCACTTTCCTTCACTTTTTACATGGATGACCCATTATTATAAAAAAAATTATGACTCAAAAAATTCCTTATTATTCATGAAAAATAGTTTTTTCTCACCCAAATACTATTCCTTACACTCAGATTAGTTGTTTGTGCCCCTTAGACAACAATGCCCTAGTTAGCTAATAGTGCACTACTCTCTTTTCTAGTTCCCTTACTCTTATTCTCCCACCAAATAATGGTTATTTTTCCAAGTTTAAATTTTTGAAAAGGTTTGACCCATAATTTTAGTAAGTCCATATTGACTTAATTCCCTATTTATCACTATAAATACACATTTTAAGTCATTTTTTTAGACAATAGACTTCACCCTTGAAAAGAACCATAATTCTAATTATACACTGAGAAAAAATTACTTATTTATCCCAATTTTGATTACATATTGTATGCAATCATAAGTGTATCATGTATATAAATCAATCCTAGATTAGATAAGATAGATTATACCTAGACTTACTATTTGGAATACATTTGTTAAATGGGGGTATGACCAATATGGGGATCTGATAGACTTGATTAGGGGATCACTTGTCATAATACACCATGATAGGAAGGGTTCCAAAGCCTATAATCTAACATAATCATGAAACAACCCTAAAAGAGTCATAGGTTTAATGTTCACTTTATTCTAATAAACAAGAAATTAAATCTAATCTAGTACACACCAAAGCTTATTACACAAAGTGGGGGTTAGAAACAAAATAAACTAAACTAAACATGCATAGAAGAAATATACTCACTTCAATGTATACAAAATCCTAATGATGGGAGTGAATCAAAACTACAATATCTATATACTCTTACAAAGGAGAAATAAAGTTAGGAATACTTACCTTTGAAAATGAACCCACTGAGCCTCAATATCTCCCTTGGCCAAGGTGCTTCATAAGAGATTGTTGTGGTATGTAAGGATAACAAAGACAAATCAGATCTAGGCTACACAACCTATCTATGAATCCAAAATACTTCTCCACAAGACAAGATCTGTATCTCCAAATAAAGTATGAAACCTTAATATGTATTCCTCAAGTAGAATGGTCAATAATCAGATGTTCATTCACACTTATTCTTCTTCAATTATTTTATTATAAATGGTTAGAAATGAACTTGTATATATAGGCAGATCTTACCTTAAATCCTTTTGAATATGTCAATTGTATAGGTTTGACCTTGTGTGTTTTAGGAGATAAATCACTAGGTCTTGATCTAGGTCAGTGAAAGGGCTGATGAAACTCCTAATGAAAAATACCCCTAAATAGTACAAGGTCAACCTATTCGACCTTGTACAAAAATTAGAGGCTAAAAATTATACAAGGTCAACCTAGTCAACCTAATACAATCAACTGCTGAAAGGGGATCAATGTAAGAATAAGGAGGATAAATCATGACACATGACTGGAATGGGTACAACTAAGAAGAATAATCTTAGGGTAAGTTGTTTTAGGAGACAAGTTTGTAGATGGAAATTGGAAAAAATGACAATAATCTTATGAAGCACTAATGGTCTACCCACCCCTTTCCCAGTACACCATTTAAGGCATACATTCACAAAGATTGAGACTTTATGGGTTCTTGTAAGATACAAATTATTAGTAATCGATAAAAAATTGAAAATATACATGTGCCCCACTCAAATCTCCTCATGTGTCATGTAAGTGCAACATAAGATGGTGTTTCAGGAAATAGAACATGATAACACACAACATTGATGCTAAGTAAAGTGTAGTAAGTAGTAAATAAGATAAATGAAAGGACAAAATTGAAAAATATATACCTTTACTTAACTTAGTGTTATAGATAAAGAAGTAGAGTACAAGAGAAAGTGAAGGTATCCAACGTGAAGAACACTAGGTGAACCTAAAAAATTTAGTGTAAAAAAGAGCCAAAAACCAATTTTTTGGAAGATAGGTATATAATAGTGGAAAAGATTCTCTACATCATCATAAATCTAATGTATTTTATGGTTTTAAAAAATGGAAGAGTAGAAACAAAGATATAAGTAAAATAAGGAGTTTACAAGAAAATAATTTAAGAATTTGAATTTTGAAAAGTGTTTTTAAATATGGGAAAGAGAAGTTATTTGGTTATTTTGACTTGTGAAAGAGAGAAAAAAGAGTTTTGGAGACTAAACAAGCTAGGATGGCAAGAAGATGATAATCTAGATGAGGGGAAGCTCTAGGAGCAACAACAGGTGCACTATAGGTATGTAACTATGAATCTTAATCTAGTTTTAGAGTATTTTGTTGAATTAAGTGTATTTTTAGAAAAATCTAATTTTTAGTATTTTTAGATGTCAGTAAAGCAAAATTAGACTCTATAGGTAGGAAAAACCAATTAGGAAAATGGGTTTGAAGGAATTAGGGAGAAAACTACAAAAAAACACCTTTTTGGGAAAATGTAAGGGGTTAGCATTCATAAACAATTGGGTCAACCTAGTTGACCTAGTAGGCTAAAAATAAGCAAAATCCACACTATCAACCCAGTAGGTATGTGTCGACCCTATATATTTTATAGATTGTTGACCTAATGCAGTTTGCCAATTGATTCAAAAAGTCTATAATGATTATGTAGTACTAAGGAGGGGAAAAAATAGGTTTGACTTAGATTTTCAAGTCAACTAGGATAAAAATAGGGAAATTTTGGTCAACCTAGGTTGACCAAAGAACTAGAATGGTATGAAAATGCATGCAAAAGGCTAAAAGAAGGATAAAATGGCTCAAAATGACCAAGTAAAGGAAAAAAGCATTGAATAGGCTAAAGACAGGTAAAAATGAATGAATTAAATTAATTTAGGCTTGTTTTTATTAAAATTGTAAAAAGAATGTATTTTGACTATACATGACATGGAAGGTCTAATACATCTTTTATTATTTCTTGTTTGTAGGGATGACCCAAGTTTTGGAGATTGGTAGATGTGTCTTGGATACCAAATCTAATGGAGTGTCTGACTATAGGAGATAAAGCTAGGATAGTAGCTATAGAACTAAAAGGGATAGCTGACATGTATAGGATTCCCCTGAGCACAAATCTATTAGTCATGTTCCTTGGATGTTGGGAATTATTGACTAATACCTTCAAATGAGAGGTGGATGGGGATTTGGTAGAGGTGGATATCACTCTAAAGGATGTGCATGCCATCTCAGGACTACCGATATCAAGAGCACCAATGACTATATGCATACTAAATAGCTTGGATGAGAGGAGATCCTTAGCCATGTGGGCTACAAGCTTAGATATGATATTGGTAAGTAGGAGAGTTACTATGTTTGATGTATATGCATCACATATTCTAGATATCTATAAGTTTGTGATATGACTTGTGATACAATGAGTGTTATGTCATAAGTCAAATAATAAGGTACCAATATTCATGGTAACCTTGAGTAGGATGATCTTAGAGGAGGGAGTACTATATGATCTTAGCTCTATCACCTAGGTCCATCTCATACATGATCTATATGAGGTGTTGGTTAGAGGGTAGAAGTTGATAGGATCACTCATATTATTAATGGCTTAGATATATTATAGGTTTCCCATGTATTAATCAATTAGATTTCCCCATATGATCAATGATAGGTCATCTCAAGTGTAGAGATGGAGAGAGGATAAGGTAGAATAGGTCATGCCCTATGTGCCAATGCTATAAATAGTGATACATGTAGACATAGTATGTCTGCCATATGGGCAGATAAACATTGTGGCCAAGCTAGTTCATAGTTATATTAGCTATAATGAGGATGGAGGTGGTCAAAAACTATACTTGGTGGAGAGAGACACATCTAATGGCACAAGTGCTAGGATTGGCTAACCTCATCTAGTAGCACTGATATTGATTCCTGAGTAGTGGGCTTGACATATGAGAGAGCTATAAGGTAAGAGATGATTGGGGCCACTAGTGATGAAGCTAATGTTTAGACTACATCATGAGTGACTATGGACTAGATGAGCATCATAGGGAGTAGATCAAGAGGAGATGGATGTAAAGGTATTGGTATTAAAGATACCACCACTAGCTCTACATCAAGATGAGAAATGACCACTAAGGATACGATGTCAATGGAGGTAGGAGAAAAAAGAGAGAGTGGAGACTATCACCATCCTTGATGACCCAATAGGTGAGATAAAGGAGAGCTAGATGATAGAGAGGCCACTCAAACATAAGTTGAGGTGGATGCAAGCCATGACAATTATATTTGAGCTAAGGAAGTGACATATAAAGGAGCTGTTAGGAGGTGACATAGATGGAGAGACTATGCGAACAGTTGCATAGATGGTGAGACCATAGTGGCCAAGACACATACAGGTAATAAATATGATTAAATTATTACTTAAGTTTTTATTATAAAATAGAGACTAGAGGTAGCTAGATACTATGAGATATAACGGTTATCTAATGTCTATTTACATGTGATTTTAGAGACATATCTAAGGATGAAGAGGAGATATGGGGATCCCTTGTGAGAGGAGCACTCCATGACATCCTACATGAGACTTTGTAGTTGTATGACCTTATTACATTAGAGGAATCTAGTGTACCATCTATCCCAACTCAGGTGAGCTAGTTCACATTAACATCTAGATAAGAAAAATATGAATTTGACATAATGTCAAATGATATAATAGATAGATAAAAATAAATTTAGAGCACACATCTAATCAAAATTTAATGTAAAGTCACCATGTATGTGCTCATAAGTATTGATAAATCTTCCCACACACATTATCCAAAACATTAGATAAATCTCTATGAAGATGAACATGAACTATTGCTAATGTCTTATCAATCTTCAATTAAAATTGGGAAAATACTTCTCTTCTAATCTCCTTAATTGAAAAAGTAAGAATACTCAATGGATCATGCTAAGGATTATCAAGAAAGGGATGCTTGGGAGAATGTGTGGGAGTGGGTTCTATGGGAGATTTAAGAATCGTTGATGGATAAGGATCCATGGATAAGGGACTCATGGCTAGAGAAGGATCCATAGGTGAGGGAAGGTCCAAAGATGAAGGAATCATGGATGGAGGAATAGGAGGTGATGAAGAGACCATATTAGGGTATATAAAAAATGGATGTGGATCCATGGAAGAAGTAGGATCCCTCTTGTGGGAATGACTTATGGTAGGAATAGAAGATGGTTTGGGAATAGATATAAGGTGATCTTAAGGTATTGTTGAAGGATGTAGAAATGATAAATGTGATGAGTGACACATACAATATGCATCACCATGCTTAGCTATATATTCAAGTAGAACATTTGGGAGAGCTATGGCTTTGTCTGATGAAGGAGAAGAAGGATGAAAAATATCAATATACAATCATAACTTGTGAAAATGGGTAGAATAATGATTATATGTCACATAAAAGTAATATATATGCTTGTGATTGGTTTTAGGAGAGAAACTCATAGAAGTAGGTGTAATAGGAGTGGAAGAAGCTGGGGAAGACTTGTCAACCAATTTGGTAGGTAATGGAGCCATATTAGGAAAAAAAGAAAACCATCACTAAGAGGAGATGGAGATGGAGGAGGAATGGAACTAGGTTCCATGGAAGGATTAATAGGATGAGAAGGAGGGGTAGGCTCAACAATAGTTGGATTAGGAATAGGCTTAACTATTCCTAAGGGCTATACTAAGGGAGGAGTGGGATCTATAGAAGGTCTAAGAAGGGTTTCAATAATCTTAGGATTAAACCAACTACAGTGATCAGGGTACCTATCAAAATGGTGAGGCCTAATCATATCATGATCTATAAGCATACTCTTATGAGGCTCATCAAAAATTGGAGGTGTCAGTGCCATCTCTACCCTATGATAAAGAGGAAAAATACTAAAATTAAGAACTATAAATGAATGAAGATAGGAAGATACATCAAAATACTAAAGTAAATAAGAGTGATAATAAAAAATCTCAACATCATAGCCATATACAAGACCACCTAAGAATGGATCATCTAAATAATAACCATCATCATAATCTAGGGTATGAAGATCAATGACATGAATAGGTATAACCTTGTCATATAAAGAAGTGTGGTGAATACAATGTTGAGTATTGGTCAAGACTACAGGAATATCCTCACAACTAGGCTTATGAGAATGAGGTTTCAAAGAAGTAGGAGGTTGTGAGATGAGGTGAGGTGAGAGATCAAAAGTTTTAATCTTTAGGTTAATCTCATTGGGCTCATCATCATCTAAATCTAAGAGGTTTGGAGGAATGTTCCTAATGAGTTTAGGATGCCCATTGTAACCTTAGTTTGAATTGACTATAAAAGTAAGACACTGAGACTCATAAAATGGAATGTTGGGAAAATTTTCAAGAGTAATAATCTTAAATACACCATGGTCTTAGATTTATTCAAAATTCCAAAGGTAAGTGTCACCTTGAATCCTATAAATGACTCTATTATGAGGGAATTTAATGCATTGGTAGGTAGAAGAAGCAACAACTCTCATGGGATGAGTCCATGGTCTACCAAGTAAGATGTTATAAGAAAGGGGAAAGTTAAATATCATTACCTTCATGTGGATGGTAATATGTGGGATAGTAATGGGAAGCCACACACAACCTAGATGAGGAATTTGTCTTATATCATATCCTTGGTAGGTGTTACATGTATACTTGAGATTACATTATGAATATACAAGATTCATAATGAATTTGAGAGAGGTAATGTAGGTGCTCAAACCCTCATCAATGAATGAACACTTAACTTGGATATCACCTATTTGAACACTAATGAATAAGGGAAGATCATCTGCATGAATCAGAATCTTGTTGGGAATCATGGAAGCTAAAAGAAATTTTAACGAAAGAGAAGTGTCTATAGTTTCATCAATGTTAATAGACATCTCTTCACATTATTGTAATATACTATCCTCAGATCTAGATAAGGCTACCTTTCATCCTACTAGGGGAGTATGAGGGACATTCATCTTGAATAATAGTTGCATAAGATGATTTAATTGACGTGGAGAAGTCCTCATAAACTCAAGAAACATAATTTGGGATGGGATATTAGTGAGTTCCATGATGGGATCCCACTCATCATAGCCCATATTAAGGTTATTATATATTAGTGCATAATGATTAAGGAGGTCCTTGGAAGGAGGATCTAAATTACACTGTAATTAATGTTGATAAGAAGAGGAAGTCTTAGAACAAGGGTGCAAGTCATGTTATGATGATGAAGTAGTTGTTTCAAGTTGATTTTGAGAATTGGTAGAAGAAGTGTTAGTATAAATTTGATTATAATTAGTGTTATAAGATGATGAAAGAGTGTTATAAATAGAAAAGTAAATGTTATCAAAGGGAGAATCATAAATGGAATCATTAAAATTGATAAGGTCATCTTACCCCAAATCATTTAAATGAGTTGGAGAAGAATCATGGATAACATAATATATTCTAGATGGAGTATAGATAGGTTTGGAATCAATAAAAGCAACCACCCTTCACATATTAGTCATGTTAACCACATTCTCTTTAGAAGTGGGTTCAAAAAGACTTTCTACATTATTGGTGGAAGGGGTGGCTTTGTCTTGATTATCTTGGATAGATTGATGATTATGAAAAGGATCTTTGTAGATAGCCAAATGAGCATTGGATTCATTCAATCCTTGAGTTTTATCATGTGATTTATAATATTTAAAATAAATTTCATAATATTGTCGATGCTTTCAAATGATAAAATTGAGATTAAAATTAGGACCCAGAAGAAATTCAATAGTTAAATTATGAAGTTATTTACAGGTATATTGAGAATGACCCCAACTAGCATGAAACCAAAAAAAATTATTAGGATCATACCAAGATTTCATAAGTTGAGTAGGGTCAATATCTCTTAGAAGAAGCCTAGGTAGAAACTTAAGCAATACAACTAAGGATAGAGGTTTATAAACATTAATGTTGTTTGGTGAAGATAAGTGAGGATTGGTATATTGTCAAGAAGGGGGAGTTGGATCTGATGAAGGGTTAGGAATGACATCTTGAACATTATGAATGGTTTCATAATAATCTACAACACCATCAGTGGTAACATTGTGATTTTTATTCTTAAGTAAGAGACAAGAACCCACATAAGCTTGGGGTGGCTCAAATTGATGCATAAAGAAATATTATCATTTAACTTGGTCAATAGACTCTTCCAATGTATGTGGAGAGAGGGTGTGAACTTGATATTGAATTTTAGGAAAAAAGGCATTTGTAAGGACATGAAAAAGATTATCATCAACCATGTTATGTTCATATTTGTTTGATAAAGTTTTTCATTTTTTAACAAAGGCTTGAGTAGTTTTGTTTTCAAGTTGTTTGTAATTTATGAAGTAAACCAAAGTGTTTTCAATAAGATCACTAGTTTGTAATTCTTGAACTAAATCATTCACTAAATCCTCTAAACTAGTAATGGAATTATTTCTATGTTCCAATCCAAGGCATCACCTATGAGAGTTTTGGCTAAGAGTTTGGTAGTAGCAAAGGTGTTCAATTGGACCCAATCCTTATAAAATTTTCTAAATGTTTTAAGATGAAGGGTGGGATTAGTAAATCCATTATAAGAAATTGTAGGTGTGATACCTCATATATCAATGTTATCAATTTGAGTTGTAAGAGGTTAATTTTGGATATGCTTAATGATTTTGTTGACCAAAGGAGGTTGAAGAATGAGATTGTCTTAAGAATATTGAAGAGGAGGGAGAACATTCTGGTTATGTGTTCCCAAAGCCATTGGTTGAGGATGAGATTGAAGATGAAGAAGGTGGTTTTGCATTCTCATTATTTAATTTATGTTATGAGATTGAAAGGTATTAATTTGGTTGAGTGTTTATAATAATAGTTGATGTGTTTGATTAGTATTATTAGAAGAATTAGTGGCTTGGGTATCACTATTGGTGTTTATAGGAGATTGAGAGGAATTATGAGAATGTGAGGCACTAGTGGAAAAGTTTGATTATGTATTAAAACATGGATTAGTGAATGTTTGAGAAGAAAAATCACTAGTATTATGATTACCTTGGGTAGAAAATGATGCACTAGTAGAAGGATTAAGGAGAACAGATCTTATTAGAGGCCTACTAGATGTAAAACCTACCATGTTAGTGGATATACTAGGCATGGAGGTGGAATAAGTTAGAGAAGAAGAGGTCATGGTATGAGAAGGGGTCATAATCAAAGGAAGAGGTTGAGAATTGAATAAATTGGTACCCCCAAATACATTTGAGAATGTAGGAATAGGTGAATGAGGCTCTCTAATTTCACCACTAATCATCAGACTATAAATGGTAGAAGGATATTTTCCATGATGTTAAGGAAATTCATAGATAAAGAAGAGCATTTTAGGGGTATAATTTAATTCAGGTTGGTATTCTAATGAGAATAGAGGATTACACTATGAAGAGGTATTAGGAGGGGTCCCATATTTTATTGTGCGAGTGGAAATATGAATATTACTATCATCCAAGAGAAGAGCCCTACTTTTTTTATGGGAGACCCTATGAGAGTTAGTAAAATTTATCATGTCTATTGAATGCAACTTAGCATTATCAATTAAAATGTCCATGATGAAGGGAAAGAAAGAGAGATGAGAAAATAATGAAATAAGAAATGATAGAAATAGTACAGGGTCAAATGGGTCAAGCTAGCACAAAAATAGGGTCTACAAATAATACACAATTGACTAGGTTGATCTAGGATAGTGAATAGAGATTAAAAAAGAGGAAATGAGATATAAAAATATTGCAAGGTTAAGTGGGTCAATCTAGTATAGTGAATAGAGGCCAAAAAAAGGTAATGGGTTAATTGGGTTGATCTTGTACAATAGATAGGGAAAATTTAAGAAACCTATAACAGATTTGTGAAATAAGAAAATATAAATTTTTCAAGTAATTTGAAAATAAATAACTAAAAGCAAAAAAATATCCAATTAGATCAATGCTAGCCAATCCAATTGAAGCACATAGCGTAAAACATTACTCCAACACCAGCTAATGCAAGTTTTTATAATACAAAATACAATTGAGAAAAGAGCAAACAATCAACTTGGAAATTAAATAGATAACTAATTATTAACATAAATGTTTATTAGATTATTAAGATATGGTTTTAAATGTTATGGGAAGTTAGATGTAAGCAAAGAACTATAATGGCAATCTAAGGATGGTTTCAAGTAGTTTGGCCTGAAAGGGACTATAGTGGAAATTATACAAGCTTGGTATTAGGGCATACCCCCTAATTTCACATACCACAATGATAGGGGTGTTGGGTTCTTATCAAAAATATACCATTAACCACACTTTATACTTGACCAGAGTATCAAGTCAACCTCCCCCTTGGTTATGAAATTCAAGTAGGTTGGCTTTGGGTAGACAAATGTTAAAATGTTTGTTTTAGATTTTATGATTTGGTCATGTGTGCATAAAATAGAAAGTAATGAAACTAAATGAATTATTGAAAACCACCTAATTAAGCTATGTGATCGATTATAAACATGTAAGCAATAATAAATTAAAGTGTGAATTAATTACTAACATATAAGGTTAATTATAACTTTGAAATAAAGTACAATGTTGATATAGTCAGCAATGTATGCACAAAATATAGAATAGGGTCAATAGGGTCAAACCTATAGTACAAAAACAAGGTCTAAAAATGAACAAGGTCAACAGAGTCGACCCAATTTTTTAGATAACTCATAAAACACAAAACTAGGTCGATAGGGTCGATCCAATTAACTGTATAGGGGCAATTTTAAAGACTAAAAAATGTAAAAGGAAAGATTGTAAAGAAAGAGATAGAGAGATAAAAAGGAACCTTGGTAGATCAGAGATGTAGATAATGAAGAAGGTTGTTCAAAATTCTTGATATATGCTTGTAAATTATGCTAACTAGGTCAACTGGGTTGATCAAGATTTATAGAAACTTGTTATTGAGTTCCTAAAAATGTATAGGGTTGATTAGGTTGACCTAGTAGTCTAGATTGGATGTCTGAAAAGTTGAAAACTTATACTAGGTTGACATGGTCAATCTAGTAGCCTATACCTAAAATCTTACACATAGAAGTTAGATACTGGGTCGATAGAGTCGATCTAGTATGGTAAATATATGATGAAAAAATGAAAGAAATGAAATAAGATGAATAGATCCTACAAGTTTTATCTCACATCAGGTCCACTTGAATGTATGTAATAAAAAATGCATCATGTTTATAAATCAATATTGTCTTGAAGAAGACACATCATACCTACACTTTTGATTGAGAATACATTTGTTAAGTGGGGGAATGACCAATATGGGGATCTACTAGACCTAATTAGTGGATTGCTTATCACAATACACCATGTTATAAAGAGTTCCAAATCCTAAAGTCCAACACAATCATGGAATAACCCTATAATAGTCCTAGATTTAATGTTCACTCTATTCTAATAAACAAGAAAGTAAATCTAATCTAGTGCACACCAAATCTTGTGACACAAAGTGGGGGTTAAAATAAAAATAAACTAAACTTAGCATACATTGAAGACATATACTCCTGTCAATGTATATGGAATCCTAATTCATGGGGGAGAAGCATAGCTACATTATTTATCTACTCTTACAAAGGAGAAATAAAGTTAGGAATACTTACATTTAAAGATGAACCCATCGAGCCTCATTTTCTCCCTTGGCCAAGATGTTTTTCAAGATATTATTACAAAATGCAAGGATAACAAAGACAAATCATCTCTAGGATACACAACCTATCTATACATCTAAAATACTTCTCCATAAGATAAGATATGTATCTCTAAAGAAAGTATGCAACCCTAAGCTTTATTCCTCAAGTAGAATGGTCAATAAGTAGTTTCTAGTTCACACTTATTCTTATTCACTTATTTTATTACAAATGGTTTGAAATTAACTTGTATATATAGGTGAATCTTGTATTAAATCCTTATAAATATGTCGATTGTACATAGTCAACCCTATATGTTTTTGGGAGATAAATCACTAGGTCCTGAGCTAGGTCAATCTAAGGGCTAATGAAAATCCTAATGAAAAATACCCCTAAATAATACAAGGTTGACCTAATCGAACCTATATAGTAATCAAAGGCTGAAAACTATACAAGGTCAACCTAGTCAACCTAGTATAGTCAACTGGTGAAAGGGGATCAAGGTAAGAACAATGAGGATAAAGCATGACACATGACTAGAATGGGTACAACTAAGAAGAATAAGCTTAGGGTATATTTTTTTAGGAGACAAGTGTGTAGATGGAAAGTGGAAAAAGGAATAACAATATTATGAATCACCAATGGTCTACCCACCCCTTTCCTAGTGCACCCCTTAAGGCATGCACTCAAAGAGATTAAGACTTGACAAGTTTTTTCATGATACAAAGTGTTATTAATCAATAAAAGTTTTAAAATATTATGTGTCTACACATACATCCCTAGTATCCCTAAGTTAAAGTTGGAATACACTTATAAGGTCACAATTCATAGTTTAAGCATTTCATCACATTATGATTATAGTAGCATCTAACATTTTACACTAGTTTTTTACACATCATAGCATGTGATAATTACATGGAGTTTGATCCCTATTCATAGTATTGGTATGTAGGTGGCGCTCAACAAAATTAGTGTTTAGGTTAATCATAACTTCAAAAACTAACCCATTTTACACTTTAATTTCATATTATGCATTATTATATTGTGCTAGGGTTTGAAAGTGAAAAGAATATACATATTGGTTTTCTAAATGGAAAGGGATCTCCTACACACTCCATAAAACACACATGTAAAGGTGAATCTACTACATAAATAACATAGCTATACCACATGCTAAACACCAGTGATCTATAAGGATAAAAATGAACTTATCTTGTTTCCATTTATAATGCTCCTATCCAAAAATATTGCATAGTCCAATTCTAGATCCATACTCTATCAACACAACCTCCTAGCCAGTTTCAAGCCCATATATAGTTTGTATCTTATTTTTTAGCTAAGTTTTATATTTTTCTCAGTACATTCCCCCATATAGAATATCTATAAATTTAATAAGTACCAAATCAATTTGTGTTATTTATTGCATATATGTGGCATTTTAATTTGCATAGTAGTTTGTCTAATTAGGGTCTAGTGTTTCTTAGTTCCCAAATTTTTGTAAAACATTTGGTTTGAAATGCTTTTGATGATTTAGTCCAAAATGAAGGAATGTGTAGTAATGTTTTATTTAATATGTTCAAATCATCACATGTTTAATTGAATTAATTTTCAAATACAATAGCTCCATATAATAGAACTATAGGAAAATAGGTGACATTTTAAAGCATTACATGACATTTACATTATACTAGTAAAATCAACAAATTCTAAAAGAAGACAGAAGCACCATCATTTAAAAAACTCAAATAAAAGTATTGGTATAAATAATTTCATAATATGAGATGTATAAGAATGTTGATTTTTATGCAATGGTATAAAAATGGTTAGATTTATGGACTATACTTATTATTTTCATTCAAACATAAGTGTTAAAAATAGAAATGGAAATGCATTCTTATAGACTACACTTGCAACTAAATATTGTCAATAGGGTATAAATATCATTTAGATATCAAACAAAAGACAATTTCAATAGGGTATATATAATCTTTGAAAATGGTATAAATATAATTAAAATAATAAACAAAAATTATGTTTTTAAGTGTTATAGTTTTAAATGTCTACATTGACATTTACAAAATTTGGAAGCATACTAAAGGTATAGTTTTTGTTTCATTATAGATGGGATAGTCCATTTCTTCCATTGACAAAGTCCATTAAATCCACTCAAGATACTATTGCATTCAAATTAGTTGATATTTCTTCATTGGTTGAAATAGTATATTCAATGTTGTTGACATCAACTGCCTCACTGTCATCCTCCTCATATGGTAATAGCATACTATATAATATGTAACATACAAGAGTGGTTTTCAAAAAAATATTTAAATTACACTAAGAAATTTTGGAATGATTTTTTTTCCATGTGTTATTTAGCCTTTTGAATGCACATTCAACAACAAATCTTGTTAAGGATAACTTAAAATTAAATTCCCTTTGACTATTTGTTGAAGCTTGAGAAGATGAAGTGACTAACCATGGTGATAATGGATAATCACCATCAATAATAATATAATCTCTCATGGCTATTGAACAACTAGAAATATAACGTCCATTTAGCCTATGCCCACATTCACACAATCTATAAAGAGAATAATTATGTAAAAGTATGGTATTATTTACAAAACCATGCTACCCAGTGAAAAATCCATGAAACACATATTAATATCAATAATGGCTTACAAAAACATACTATACTTGTGATCTTTATCATACCAATCTGATGAACACTAATTATATGGAATCTCAAATTGAATATGAGTTATCTCTATAGCACCATAATAAATTGGAAAGCCTTATTTATTTATTTTTGAAAATATTACATGTTAAATCATTAAATGATTACTTGGCCATTTTTCATGAATTTTTTATTAATGTGCATGGAATTAATGAAATTATTTATAGTACTTACCATTTTTGACTTTCAATGGTCAAAAATCATAATCATGGTAACTATTTTCATATCAAATGATAACTGTAGAACTACAATGGCCACTTTTTCTCAATTGGAAACACCTTTCCCTTTATAGATGTTTCTAATGATAATGGTACATATACTTGACTAAGGATTTCATTTAATAACTCAAAAAGAGATGAAAATTGTGCATAGGTAAACCTAAAAATGTTGCAAAACCATTCATCATCACATATAACTTTGAGTATATAGTGTTTATATCAATAAAATGAATGAGACTTGTTATACCAATTTTTTTAATCCTCCCTTCACATTAAGAGTTACATAAATTTGTTTTAAGGATTATGTTTTATTTCTCATAAGTGATTGCATGCATCTCTTCATCCATTTTGGAATTTGAAGAGTCTATGCCTACATATGAACATATTTTAATCTTCATCTATACATGTTGCATATTTTTTGAACGTTGAATATCATACCAAAATTGAAAAAATAATTGGAAAATAATGGATGTACTTGCCAAGAGTAATTTTACTATTTTTGTTGATCTATAATTGTTTTTATGATAACGGATGTTAGTCAAGACCACAAAGTAAAACTATCTCTAAAAAATGACAAATCCATAATCAAATTCCTAATCAATATCATTGATAAAATTTCACTTTAACTACAAATTATGAAAACAAAATTATAAAATTTAACACATGATAATATGGTTTTATCTTTTTAGGTAAAATTTGACTTGTATTCACTCAATATCAAAAGCATGAGTTCTACTAGGGTTTGAATGTTTTTATGATTATTTTCACTCTTCTACGCATTGATCTAAACTAGTATCTCAAATCGTTTAGAATTTTTTAGGATGAATCCTTTAGGGAAAAAATATTCCCCCCCAGGGGAAAAAATATTCCCCCCCCCAAAACAAACTATCCTTTAGTAAAATGGTGCTTAGATATTCATCTTTGATTTTAGACACAAAGATAAATTCCATGACAAAATCAATAGGTAAAAAATAGATACGAGAGCCATTAAATGGCACTAGGAGAACATATATTTGAGTGATGGAAGAGAACCTAATAGCCATGTTAGATCCTATATAAATTAATAAGAACATAGTAGGGTTGTGTGGTAGGACCCTAATCTACAAATTTATGGGGCACAACACTCTTTGGAATAATTTTATGCATGGATGAGAAAAAACTAGAATCCAAATGGAAAGTATGAACTCAAAGCCTATGCAAAAGGATATTTCATAGTAATATTTTCCAATGAATTAGATAAAGACAAGGTCTTCATATGAATCCCATACTTCTTTAGAAATATAGTATTTTTAATGACACACTAGCACACAACTTTCTAGATGATAGAATAACTACCCAATATGGCACCAATCTAGATTTAGATGTATGCTCTATAGTAAGAATTATGGTCTAGGTATGTTTTTGAAACCATTGATAATACTATTTGTAAACCAATATATATATATATATATATATATATATATATATATATATATATATATATATATATATATATATATATATATATATATATATATATATATATAAACCCCATCATGGGAAAGGTTTATCTAGATATGCTTAAATCTATGTGGAGTTTGATCTCACACAAGCTTTCACAAAGAACATAACTCTAAAAGTAGGGGAAATGGAGTGGACTCAGGACCTTGATTATGAAAATATTCTTTTTAACTATATAATTTGTCATGAATATGGACACTTTATTAGAGGCTTCACAATGCTATATAAATTTAATACTATGGAGAAAGCTACTGTAGCAATGGAAAAGGACTTAGAAGTATTCATCAAGCTAAAAGAAGATGCATTGTTAAGACTAAGGACAAAATGATAAAAAAATATATTCCAAAAGAAATTAAAAAAGGAAATGATGGAAAATATATACCAATTGGAGGGGGGAAATCAATCCTAGAAATAAAACCACAAGAGGAACACAAAAATTGGAGATGGAATAAATCACATCAAATTATGGTTTCAAAGAGGATTTGGAAAATCTTCTCAAGTAACCAAGTATAGGAAACCTAGATAAGTAGAAATTAAGATTGGTACAATGAAAACATGTAAAATGAAATAACATAATAGAAGGATTGAGGCATAACTAAAATTGGACAAGTATAGATGAGGAAGATGAAAAATGTTCAAAACTAGAGGAGGACAACACCAATATTTCTCAAACTCAAAATATTAATCACAAATAAAATGTTGGAAAGATGAGGAGAGGGAGACCAAACAAGAAGGAAAAAAGTTATAAAGAAGCCATGAAGGCTATTGGATTGAGGACTCAATCACAAGTAAACACTCTCTTAGAAAGCACCAAGAAAAAAAGCCCATCTAGATGTAAATAATTTCATAGAGCATAAAGGGTCTCAGTGCCCCTTCTAAAAGGAGAACATTGAAGGATATAATAAAGAATCATAACCTTGAATTGGTTATGCTCAAAGAAACAAAGTTTTAAAGGCTAATAGATCATAACAAGGCCTTGTCTAGATTTTTAGGAATGAAAATAGTTAGGGTGGATGCTATAGGCACAGTAGGGGGCATGGACCTCCTATGAAATCATAACTTAGTCAAACTAGAATTTATCTAGGCACATAATCAATTTATTATTAGTAAAGTTATCTCCTAGAGCACATATCTTAGTTTTTTCTGATCAATATATATGGATCTTAGAACAAGGATGAAATAGAATTGGCTTGGGAATTTTTGGGGGATAAAATCAAAGTATAAAAGGATATCTTATGGATTATTGGGGGAGATTTTAATGTGAGAATGGAGGCCTTAGAGAAAAAATGAGGGAATGGTAAAGATATGAATTATGTGACCTAAAACTTAGGAAAGGGTGGTTCATTCAAGTAATATAAGGGTGGGGAAAGACCTAATACTAGAACATTTGGATAGGTTTTTGGTTTCAAACAAGTGGCTAGAATATAGATGGATCTTGGAAATATATTTACTCAAAACATATGGGTCAAATCATTGGTTGATTGTACTACATCTTAGGAAAGATGAACATCTATGTATAACCATTTTTTGGTTTGAGAAAATTTTGATGGAACATCCAAATTTATATGGTTTCATAACTTAGTAATAGATAGACCCAAAAAATAGATATGGAACCAAGATGTACCTTTTCTCCTAGAAATTGAAAGATCTCAAATTTTCCCTGAAGAAATGAAATCATCTCATCTTCAAAAATATTTTCCAAGAAAAAATAGATTTTTAAAGAAGAAGTAGCAAGATATGAGAAAAGAGGATGAAGGGCAAAACTCTAAAGAAATTCTAAAGGTAGAGGAGTAAATCACAACAGATCTAGAATAATTATATAAAAAGGAGGAGAATAAAAGTCTAAGGTTCGATTGCTGAAGGAGTGAGATAGGAACACTAAGTTATTTTTATTCCAAGTTAGAACATAGAATAACTACATTCAGAAGCTAATAACCCTAAAAGGCCCCAGTTTGGAAGAACCAAGGAAATCAAAGAATATTTAGTAAGTTACTAGGAAGACATGGCAAAAGAAGAAAATGAAGATAAATAGGAAGTCAAATTTTTTTTTAGAGAATGATACATCATATAGTCACTCATTTAGATAATTAATCCTTGATGGAGGATATCTCTATGGAGGAGACCAAGAAATCAATGTTTGAAATGGTGAAAGACTAGGCTTGGATAGATTTTTGACCATTTTCTTCCAATATTTTTTGGACCTTTTAGGAGTTTAAATTAGGGGAGTGTTTCAAGAATAAAAGGAGTATCAAATAATAATTAAAGTTCTAAACTCCACATTTTTGTTCCTCATTCTAAAAAAATAGAAAGTAAGACTCTTAAAGACTTTCATCCAATATGTTTACGCAACACTATCTACAAGATCATCTCAAAAGTCATTGATAATCAACTTCAAAAAATTGTTCCAAAAAATATCTCATAAGAACAATGAGGCTTCATAAAAGGGATAAAAATCATAAATGGGATTGTTATTACCCATGAGATCATACATTCTCTATAGGATATCAAGAGACAATGCATGTTGATTAAATTGGACATTTCTAAGGCCTATGATAAAATTGATTGGACCTTTTTGTATTTAGTTCTTGGTAAGTTCAAATTTAGCCTGGAATGGAGGAAATGGATCCAAATATTTTAATCCTACAAATTATCTATGATGATTAATGGTTCCCTAGAAGGGTATTTCTCCTCCTCTAGGGGACTCGTATAATGTGACCCTTTATCTCCCTATTTCTTCATCCTAATGGAAAAAGCACTAGGTAGACATTTAAGATATCTTAGGTAAGAGAATAAGATAAAAGGGATTAAAGTATAAATCAAGGAATCTACACACTACCATCTCCAATTTATGGATGATACTTCTCTTTTCATTAATCTTACTCAAAAAGAGGTCGAAGAAGTTAAGGATTTATGTGGAAAATATGAAAGGGATTCAGACCAAGCTATAAATAGGAGTAAATCAAAGATTTTTACATCAATTTATCCCCTAATATTCAAGCTATCATTAATAGGTACTTGGGATTTGAATTAGCAAATAACCTAGACAATTACCTATGTTTTCAACTTTTCAAAGGAAATGGAAGCAATAAACTCTAGTATAAAATTACAAAAAAATATGAGGAAGAATCTGAGTAGTTGGAAAGGAAATTTTTTGACTTATTCATGACTCACATCTTCATAAATATAGTCTTGTAAGCAATGGAAATATATTGGTTCTCACTATCAAAGGCCTTGACAATAATTTTAAGTGACATGATTAGGATTCTCAAAAACTTCTTCTAGCAAGGCATACGGGATAAGTCAAAACTCCCTTTACTAGCCTAGGATAAAATCTATAAACTTATTACACATAAGGGGAAGGAATAAGGAACATGGGTAAGGTTAATGTGGCCCTTGTAACCAATTAAATTGGAAAATGGGAATGGATTTAGGTGTTAGGTGGAGTGAGTTGTTCAGAGACAAATACTGGATGGTAGGAACCCAGAAAGAATATTTATGATAAGAGAGCTCCCCTGGGGTTCTACTATTTGGAATAGCATGAGGGATGCAAGAGGAATTATCTTTAAAAGGATTATTTGAAAATGTGTGAAATGGGTAGAACACTAAATTTTAGAATGATAGATGGATCGTCCAAATAGCTCTAAGCTTGGATCCTAGCTTAAATAGGATAAGGGAAGAGAGTACGCACCAATGGGGAAAGAAGGTGAAAGACTATTGGGTTTAAAATATAGAGTAGGGGCACATATATTTCACTTGGAAAATCTTTTAGGATGTTGATATAACTTAAAATGAATCCCAAAAAATGATCAATGGGATCCTAAAAGGTTTTTGGGTTCCCTCAAATCCTAAAAAAGATACAAGAGATTACTCAATAAAAGAAGGGTATGAAACACTAGTAGTAAAACATCCCAACACCTTATAAAAATATATACGGACTAAAGTTTGGATCTCCAAATCTTGGCCTAAATCAAAATCATTTTTATGGTTGGCCACATATAGAAAGATCCTAACATTTAAGGTAAATCTAAAAAATAAAGGTTTCTAAGGACCATCATAATGTGTGTTATGCTATAAAAATGAGGAAAGCATTGATCAAATTTTTCTTCAATGTAATTACACTAGGGAGCTCTAGAAAAAGTTCATAAATAAGTATAATCTGAGTTGGGTTTTGAATGATAACCTCCCAGATCACCTCAAGGCTTGGTGGGTTAGCACAAAACTAGACATATTCAAGGATGTATGGGATATGGGACCAATCCTCTTAACCTATAAAGTTTGGATTGATAGGAATACTATTATTTTTAACACAGCAGTAGGCATAAGATCCTAGATAAGGTCTAGGTGGAACTTAAAACTAGCATTAGTCAAATAGTAGCCACTTTTAAAAATGATAAAAATAAAGAAGTCAGTGAAGAGGAAGTGAGAATCATCCAAAATTAGGGGAGGGTCAGACAAATATATTATAATATTAATAGAAGCAACAAGTAGGCAAAGGACGCAACTAGAAAAAATGTCAAATGGGCCCTGCCATAATAGGGGAGGTATAAATTAAACTTCGATGGGGATTTAAAGCATAATCCATGAGAATCAAGAGCAAGGGTGGTTATAAGGGATCATAAAGGACATGTGGTGTAATATAAATCCATCTATACTAGAATCAACATAAATAACATAATGAAAATTGAGGGACTTATTCTTGAAATGAATCTGGATTTAAAGGAAAATATTGGGAACATCATAGTAGAAGGGGACTTGTTCATGATCATTAGAGGCATGAATAGAAATGTAAACCTTAACTAGATAATTAAATGAATAATTAAATAATTATAAAATTTAGGGGTTTTTTTAAATAAATAAATTGAAACCATAGTCTAAGAGAAGGAAACCAAGTGGTAGACTAATTAGAAATTTATTGATTTCTATCTAATTCAAAGGACAAAAAAGGAAACATGGAGAGCATCTCCAAGGATAGGGAGATGGAGGAATTAGAAGGAATTATTAAAAAGGAATGTTGGGAAAGATAAATAAATTATTAGGGATTACTCCCAAAAAAAAGGAGATGAAATATTGAATAAGAAACATGAAAACCTAAACTCATAGTGGTTTAGCTCCAAAAGAGGAAGGTGACTCTAAGAGGGAAAGGAATGTTACTATTCCAAAAAATAATAAGGAAAATAGTGGGGATTTCATGAATTATGCATGTAAGTCCATATTAGAAAGTTTCTTGAAGGATAAACTTTCGTGCAAATTCGTTGGCCTTGCTAAAAACAACACTTGTTATTTTTAGAAAGTTTGTTTAGGCTAGGTTCTCAAGGAGGAATTTAACAAGCCACTTTTTTACTTAAGCTAACTTCATGTTATATTTTTAATTTTCCTTCTTGAAAAATTAATTATCAAAAAAATACATATTATTCTATCCTTTCAAAAAAAAACAATAAATTTAAAAATTCTTAAATTTCAACCTATATGATAAATTGCAAGATGATATTTATGAAGATATATATAGCATCAATAAATATTTCAAAATAAAAAAGAATTATAAATCAATTAGGAAATTAAATTTTTATTGAAGATTATGGTGTAGATATAACTTGGTAAATTTTTCCTATAGGATGACAATTAAATACCTCTACAAGCCACCACAAATATACGAAATCAAGTGTATTGTTCACCATGATAAAAAGAGTATACTAAATTAAGATCGATAATTATCATCATTATATAAAAATAAAAGCTACATTTAAAATTTAAATTAATACAAATAAATAAAGGGCTACATAATCTTCGTCATGGTTTACCCAATTGAATTTAGAGCTGAAACTAAATTGAGTTGCACATTGATATTTTATTATTCAATCTTGATTAGCCTTTCCTCACTCACATCTTCCCTCTACATCTAATGTTCTTTCAAATAATATTAATTTAATTTTTCCCTCCTTATAAATATAGAGTATAAACCATTGACTTATTATTCTTAATAATATTATCTTGTATACTTGTAGCTTTAGATATTTATTTTCATTTTTCCATATGGATTGGATTGCAAATTCCACTTTAGGTGTTTATAACTCAATATGTTTTTCATTCTCATTTGGTGAATAAAATTCCTCATAAACCACATGGTTTGTCTCATAACTATCAATGGTTATATTTATAGAATTGAAGGATCTATCTTGATTGAAATTGATCTCCATTGTATCTAAAATGTCATTAAGATACTTTGGAGGGAGTTTATTATCCATCCTTTCTTGCATTATCATACTTTAATAACTATCATGCCCTAAAGGAATATTTTGTAATATCCCCTCCAAAACAGGAAATATAGCAACACAAAAAACTTTGAACAAGATATAACTTCGGTTGAATAAATTCAGAATGATCACAATAATATAGTCTCTGAATAGCAAATTACAAATCTTATCACTTGTCCTTTTAAACTATTACAATTGCAGTCCTTTCTCATGCATATAAATATGAAATACAGTCTTAAAAACCCTAGCTTATCAAAACTGGAAGTGAAAATTGAATTTTGGAAGGTCTCGGCCCTTCTGTGTCGACACACAGTCGCCATCGTCGGTCGATATCTCGTACCGACGTCGGTCTCTGTCGGTCGGCTTTCTGCCGACATCGGTCTTCAGTCGACCGATGTCGGTCACTGAAAACCCTCTATCTGCCGAGGTCAGTTCCTGAGCTGATCAGTACAGACCTGTACGGACTTTGTACGGCTGCCAATTAAGCACAACTTCCCTATTTTCAACCCCTGATCTGAAATATACGTTTCTAGCACAGACGATCTCTAGCTGTATAATTTATTGAATCAAAACAAGAATAAAGAAATACCTGGAATATCTGTAATAACTTCTGTGTGAAGTTATCTCTCAAACCTAAAATTTTGTGATAACTTCTAGATGAAGCTATCTCACACTTTGGCAATAGATCAGCTGATATTCCACAGCCTCTTAATTGCACACACTGAAGAGGGAACGTTCTCCAATGCAAATGGAATCCTTGAACCCTAAGCTCAGTCTTCACAGAAGAAATTCTCAAAATCAATATCAATAATCAATGGCTAATGAACAATGGCCTCCATGAGAAACCCTTATACCCTCAAAAAGATATGCTTGCCCTAATTAGGGTTTCTTAAATTAGAATTAGGGTTTCTAATTAAAAATAGGCTAAATAATTAATATTTGATTAAATCAATCAAATATTAATATCTCCCTCAATACATGTCAGATCAACGAACCGATCGAAGCTAGTGAATCAGGGAGTGATTCTGCACATAACCATACCATAATAAAGGCACTCCGCTGCATATCAAATATCCCTAAAAAGTAGGAGCCCTGGCCAAATATGTCTGAAATAACTTGAATGAAAATCAAATGTAGAAATCCTATGAATCAAAGTCAAGCCAAGCTCCATTATGACCCTCTATCCATCCTATTAGCCTACAAAGGTCGCATAATAGGCTAACCATGAACTCAGAACATGTCAATTAAAAAGGGGACTGACAATCTACCCCTCCTGAAATTGCTTGCCCTCAAGCAATCACTGAATGACAAATCAATCAATCCACCTGGATCCCAAATATAGTTTTGATCTCCACCACTGTCAATTAACACGACCCCCATGCCATGTCCATCCCAACTCTCATGTAATGGTGTCACATCATCTCTAGTACTAAGATAAGCACTCCAACATCCAATCCATAAATGAAAATCAGCAAGCAAACTCCTTACCTGAATAATATCTGAAACTGGATAGTGAAGACTAGAAATAGTCATATCATCATCAACCTGTGATCCGGCTGTAACAGAAAGTTGAGTCCTCACCACATGTGACAACTCCTGAACTGAAGTCACCTCAAGACCAAGCTCATCCTCATACCTCTCCTGTGTTGGTGCCAATGTGCACTCGTCATCGCTCTCTATCATGTCATGTGGTATAGGTACCTCCATCCGATGAAAAAACATATATCTGAAGCTGCTGCCCCGTATTGCCTTAAGAATGTGTGTCTTCCCATCAACATCAAAGAGAACCTCCATGTCCTTGAGATGAAGAGTAACTTCTTCAAATGAATGAAGCCACTTCATACCCAAGACTAAGTCAATATCCCCCATGTTTACCACATAATAATCAGCCTTGAACTCATAATTGTTCAAGCGCAATGGGAGGTCTCTAATCATATGCTCACACTTAAGAGTGTGACCATCGGCTACCTTGACACTGATGCCCTCAAAGTCTACGGTAGTGAGCCCACGCTTCTCCACAAATCTAGCATCTATGAAATTATGTGTGGCTCCTGTATCAAGAAGGGTGATAACCTTCTGCCCTGCCAAAACTCCACGGAGTCTGAATGACTCATCTGACTGAATACTGGATATGCGTGCCTCCTGAATGTGAAGCTCTAACTCTACTTCTGCATTAGGCCCTGAAGCCTCTGCCTCTGCCCCCTCAGAACTGTTCTGCTGCTCGAAATCCTCAGAATCTGAATCCTCATAGTATACCCACATCATACGATTCGCCTTGCCCTTAGGCCTCAAAGGACAATCGTGATGGATATCATATGGTCCTTTGTAGTAGAAGCAAAGCTTCTTCCTGCGTAAATCATTAAGCACCTCACGATCCAAAGGTGGTGCTGCCGGATTGGCTTTTGAATCATTTTTAACCCCAAATTTATCTATGTTAAAATCCGGTCTCTCTGTATCCCCGTGGGAGTGCTTATGGTCTCTAGACGAAGAAGCACCTCTGGAGTTAAATTTATTGGATGGGGCTGCCATCTCCATACTCTGTGCCTTCTTCATAGCTACTTGTAAAGAAGGAGGATCAAAGGCTTTGATCCAACCTCTCAATGGCTCTGACAATCCCTCTATGAAGAGAACTACCAATCTACGCTCTGAAATATTGGGCACCATGACTGCCAATCTTTGAAACTCACCAATGAAGGACTCCAAGTTACCTGTTTGTCTCAACTATGCCAGATCTTGAAAGTAAACCTCAGGATCTTTCCTATCAAACCGCTCAACCAATCTATCCACAAAGTCCTGGTACTCTGTTACCTGATTATGCTGAAGTGTTACCATACCATGGTACCAACAATCATGTGCTACTCCATCCAAGTGCAAAGTGGCGTATTTGATGGCATCTATCTCTGACATTGGTCTCAATGCTAAAAGGGTGTCAAGCTTATGAACCCAAGATTGAGTTGTCATCTTACCGCTGCCGTCAAAAGTAGTCAAAGAAAGCTTACCAGTAGCCTTCTGCAGCTCACTGAATTGAACTCTAGGCTTCCTGTCCTGTCTAACCAATCGGTAGTGCTCTCTCCTAAGATTGACAAAATGATCAAAGGTCATCCTCTCTTGGACATGAAGAGGTAATAAGTCCCACTCATCATTTGCAGCCATGTAAACATCTGCAAATGGGTTATTCCCTGCTTCTTCTGCTGGTGTCTCTAGTTCTTCTTGAACAAAAGTATGACGTGTAGGTCTATCAGCTGTTCTGGAATGAGTCTGTTATGGCCTCTGATTAACCGTAGCACTCCTATCATCTCTTTGGTCCCTGTTCTATCCATCAGGTGTGTTCATTCTCTCTATCATAGTCATAAGTGCCTGTAGTGTCTGAGCCATCTGCTATTGGCTTGTCATCATAGCACGCTGAAATTCTCTGGTGCCCTGATCAGCATCATACCTATGGCCCCTGGGTGGGCTGCCCTCACGTCTGTCACTCATGATGGTCAGTGGCTGATCTAACACCTGAGTACCTTCAAGCAAGGCTCGACTGTGTGTGTTATACTTGTGTGGTCCCAACTCTTGTGGCTGCATAAGATCTATACACCCTCAGGCTGGCAGGATTTAGCTCTGATACCACTGTAATATCCCCTCCAAAATAGGAAATATAGCAACACAAAAAACTTTGAACAAGATATAACTTCGGTTGAATAAATTCAGAATGATCACAATAATATAGTCTCTGAATAGCAAATTACAAATCTTATCACTTGTCCTTTTAAACTATTACAATTGTAGTCCTTTCTCATGCATATAAATATGAAATACAGTCTTAAAAAACCCTGGCTTATCAAAACTGGAAGTGAAAATTGAATTCTGGAAGGTCTCAGCCCTTCTGTGTCGACACACAATCACCGTCGCTGGTCGATATCTCACCGACATCGATCTCTGTCGGTTGGCTTTCTGCCGACGTCGGTCTTCAGTCGACCGATGTCGATCACTGAAAACCCTCTGTCTACCGAGGTCGATTCTTGAGCTGATTAGTACAGACTTGTACGGACTTTGTATGGCCGCCAATTAAGCACAACTTCCCTATTTTCAACCCCTGATCTGAAATATACATTTCTAGCATAGACGATCTCTAGCTGTATAATTTATTGAATCAAAACAAGAATAAATAAATACCTGGAATATCTGTAATAACTTCTGTGTGAAGTTATCTCTCAAACTTGAAATTCTGTGATAACTTCTGGATGAAGCTATCTCACACATTTGGCAATAGATCAGCTGATATTCCACAGCCTCTTAATTGCACACACTAAAGAGGGAACGTTCTCCAATGCAAATGGAATCCTTGAACCCTAAGCTCAGTCTTCACAGAAGAAATTCTCAAAATCAATATCAATAATCAATGGCTAATGAACAATGGCCTCCATGAGAAACCCTTATACCCTCAAAAAGATATGCTTGCCCTAATTAGGGTTTCTTAAATTAGAATTAGGGTTTTTAATTAAAAATAGGCTAAATAATTAATATTTGATTAAATCAATCAAATATTAATATCTCCCTCAATACATGTCGGATCGACGAACCGATCGAAGCTAGTGAATCAGGGAGTGATTCCGCACATAACCATACCATAATAAAGGCGCTCTACTGCATATCAAATATCCCTAAAAAGTAGGAGCCCTAGCCAAATATGTCTGAAATAACTTGAATGAAAATCAAATGTAGAAATCCTATGAATCAAAGTCAAGCCAAGCTCCATTATGACCCTCTATCCATCCTATTAGCCTACGAAGGTCGCATAATAGGCTAACCATGAACTCAGAACATGTCAATTAAAAAGGGGACATGACATATTTGTTTCATAGTCTTTCATATTTTTATAATCAAATTTAATATGTTCCCATTGATATTGGCATTATTTTGGTGTGCAAGTCATAATATGATTAGCATAATGTTTTTGCATAATTCTTGATTTTTCATAGGATGATATATTCTTTTTCATGGCTCCTATATTGTACTATTTTTCCCTTAATACAATTCATAGAAATAAAAAAAAGAGTATCTATAATTCTCCTCTGAATTATACCCTTTTGGGGAGGAAGGATAGATGACTAAATTTTTATTACCTATATAAATAATTATTTGAAGCAAAGAGACATCAATATGTTGTGGATATCATCATTCATGGTTGATTTACTTAGAAAAATTGTTGTGTTATAGTGATGTCAACATCTTCATTAATGCTTAATTGTGTGATTGGTAATTAAGTACTCAAAACAATTTCATAAAATTCATCATTACTTATGGATAATAGAATTCCATATTATATGCCATCCTCTAAAAGAAATGAATTATATCTATAAAACTAGACTCTGTAGGAGTCACACAACACACAAATTTATCAAAGGAAATTTTTATTTCTATATATGCCTACAATAAATAAATGGGTAAATACATTAAAAACAAAATTTAATCCATATGTTACATAGGTATTAAAAATATAAACATGAAGATATGAATCATAGGGTAGGGAGATTAAAAATACAAGTATCTCAAAACCTATAATAAACATTGATTTGATCCAAGTAAACAAAAATTCAATGCACCAAAAATTCTATAAAAATAAAGTTGAAAATTATATGATGGGCTTCTAATATTATTTATTAATCTTGTATCAACTATCTAAATGATGAAAAGGTGGAAAATAGTATGGATAATGCATTTTAAAGGGAAGTAAATATCTTAAACTATTTTTCAAGTGAGGCTCACAACAAAATTCACCGAGCATTAACATTATTCCTACTACTTCATGTTCTAGTACTGAAATTTTAATTTTATCATCATGACTAAAAATCCATTAAATTT
This sequence comes from Torreya grandis, assembly GCA_037957365.1. Taxonomy (NCBI): domain Eukaryota; kingdom Viridiplantae; phylum Streptophyta; class Pinopsida; order Cupressales; family Taxaceae; genus Torreya; species Torreya grandis. Next base: position 1,407,162 of record JARHVA010002404.1, read on the forward strand.
AGTAATAAAAACTATTGAAAACTATATTATGTCACATTGATCATTGGTGTGAATTATTAAACATCCTTTGAAAATCCCTATAGCTATGATGACCACTTTATGTAAAATTTTAATCAACAAAACTAATTCATTTACCCATTTTTTTAGATTATTACATCCTCACCATAGTTTTAGAATAGATTATTATCAAAACTAATAAATTTTAGTTTCCTTACATCATATTTGAGTTATTTTAATAAGGATAAAAATGATTATGTAAATGGATAGAGGGTTACAAGGTGTTATATGTCAGGCATTAGTTATTAGTGGAGTATAATTGATCAGGATGGAATATTTATATTAGTCAATATCCAACAATAGTTTAGATATGTTGGTTAACAATTAACTTACCATGATATTTTCAAACATTGTTCTTCAAGACATTCACACAATATTATGTCATTTTAATACAAGTGATAATATATTTTTCCAATGAATAAAATTCATGACAAGGGCTTGTTAATCAACAAGAAAAGGTCTTTCATTAAAATTATTAAAGTGAACACATCCTAACATAAAGAGGTATTGATAAAGGATTAATTAAGTTATGACCTTGAGTATAATGATATAGTATACAAAATAATGTTGCGTTAGACCTTAGTCTCCATAACCTAATAAACATATTTTTAGTATGTAGTAATTACTCTTATATCCCAAAAAGTATCCTACATAATAAACAAGAATAATAATAGAATGTTAGGAAAAATAAATGTTTATTTTTATATGTTTCCTAATAAATACAACTAGAGTTCTATATTTTCTATTTTCTAGGGATACAAGGTATGCAATTTTCACATTCAATTTATGTTACGAGCATGTTTTCAGTGTCTTTAAGAGGTAGGCATACATGAAATTGTTATTTGGATATCAAATGTAGTAATGTCTAATGACTATCAAAGGATGCATATCAACATCATCAATATTACATATAATTTTACACTTTTTTAATGGCTATAAAAACATTGAAACTCTTTCAGAATAATCATATTAAAAACCCAAACTCCATGATATGATTATTGCATCATACCATTAAAATCAAACCATATTTATCATTTTAATTATTTTTAAAAAATTATATGAGGCATAATTAAAATAGATAGACTCATTTGTGTTATATGTTGAACCCAAAAATACTAAATATTGACTTAAAAATATATTATTGTTTGCATTAACAATAAGTGTCAAAAACTATGTCATTATGATTTTGTAAAGAGGTTAGAAACTTTGTTAAATGAGTAAACAATCAAAAACCAAATGTATTTCTAACACCTCTATCCCAATGCCTCATGAGCTAAGGTAAAGCTAAACAAAACTAAAATCAAAAGAAGAAACAAAACATTATTAACTTCCCTTTTCGATGATCATTCACCTTATCAAAAGTATATGTGGCTCTAATGAAGTTTCAAGAATTATTTAGTAATGTTATTTATTATATCATCTCTTCTTGAAAACCTTGAATAGTTAAATTGATAGAATTTGATGCAATGATTAACTTAATAAATTGGCAAAGATTTGTTATAAAACCTGAGCATGGAAAATTACAAAGGGAAGGGATATATTTATATCAATTTTGAATCAATTAGGACCTTCATCTTGTTTCCAATATGGATGGCTGTAAATGTATCTTCAACAAGGTACATGGATTAGAATATGGATTGATATCATGAGACCTTCATCTTTTCTAAGATGAAGTATGGAGAAAGGCTCTTCAAAATATCCCAAGTGGGATTAATATGAGCCCTACATATTACATGTAAGATGGATGGTGGATAATTCTCCAAAAAATATCTTTGTAAGAGTCAATTTATAACCTTCATCTTATTTTTATAATGAAGGGTGGAGAACCATTGATAATAAAGCACATGGATAACTAATGTGGGCCCTTCATCTTATTTCCAAGATGAAGGGTTAAGAATGCTCCCTATAATATCTCATGAGATTAATTAAGGGACCTTCATTTGGTCTCCAAGATGAAGGGTGGAGAATAATCTTTCATATTATTTCATTTATCAATTAGTGAGCTCACAAAAAGATATTCCATAAGAACTCAAGATTATTTAAATGAAGATGCCTCTTAGAAAGAGAAAAGGGAGAATTAATAATTGAAAGGAAATTGTAATTCCATTTGCATATAATTATAGTTAGAAGAATTATTAATTAAATTAATCAAAGATCAATTTAGTTAATACAGTGTGGAGAATTGATTAGAAGAATGATTAAAGGAGATGATCAGAGAAGGGAAAATATTTGAATTCATTGATCAAAGAAGGAAAATTAATAAATTGGTCAGAGAAGACAAATTGATAAAAGAAAAAGATAAGAATGATAATTGAACATGTTGTCCCTAAAAAATGACTCCCCATTTTTCAGACGACATATGACTATTTTGGTCCTGCATGGCCAAAATTGTCCCTTTCATTTCCAAAAATTTGTTCTAAACATTCAATTTCATCATTTTCTCAACCTTTTGGTAAAAGGATTAGTAATTTCAATTGCTTCAAAGGATTTTTCAAGTGAGTTCAATAAAAAGAACTAGTTTCCAATACTTGGTCACCTTTAGATATGGGTCAGCACTTTGGTTCAATCAAAAAGGGTCTGTCGGCAAGCATCAAAATAAGGATTGAACCATTGAACCTTGAACCTTTTCGGTTCAATAGGTTCAATGGGTTAAAAGGTTCAACGTCATTGACAGGAGTTGAGCACACCTAGAAAAGTTCAAAGTCCAACCATTTCTAAGGTTTCGTGGCCCCGAACACTTGATGAGTCTCAAAAGCTTGAACCATGGAACCGTTGAACCTTGAACCATTTTGTTTCATCGGTTTAATGGGTTCAATGTTTAATTGGTTCAACACATAGGTTCAAAGGTTTCCTCAATTAAGGAAAGACGTGCACAAAAGAAAGAGTCATGTGGATTCTACCAAGTGTTGTTGGTCGAGCCCCTTCACACTTTGTTTCAATGAAGTGGCGAAAAGTGCCATGTGTCCCTTTTGAAAACTCGTCAGAAGCCATCACATGTCTACATCTACGTGACTAATAAAAACATTTGGACTATACCACATGTCAATTTTGTAACTCAATGAAATGTGACACATGTCGATGTTTGCTTCTCAAAGTTTTGTATAAAGCTACAGGGTCCCTTTCGATAAAGCTTCTTCTAGAGTGTCGCGGAGGGTAACAAGTGGAAATCGTGGAAGGCCTCACTTTGTGTTCATAAGAGTAGTGGACCATACCATGTGTCCCATGTAGAGAGTGGTGGAGGCTAATGAGTGTCATCATCCATGAGAGCCTAACTAAGCCCCAAGTGTTTCTATGGTTTTGCAAAGACCCGAGAAGGCAAAAGATGCCACGTGTCTTTGGTAAGATTAAGTAGAAGCTACCATATGTCTACATCTACACCTCCCTAGACTCTAATAGTTTTAAATCTTATTCCAATAATCTTATTTCAAAATTCATGGATGCCACCACGTGTCCTCCCCCACATCACAACAAGATGACAGGCCTGCAGACATCAAATTTAAAGTGACTGGCTAGCCATTAACCTTCAATAGAGGAAAGACCCATGAATGCCAAATCAACTACATTTAAGTGTCTAATTGAATTTTGTGAACTCAAAAGATGAACCTAGATGCATTCAAAAATCTTAAGGCTAGGGTTAAGATAAGGAAGAGACAAAGAGGGAAACTCAGCAAGAGTTACTGCCAATAGGTGAAGCAATTCGTCGAGTAGATATTTGGGGTCTGCTAGCATTGAAAGTGCAACCTATTTGTCCCTTTGAATTAAATGCAAAACAAAAATTTGCATGGCTATTAGGTGATGGATTAAGTGATTTAGACTTAGGAGAAGATAAGTAAGATGAACCAACATGCCATAGTTAAGGCAGCCACCCTGCTCCAGCATGACCCTTCCTAACAAAATAAAAAATGCAGCCAAGCCATTGATTGCATAGCATAGGTCACTCCATGGAAGAAAGTGACAAGCCTCCCTCAGGCCTCTATATAATGTAAACTCTTTCATTGTTACAAGGGATATCTTCCCCTTACCAAAAGTGAAACTCTAACCAAATTGAAAGGCATTACTGAGACTTTGAGGTCAGATTGTAGTTCATATTTATTTGATTGAATGAGAAAGAAAATTACTTGTAGACTTTGTGTTCTTATAGCTTATGCTACATTAGGAGATTTTTATTATGTCTATCTTTTGAAAGCATTCTTGTTTATTTGATTTAACAAGTAGAACTAGTGGAGGTGATAAGGAAGGTGTCTTGAAGCCAACTACTTTCAGACTTTGCACTGTCATAGTTGTCTTCAGTGTGTGTTTTTCTTTTTTATTTCTATGTAAAAGACCTTGGGATGACTTTTTGCCCTCATTGTCTTTCGTATCTCACTCTTGGGTAGTCAAGGTGGAGACTTTGTGCTACATATTATATTATTTTTTACTTTGTACCCTATTACTAGTCACTTATTACTAGAAAGAGTCATGTTGTTTGTAAGAACAAGCACTTCTAAAAGAAGAGTGCCTTTTATTGCTTCACCAAGATTTCTACTGTCTAGGAAGGGATCTAGCTCTTGGCTGAAAGTTACCTTTGAAAGAAGAGAAGTACCTTCACCAATCACCAAGGATTTCTCCTTTGTTTATTAGCATCATCTTTAAAAAAAGAGAGATGGATGGTTTATCCCACCCCTGTGTCTTACTTTCTGCTTAGTTATATAGTATATAGACTCCACATATTTAATAGGGAACCTCCCCTTGATGAGAGGAGAGATTTGTCCCCTATTGATGTAGTAAACCTATGCACCAGGATGACCCATCTCCCTATGCTATGGTGATAGGAACTATTTTCGTCACCAGTTAGCTGGCTGATAAATATTCAACCAACATTTTTTGGTGACTCTCTTGGGGAAGGACAAACAGTTTGAAGCCTCAAGCTTCAAACTAAAGTGTGACTAGTCCTTTTCCATTTTTGATTCACAATTTGGCAACTCCACACTATACCAGAAGCCAGAGAGCTCAAGGTGTTGTTGACCTTGTCTTTGAGTTGGCACAACAAAGTGATTTCAACTTACTTTCTCCCCAAACTCAAGTTCAATGATCTAAGAGCATCCCTCCTACCCATACCAAGACACCAACACAAGGCAGAGATATTTTACTTACTATTAGCAGAGCCTTGCCTATCCAAATTCCTTCTAGATTTGTTATCCCTACTTTTAATAATCCCATCATGGCAAATCGAGGCCCCTGGGGTAACTCTTTTGGGCCCACTTAATTTAACTCCACCCCTGCATGACAGTGTATCCACTATGAGAGTTACAGTGCATCTCCCATCACCCAAATTTCCTAAAGAAATTAGACTCATCTCCAAGACTAGTACCTGCATGACTTCCTTCAACCACTATGTGTCATCCGTCTGTAATTTTAGCTTCACTTCCCCTTTGTCAATAATCTGACAAGGCTTTCCAACCCCTAAATAAGTCTCCCCAAAGTCTCCAAAGACATACCCCTGAAAAGATGATCTATTTCAGGCTGCATGGAAAGAGGCAAAAGAATCTGTAAACAAAGATTCTACTTTATCTAGAGCAACCTGTGCAATGACCCCTACAACATCTGCTTCTACACGTTGATCTTCTGCCAACCAACAATCTCCTTTTACCTGCTCTTTCTTTCCATCAATCAGACCATTCGTGCTATTCAATTTCTCCATTCATAGCTTACTATCTTCTGCCATTGCTATACTCCCACTCAATCTGAAACCCTTGTGAGTGACCTATAATCAAAAACACTACCAGATCTGAAACAACCTATTAGTCAACCTAACTAAAAGCTCTGATACCAACTGTCAAAAACCTAGAATAATAAACATGCTCTAATACCACGTGTCAAGATCTTGCTCCACTAATAGAGAACATATATGATTACTTCTTGTATTAGCAACTAAACATGGAATTTAACCAAAATCAATAAGTAACTAGAAATATGAAACAACACAGGAATATGAGAGACAATACACAATTGTATTAATAATCACTCAAAAGAATATACAATAAGCAAGATGCCACTTCTTCCTCCACCTCAAAGGTTCGCCACACCTCAACACCTTCTTCCCTCTCTCTCTTGGTCCCAACAATCAACTCCAATATAGAATTGATGTTCACCTCTCCAACCAGTCAGTAACATGCTTCTAGTACGTCAAGTACACAACTGTACTCCAAGTAGATCCCCTGCTCTCTGTTGCTACCTACAAATCACTAGACCTTACTCACCATTGTAGATCTCCAAAAGAAGCCATGCTATCCTACTGACTAAGATCAATCATATATGAATAACCCTACTGATTCTCTAAACTAGTACCCACCTTGGTACTATGGCACTAGGAGGAACACTCCATTGCTCTCTTCTCTCAGAAGGAGCTTATTGCACTCTTACTCCCTAGTTACAATTTTACACTACAGCCTATGAGTCTATTATATAGATCTCATGCATACAATAATTAGACTAACCTAATTACAATAATTAGACATGCAACTCAAGACCAAAAATATCCTTTGAATGCAAACACTTGGTTCAACAAACTAATTGTCTGTGGAACAAGTAGTTCTGGAACTGCCACAGGCGACTGACATCGGTCCTTGTCTGCCTGGAGGTGACCGATGTCAGCCGACCTCTTGCCAATGTCAATTGCCTTCCTATCCACCCTGTCGTCATCGATTGCCTTGTGCACTGCACTCTACCAATGCTAGTCTCCTAAAACTTAGTGGCCTCATCCCTATTTGCACTAGTTAAAGCTTTTAGCTCCACATCCTAACAATCTCCCACTTGGAGATAAATAGCTGCAACTATACCTGTAACTATACACTATCTAATTTGTACCCTGGCTTGTATCCCTCTTCAAGATCAATCCTGAAGACTAACCACCACACCCTGTGATGCTCTAACCTTTGTGCCTTTGTCATCCAAGTAACCTGCTGCATCCGCATCTACAAACCTATGTAGAAAATAATTTGACCCTGCATAACATGTCGACCTGCTGCTATCCCTGTAAGAATCCACTAAACTTCCCTTTAGTACCTCTTCCTTGAATTGGCTCCATACTTTCTAACAACTCCCACTGCTTGGAAAAACTTAGTTCTACACTAAACCTCATGTGATTTCAAACACTTGTTCTAAGCTCTGCTTGAACTGTCCAGCCCTTGGTGTGCTTTCTGATTCTGCATCTTGAACCTCGCCAACACCTTCACATCAGCTTCTTATTTGAGACAAAATCAACCTGTGATCCTCTATGTCTCTTATGCTAAAGAATTTTACTACTACCAAATTCTTCATAACATACCTCTGAAACTAACTTTACCTTTTAGCTCAAAAAACTCCTTGCATATGTAAACTTGCAATAAGCAACCACTCCATATACAGTAACAAGATGATGTCACAACTCATCATCCACTTGGTAAAGAAAAGAACACAATAGTTACACTGACATTGACTGAAGCCATGCTTAGTCATCCACCTATCAAAACCTATACCACTATCCTACAACTACCTCAAGACCATGTACCTAGGCCTTCTGTCTCACTTATCCATTCACTCTCTTCTCTAATAAGGGAATCCACTCCTCTCCCAATGCTCTCTCTTAGCTGAAAAATCTACCAAATCTCCTACTTGGTTCTCTTTTGAAGAATTCATGCCATGCTTCCACTGTTTCTAGATTCTACCTACATTGCCTCTATACATCTTCCTGGTTCTCAACCATCAGCAAGTAATAATAAAGAAGGTGAAAATCAAATATGAGGTTCACTTACCATTCTTGACCTCTACATGAGTGTTCGAGACCCTTTGAAAGCTAGTTGTCTACCTAACATTCGTTCTAATGACCGATCTCAGCCATCTCCCATCCTGTACCTAACTGATGTCGGTTCCCTGCACTGACCCTGACTGTCGATGTCATTTCCCTGGCCGACGCCAGTGTCATTTCTGTTGATGTTGATTCCTTCATGACCGACGTCAGTCTTCCCTCTGCTGATGTTAGTTACTGTATGACCGATGTCGGTACCTGTGTTTATCTGTGAGTGATAACTTTTTACCTGCAAGCTCCTTTTGGATCAAAACCTTGTTAAAATTAACACAACCCTGCTTAGAATAAATCAATTTCCTCACCTGATCTCTATTTGTTATCTCCTCCATGAAAACCAAGGCTTTCTAGTTCTTTAGCTTGTCAAAGACATCTGACTTCCACTTCAAAACCTGCATTCTCCTTCTACATATGTGACTAAGCCTATGAAGCCACATCTCTATGACAAAAGGTGAAACAATAATATAAGTAGATAGATAAAGGATACCTACTTTCTTACCACCATCTAATTCAAGTGTATCCACTGTGAGAGTTACAGTGCATCTCCCATCACCCAAATTTCCTAAAGAAATTAGACTCATCTCCAAGACTGGTACCTACATGACTTCCTTCAACCACTGTGTGTCATCCATCTGCAATTTCAGCTTCACTTCCCCTTTGTCAATAATTTGACAAGGCTCTCCAACCCCTAAATAAATCTCCCCAAAGTCTCCAAAACATACCCATGAAAAGATGCTCTATTTTAGGCTGCATGGAAAGAGGCAAAAGAATCTATAAACAAAGATTCTACTTTATCCAGAGCAACCTGTGCAATGACCCCTGCAACATTTGCTTCTACACGCTGATCTTCTGTAGACCAACAATCTCCTTTTACCTACTCTTTCTTTCCATCAATCAGACCATTCGTGTTATTCAATTTCTCCATTCGTAGCTTACTATCTTCTGCCATTGCTATACTCCCACTCAATCTGAAACCCCTGTGAGTGACCTGTAATCAAAAACACTACTAGATCTAAAACAACTTGTTAGTCAACCCAACCAAAAGCTTTGATACCAACTGTCAGGAACCTAGAACAATAAACATGCTCTGATACCACGTGTCAAGATCTTGCTCCACCAATAGAGCACATATATGATTACTTCTTGTATTAGCAACTAAACACGGAATTTAACCAGAATCAATAAGTAACTAGAAATATGAAACAACACAGGAATATGAGAGATAATACACAATTGTATTAATAATCACTCAAAATAATATACAATAAGGAAGATGCCACTTCTTCCTTCACCTCAAGGGTTTGCCACACCTCAAGACCTTCTTCCCTCTCTCTCTTGGTCCCAACAATCAACTCCAATACATAATTGATGTTCACCTCTCCAACCAGTCAGTAACACGCTGCTAGTATGTCAAGTACACAATCATACTCCAAGTATATCCCCTGCTCTCTGTTGCTACCTAAAAATCACTAGACCTTACTCACCATTGTAGATCTCCAAAAGAAGCCATGTTATCCTACTGACTAAGATCATACAAATATGAAGAACCCTGCTGATTCTCCAAATCAGTACCCACCTTGGTACTGTGGCACTAGGAGGAACACTCCATTGCTCTCTTCTCTCAAAAGGAGCTTATTGCTCTCTTACTCCCTAGTTACAATTTTACACTACAGCCTATGAGTCTATTATATAGATCTCATGCATATAATAATTAGACTAACCTAATTACAATAATTAGACATGCAACTCAAGACCAAAAATAGCCTTTACGTGCAAACACTCAGTTCAATGAACTAACTATCTAGGGAACAAGTAGTTCTAGAACTACCACAGGTGACCGACGTCAGTCCCTATCTGCCTGGAGGTGACCGATGTTGGCTGACCTCCTACAGATGTCAGTTGCCTTCCTATCCACCCTGTCGTCATCGGTTGCCTTATACACTGCACTCTGTCGACACTGGTCTCCCTGGAACTCAGTGACCTCCTCCCTATTTGTACCAGTTGAAGCTTTTAGCTCCACATCTTAACACCTTATCTGTACAAATTCCCTCTAGATTTGTTATCCCTACTTTCAATAATCCCATCATGGCAACTCGAGGCCCCTAGGGTAACTCTTTTGGGCCCACTTAATTTAACTCCACCCCTGCATGAACCTCCACAAAGCTTGAGAAAGAATTTCCCCAAATTCTTTAGGGGTGGAAAAGTTCATCTTGATGAACATGTTGCAGCCTTCAGCATAGCCTATGGAATGATAGGCATGTAATTTAAGGATGTAGCAGTTAGACTTTTCATGGAAACATTGCAAGGTATTGTTGTAGACTAGTTTTACCACCTACAACCCTGATCAATAACTGATTAGGACACACTCAAAGCCAAATTCAAGGCTATATTCAAGCCTATAGAAGATGCACATGCCTTGTTGGCCTAACTCACACAAATGAAGAAGGAGCCTATGAGGGATTTCATAGCAAAGTTTGATAAGCTGAGGAACTAGATTCCTGCTATTGCTCAGCTAACCCCTAAGAACCTCAAATGCTTCTTCATCAACTCACAACTGCCTGAAGCGAGTTTTCTACTAAGAAGAGCCAGTCACATAGATCTTGAAGCCACTCAAGATTTGGCTACCAAAGTTGAAGATGGCCTTATCTTAGTAGGAAAGATAAGGAGAGATCCAAATAGAGGTAGGTCTTCTTCTTCTTTTGAATACTCCCCTTCAGCCACCACTGATCCTATGATGCAAAAGCTAGCAAATGAAGTGCTAGCTCTCAAGAAGCAAATGGTGCAAGAATGTCATCTACTCTTGCATATAGAGATATACCCAGGAGGACATTTTAGAATTAGGCATACCAAGGCAATGCTACCAGGGATAAGGGACAACAAAATTGCCTTCCTCCTCCATAGAGGAATTTCACCCTCGAAGCACCTCCAACTAACTTAGCAGTTGGATATCTTGAAGCTGAATCATACTTCTCATCCTAGCCTAAGTTGAATCTTTAAGATGATGTTAATCTCTTCACTAAGGAAGAAGAAGAATTAGTTGGTGACTCCCATATTAGTATCCTGAACTATCAAGATGAACCTAGAAGTGAATGCAATGCAGCTGAGGGGTCATATGTTGTATTCACTTGGTCCAAGAATCAATCAACTCAACAAGATAATAAAGAGAAAGTAGAGGATTGACCTCAACTAGCAATTTCAATTTATAAGCGAGGATCCACTCTTTTTTTCTAGCCAAAGGGCCTGGTGATTACAAGAAAGGTGAGTAACCCAAATGCCCCTACACCTTTTACTTCAAACTCGCAGTCTAGTTCTCCCCCCCAAAAACCCAAAAAGATGAGCTCTCATCCTCCATACCTAGTTCATTTCTAGCATTTGACATAATTGATCATATTAAGAAAACAAAAATTCAAATGTCTTAATTTGAATTCCTGCAGTCCCATCTTGAACAATTAGATAAATTGGTTCAGTGTGTTAAAAATTAGAATGTCCTTGTTGAACAAGTAGTTCCCAAAGTGACACATGATCCCCCTAAAGATGCATCCACTAGGAATAATCTTGTCATTTCCCCTCCTGCCACTCCTAGTAAGACTGAACCTTTTAAGTCTCATTGCTAATAAATGGACGGTAGCTGAATAATTGCATCATTGACTCTGGAGCTTCAGATAATGTCATGCCTACTAAAGTAGCCAAATCCCTTGATCTCACAGTGACCAAGACATTTGGTATATGCTTCTACATGGAGAACAAACAAGGGCCATTGTTGGGGCAAATAAAAGATGTCTAATTTACATTTATTGCCTTTCCAGACAAAAGAATCAAGATGACTGTCTTGGTAGCAGACATCCCAGCATCATATGGTATCCTCCTTGGGAAAAATTTCTATAGGGATGTTGGTGGTGAATTGAGCATGGATTTATTAGAGCTGAGGATTCTAGTTCCAGGTGTCATGAAGAGGCTACTCCTTGAAAAGGAAGCAACATACATAGTTACCCAGACCTCAGCACCTGAAGCTCAAATCTTATTTGAGTCTTCAGGCATGGGTAACTACTTTCTATCCATGGATGAAGTTCATGAGGCATCTGATGAAGCTCCTATAGGTGACAACCTAGAAATGCATTCAGGTGGAACAACAGAAGAATTGGCTGAGCCTAATGTAAGTGTGGAAGAATCCCCTCCTCTGAATAAAGAAGAACTCAAAGGAAAATCAGTATCAAATGAGGTATGGATTCTTGAATTTGATGGTGGCTACTCCTCCACTGATTTAGGAGCTAGGGTTGTGTTAATATCTCTTCAAGGATATATTTTTCCTTCACATTATAAGTTGTAATTTAGCAACACTAATAATAAAATTGAGTATGAATTTATGTTACTGGGATTAAAAGCTACTAGGGACAAAGGCATCAAACTCCTTCATGCTAAAGGAGATGTTGAATTGGTGGTTTGTCAGGTGAGAAATTTGTATCAAACCAAGAATAAAAGATTGTGCCACTACTTTAATCTAGTATGGGATCAACTTGAAAACTTTGATGCTTTCAACATCTCTATAGTTCCTAGAGAATTCAATGATCGGGCTGATGCACTGGCTATTTTAGCTACTCTCTTGATCCCCCACCCAGACTTCAAAGGAGATGGGTACACTATTGAGCTGGTCTTTAGACCAAGCATGCCTGATAATGCTAGTCATTGGTAGGTATTCAATAATTACAATCAAATCATTGCCTTTTTGGAGCAAAAGGACAACTTTAAATAGCTACATTTCGAAGGCAGTGAACCTCATGAGCCTAAAATGACTCCTAAATAAATTTCAAGCATAGGTGAGGAGTTCTTGCAAATGAAAGGGAATAAAATTCCCAAAGGCCTTGTTTCCTTTGAGAAGTTGTTTGATAAGCATGATAGATTCATCAAATAGTATAAAATGGATTTAAGCTCCTCCCAAGAGTTTGATCAAGTAAATCTAGGAACTAAGGTAGACCCCAAGATGGTGAAAATTAGAAAATGTTGTACTCCTAAAGAGCATTTCAAGTTCACCACTTTGCTCAACAAATACATGGATGTCCTAGCATACTCCTATGATGACCTAAAATCACTTTGGCCTAATGAAATCTAACACAACATTCCTCTCAAGGCTGATTCAACAACTTATAGGCAAAAGTCCCTACATTATAATCCAAAAATATTAGGTACTATTTTATCTAAGATTCAAAAAATGCTAAATGCCAGGATAATCTTCCCAATCCATCATTCCACCTAGATTGCCAATATAGTGCCTGTAAGAAAGAAGAATGGTGAAAATCACCTTTGTGTGGATTTTAGAAATTTGAATCAAGCATCCTTGAAGGATAATTATCTTTTACCAATCATGGATCAAGTGTTGTAGATAGTGACAGGCTCAGAGATGTTATCAATGTTAGACGGATTCTCAGGATATAATCAAGTCAAAGTTGGTGAAGTAGACCAGCATAAGACTACTTTCACCACACCTTGGGGCACATTTACATATAGGAGAATGCCTTTTGGCTTAATAAATACTGGTGCTACCTTCTAAAGAGCAATGGACCTTACTTTCAAGGATGAGATGGATAAGTTCATCATAGTTTATCTTGATGACTTGATTGTCTTCTCTAAGCATCACCCAGATCATGTGAGCCATTTGCAATAAGTGCTAGAACATTGCTGCTAGAATAACATTTCCTTAAACCCCAAGAAGTCAGTTTTTGGAGTAATAGATGGGAAACTTCTCAAACACATTATGTCTAAAGGAGGCATAAAGATTGACTCAGATAGAGTCAATTCTATCCAAGAACTTTCCTTGCCCATAAGCAAGACTGCTTTTCACTCTTTCTTTGGAAAGGTGAATTTCTTGTGGAGGTGCATCCCTGAGTTTGTCGAGAAGACTAAGCACATTGTAAACATGATGAAGGGAAAGGCCACCTTTAGTTGGAATAAAGAAGGCAAGTCAGCATTTGAGAATATCAAGACTGCCATTGCCCATGCTCCAATTTTGGCTTGTCCAAACTATAGCAAAGAGTTCACCATTTACAGCTATGCTTCAGAACATATGCTTTCAGTAATTATGGTTCAATAGAATAAATAAGGTATGGAATCTCCCATTTCATTCATGAGTTTTCCTCTCAAATATCATGAGCTAAAGTACTCAAATATGGAGAAGCACGCTTATGTAGTGGTGAAGGCCATAAAATATTTTCATTTCTACATCCTCAATTCTCGAGTTACTGCCTTGGTCCCTGACACCACAGTGAAATCTATACTGACTCAACAAGAGTTTGGGAAAAAAAGAGGTAATTAGGTTACAAAAATATAGGAGTTTGATCTGATCATTAAGCCAACAAAGCCAGTACATGGAAAGGGGCTATGCCAACTAATTACTAATAACAAGCCAAGAGGAACAGAGCATGAAGAACCAGAAGTGGATGACACACCAATAGTCCTCTTTGTCTCCACCATGAATGAGTGGTATTTAGGTATTGCTCATTTTCTTACTTATGTTGAATTTCTTGAATTTTCTTAAATAAAGGAGAACCATCAAGCTGAAAGATGCTAATTTTTGTCCTCTGGGACAATGGCCTATACAAGAGGAAACTTGATGGAACGTTCCTTCGTTGTGTGGACAAGGAGCAAAAAAGTTGACTTCTAAAGTTGTTCCATAATTTGCCCTATGGAGGACATTTTTTTGCCCCTGTGACTATCCATAAGATCCTATGAGCTAGGTACTATTGGCCAACTCTCTTTTGAGATGCATACAAGTGGGTCAAGAGATGTGAACTATGCTAGCAGATTATTAGAAGGCCTAAGCTAGCTGCCCTGCCTCTCAAACTAGTGATCATAGAGGAGCCATTCCAACAATGGGGAATTGATTTTATTAGAGTTATAAACCCATCATCTAGTGTTGGACATGACTATGTCCTCACGGCAATAGACTACTTCACCAAATGGGTGGAAGCAGTTCCAACCAAACATGCTACTTCAGAAGTAGTATGCAATTTCCTCAAATAAAACATCATGTCCAGGTTTGGGGTCCTAATCAAATTATCACTGACAATGTAGCCTATTTCACTTCCTAGGAGATTACTCAATTTTATTTCCACTATGGAATCACACTCTCCCACTCTTTTGATTACTTTCCACAAGGGAATGGATAGGTTGAATCAAGCAATAAGAACCTGGTGACTATCATCAAGAAGCTAGTGGATGATAACCAAAGGACTTGGCATAAGGCATTAGTTGATGCTCTATGGGTAGGCATAATTACACCTAAGAGTGAAATTGGTATGTCTCCCTTCCAACTCCTTTATGGTGTCAATGCTGAGATACCAATCACCTTAGAATTGCCAGCATTAAAATTGGCTAAGGCAATTGAGGATCAAACGTATGAGAGCTCACTTGAGAAGAGGATCATGTGCCTTGTTGAGATGAATGAGCAGAGAACTATAGTGATGGACCAAATTTCCAACCATCAAAGTTTGGTGAAGAAGCTCTTCAATCAGAAAGTAAAGAATCATGATTTCTAGATTGAAGATCAAGTCCTGCTGTGGGACAAGAGAAGAGAACCAAAGGGGATGCATGGAAAATTTGATTCCCTGTGGAGGGGCCCTTTTACTTTTCATCAGCTCAATGGTAGATATAGTTTCCTATTGAAGTATCAAGATGGCACTCTCTTTTCTCTACCTCACAATGGGCAACATCTAAGGCTCTTCAACTCTTGAAATATCAGATGAGTTCCCCTATACATATGTATATTTGTGTAGTCTTTTGTTTCTATTTTTTTCTCTTGTTTTCATTTTTGGAACTTTTCTTTTTGGGTAGCATGACTCCACAGCCCAATGGCACACTTCAAGGCACTAGAGATTCTAGTTTCTACTCCCCTTAGCTATTTCAAGTTTCCAACTAAAGGAAGTTCCCCAATTGAAGCCAGCTATTGTCCCTAAAAAATGACTCCCCATTTTGCAAACAACATATGACAGTTTTGGTCCTGCATGGCCAAAATTATCCCTTCCATTTCTAAAAAATTATTCTGAACATTCAATTTCATCATTTTCTCAACTTTTTGGTAAAAGGATTAGCAAGTTTAACTGGTTCAAAGGCTTCTATAGGTGATTTCAATCAAAAGAACTAGTTTCCAATGCTTGGTCACCTTCAGATATGGGTCAGCACTCTGGTTCAATCAAAAAGGGTCTTTCAACAAGCATCAAAACAAGGATTGAACCATTAAACCATTGAACCTTGAACCTTTTCAGTTTAATAGGTTCAATGGGTTCAAAGGTTTAACATCATTGATAGGAGTTGAGTGCACTTGGAAAAGTTTAAAGTTTAACCATTTCTAAGGGTCCATGGCCCCAAACACTTAATGAGTCTCAAAAGCTTGAACCGTGGAACCGGTGAACCTTAAACCATTTTGGTTCATCAGTTCAACAGGTTCAATGTTCAATCAGTTCAATGCATAGGTTCAAAGGTTGTCTCAGTTAAGGAAAGAGACATGTAAAAGAAAGAGTTAGGTGGATGATGCCAAGTGTCATTGCCTAAGCCCCTTCACACTTTGTTTTAGAGAAGTGGCAAAAGGTACCACATGTCCCTTTTGAAAACTCATCAAAAGCTATCACATGTCTACATTCACATGACTACTAAAAACATTTAGACTGTGCCACATGTCATAGTTGTAACTCCGTGGAATGAAACATGTGTCAATGTTCACTTCTCAAAGTTTTGTATAAAGCTATAGGGTCCCTTTTGACAAAGCTTCTTCTAGAGTTCTATAGAGGGTGACAAGTGGAAATTGTGGAAGGCCTCACTTTGTGTTTATAAGAGTAGCAGACCATGCCATGTGTCCCATGTAGAGAGTGGTGGAGGCCAATGAGTGTCATCATCCATGAGAGCCTAACTGAGCCCCAAGAATTTCTATGGTTTTGCAAAGGTTAGCAAAAGTTACCATGTGTCTGCATCTACACCTCCCTAACCTCTAATAGTTTCAAATCTTATTCCAATAAGCTTATTTCAAAAATTGTGAATGCTGCCACGTGTCCTCCCTCATGTCATAGCAAGATGGCAGGACCTTAGATGTCAAATTTAAAGTGACTGGCTAGTCGTTAACCTTCAATAGAGGAAAGACCCACGAATGCCAAATCAGCTACATTTAAGTGTCTAATTGATTTTTTTGAACTTTAAAGATGAACCTAGATTCATTCAAAAATCCTAAGGCCAGGGTCAAGAGAAGAAAGAGACAGAGAGGGAAACTCAGTAGGAGTTACTACCAATAGGTGAAGTAATTTGTCAGGTAGATATTTGGGGTCTGCTAACATTAAAAGTGTAGCCTATTTGTCCCTTTGAATTAAAGGTAGATCAAACATTTGCATGGCTATTAGGTGATGGAATGAGTGATTTAAACTCAAGAGAAGACAAGGAAGATGAACCAACATGCCACAGTTAAGGCAGCCACCCTGCTCTGCATGGCCCTTCCTGATAGAATAAAAAATGTAGCCAAGGCATTGATTGCGTAGCATAGGTCACTCCATGGGAGAATGTGCCAAGCCTCCCTCAAGCCTCTATATAATTTAAAATCTTTCATTGTTACAAGGGAGATCTTCCCCTTACCAGAAGTGAAACTCTACCCAAATTGAAAGGCATTACTGAGACTTTGAGCTTAGATTGTAGTTCATATTTATTTGATTGAATGAGAAAATAAGTGACTTGTAGACTTTGTGTTATTATAGCTTGTGCTACATTAGAAGATTTTTCTTATGTCTATCTTCTAAAAGCATTCTTGTTTATGTGATTTAACAAACAGAACTAGTGGAGGTGTCTTGAAGCTAACTACTTTTAGACTTTGTGCTATCATAGTTGTCTTCAGTGTGTGTTTTTCTTTTTTGTTTTTTGTGTAAAATACCTTGGGATGACTTTGTGCCCTCATTGTATTTTGTATCTCACTCTTGGGAAGTTAAGGTGGAGACTTTGTGCTACATCTTAGATTGTTAGTTACTCTATACCCTGTTACTGGTCACTTGTTACCAGAAAGAGTCATGTTGTTTGCAAGAACAAGCACTGCTGAAAGAAGAGGAGTGCCTTATGTTGATTCACTAGGATTTATACTCTCCAAGAAGGGATATGGCTCTTGGCTAAAAGTTACCTTTGAAAGAAGAGAAGTACCTTCACCAATCACCCAAGATTTATCCTTTGTTTGTTAGCATCATCTCTGAAAAAAGAGAGATGGATGGTTTATCCCACCCCTGTGTCTTACTTTCTACTTATTTATATAGTATGTAGCCTCTACATATTTAATATGGAACCTCCCCTTGATGAGAGGAGAGATTTGTCCCCTATTGATGTAGTAAACCTATGCACCAGGATGACCCATCTCCCTATGCTGTGGTGATAGGAACTAATTTGGTCACCAGTTAGCTAGCTGACAAAATATTCACACAATAGAATAGATCTAAAATAATGAATTATACCACCTATGGATGCCCCAAGGTGAATTAAAAATTGTATGTTAGATGCACAAAGGAAATTAGGATGAACAGATGATATTAGACTAGTTTATGTGCAATTTATAAGAAATCATTATGTTTTGTAATTTTGGCATGAAAGTGATTAAAATGGGTGTATAAATATGCTGATATTTAAGGATTCATTGTGATATGTAGACAAAGTAACATATTCTCAAATACTAATGTTAGATTTGACGATCTTTTTTAAATGTGTTAGTAAAATGGGTTTAAATACGTCCTAAAATGACTCTTGGTAAGCCCTAGATGCTCCTTGAAGGGGAGATTCAAAAAAAATTGGACAATTGGGACCAAAAAATGATTAAATTATAACATATAAAAATAAAAAATAAGAGTGAAAATGAAAGATATAGGAGAAAATGGGAAGGAGAGCGGATATTGGGGCTAGAAATAAGCCACCAAAAAAGAATGATAGCATACCATGTCCTATGGGGGGAGTTGGAATAAAAGGCTATAGATTCAACTTGGAAGGTAAAATTGAATCATTTTTACCCTATTCATTCAAAAATTTACCTTTTATATTTTTTTCTAAAGTATCCTGGACAAAATGGCTCATAAAACATGCTTGAGATCACGTCTAGACCATATTGAGAGTTTAGACAACCATGGGGAGTAGGACCGCCAATAGGTAACTTTTTTTATTTGTTTAATTTCTACTTAAGTGTATTTATGGCATGTATAATTTGGTAAAAAAAATTATTTTTTTGTTTTCATAATAGTGAATTCAATCACAAAAATGATGAATTCATCTATGAAAATTATGAAATCACCATAAAAAAACACACTTAAATAGAAAATTCACTCTTTAAAATGGTGGTTTTGAAAAATGATGAAATGGAAAATAGTAAATTTTTGAAAATAAATTATTTTGACCATTAAAATGGTGAATTTACCTTGAAAATGGTGAAAATTCCTAACTGACTAGTGTTTTCACTAATCAGTGAAAATAATTTAGTAAACTGTGAAATAGCCAAGTAATTAGTGAAATGTATGATAAATAGTGAATTCACCATGTAAACAATAAAATTGGCCACCCAAATGGATAATTTTCCACAAAATAATAAAAATTCTCAAATACATAAAATAACATATTTTGACTAGAGAGAATAGTGAGAAAGTATATGACAAATCTCAATATGACTTGATAAAGTAATTGTATTAGGAAATAGACTTAGTTAACAAGTAGAATGCGATTGAATTATATACATATGAATAATTTTAACTATATTGATTGGATTACAAGAGTATTTGGTTGTGTTGATAACATGTGAGGGGTAGTCCCACATCTTACAACAACTGGCAGTATGGACAAATGACATGTTTAGCTTCTTTACAATGATTAGCCTCATACATGTGGCAATGATGCCAAGGATTAGGGAAGATCAAGTGATTATTATTTCCCTAGTAGATAGATGGAATTATAACACCTAAATATTATGGTTAACAATAAGAGAGGTGACCATTACATTAAAGGATGTCTCACATATTCTATGAGTGTCTATCAGAGGTTAGCCATTACACTACCTAACCCCAAGTCTTAAATAGGCTACATTGGAGTATTTGACATGCATCCTTGATATTAATATGGTACACATAAATTATTTTTATATTGATGAGGTTGATCTAGTTATGGACATGCTATGAGATTGGGCTATGGTGACCAATCCTCCACTACCAATAATAGTTACTAGAGTAGTGATTGTTCTAATGGTTGTTGTTAATGGTATTATGTTTCCTAAGAAGAGTGGGAACTTATTCCACATGGGACTTAAGGGATTGGTTAGGTATATGTTATAAGATACTATTATATGTGCATAGGTCCCTACCATATTATCATAGCTATACCATGATATACAGTATGTGGTATATAAAGGAGGACATAACATAAGTATAGCCACATTGCTCCAAGTTTGGGCATAAGAGCATATTGTTATTAAGAGACCAATAGGGAGATTCCATTAGAGGAGACTATAGGATTTGATGATCTATGTGTGGTATCAAGTGGGTCTAAACCATAAGAGACTTAAATGGATCTATGCTAATATAGGTGAGCACTAGATGAGATAAAAGATGTAGATCTAACCTAGAGGCCCTATTTAGGTATTCTGTATCAGTGGGCTAAGGATACAAATTATATTTTATATATGAACATAATATGATACATTATTAGGAAATAGGATTATACCATTAAGAGATACAAAATAGACACACTATATCTTTAGTTTAGGATGTAGTAGCATATATCCACTGGGCCTCATTATTTTTCCCATGTGACTAGAGGGGGATTCTAGTGGGGACCAATAGTGGATCAAGTACAACAATGGGATAGATTTGGTTTGGTTTCATATGTTTCCTAGGCCTATGTAGGAGGTCCAGTATATGTAGGAGTGATTATATCCTATATGATAGAGTGGACTCAATAGTGGTCACTAAGATTGACCACTCTATTGGGTGGTGACCAAGGACATGTATAGGGAGCTTAGGCATAGGTACCACTATAGGTATGGTGATCAATGCCTGTAGTGATTGGAATATATTTTTGAGTAGAAGAGGGGGATGAATAGGTAGAGGTGGAGTACATAGAGGAATAGGTGGAGGTAGGGACAAAGCAAGAGATGGTTGATGTGGACATAAGAGACATAGATCAAGATCTAGATATGATAGAAGATCTAGGATAGGATAGTCCCTCAATATTTATAATATCATACATTGATTAGACCTTTATTGACAAGTTGAGATAGGAGATTATTGATATAGGCATTGAGATAGCTAGGTTATAGGCCAAATTAGATCACCACTCATAGTCATTGACTTTAGAACATAATCAAATTAGTGAAAATCAAGTAGATATTACTAGATTGAGGGTAGAGGTGAGTCAAATGTTTTAGGTATAGGCTAAGTTGAATAGAGAGAGAGACTCTTCTCAAGCATAGTGGGATTTAAATCAAGTAGAGTGGTATTTTACATGATCACACTGAGATATTACTAAGACACAGGGAGTGAAATGATGCTCTAGACATTATGACATAGAGAGGTTTATTATAAACTTTTTGGAAGAGCCTTTTGGCTAAGGATGAGGATAGCTACTATAGAATCTTGTATGAGGTACTAGTGCCACTGACAATTAGGGGTCCTACTTTTTCAAAGTATAGTGCACAAAGATTAGCTTCTAAATCAAGTAAATATTAGAGGATCCTCTATGACCACCTATGGGTCCTTCATCATAGTCAACCCCACTTCAGGATAAGACAAGGGAGAGCTCTACACGAGATGATATATTGGGTAAATCTTCCATGGATGAGCACAGTCAAAGATAGCCTTGAGATAGAGCTCTATATTTTTAATCCATGATATGTATGAAACTTTAAGATGTACTTAGATGATTTGATATGTATGTACTCTCATTGATGTATGTAAATATAAACCCATTTTGATGTTTATATAGGGAGATCCATGATTGTTATTATTATCTCATGAAATGTGTATTTTATTTACTTATGTATCCTTTACTTAAATTAAACATGATCGACATGTTTTTGATTTTGAGATGTTAAATTATGATCATTTATGAGATATATGTTGTTCTCAGTGATGTGATTTGAATGATTATGATGTTTTTGTATGGATATCACTAGTTTATCAGTCTTATGATTGGATTAGATAGAGAGATAGTTGATTTTACATTACTTAGATTTTTGAGAATTTATTTTATAATATTTCACGTGTTAGTATGCATCATAATCTATAAATTAATCATGATAACATTTTTTTTCAAGTGCATATATGTGAATTCAAAATGAAAATGTATATAACTTAAAACAAGATATAAAAAATCAAGATTTAAATGTTAAACAAAATCCACTTAAACTCATTTCAAATTAGATACAAATGTTTAGAACTTAAAATAATCAATCATAATTGAGTAATAAATCAACACACAAATAACAAATTACATAAACATCACATAATTGAAATAAAATAAACAATCCATTAGTAAATGAGTTTGTGAGACAAATAAGGAATTAATCTTAAAACCAATTGTGACTAAGGGTAATAAAATAATGAGAGGTGGCTAAGCTAACTCCAAATTCACCATGAAAGTGAACATTACTTACATGGTCCCATATACTTTAGTCCAAATGTAGTTCTAGGAATTGGGAAAGAAGAAAGGTGATGGCAAGTAAAGAAGACTAATTATAGAGGGAAAATAAGAAATGGCTCACAAAAAGGTGAGAGCGTATAAGTAGTGAGATTAAAAATAAATGGAAAGTGTATGGGATAGAGATATGCTCATAAAATGATGAGATCATGGGAGAAAGGATGACTAAGCTGACCTCAAAAAATTGAGCACTACCTACATAGACCAATTGGACCTAAAACATTGAATTTCAATAGAAATTTGATGTATAAAATGATAGATATGAATAGGAAATGAAAAATCATTGATATGATCATGAGTGAGATTAGATGTTTAAACTCATAAAATAGTGAAAGTGTGAAATAGGAAGATATTTGGTCCCATTATTTAGATATTGTACTCACGAGGAGATAGAATCACCCATGAGGTATTTCAGTATGTGCCATGTAGATACAATCAAAATAGAGACCCAATTTGTCTAATAGGATGAAAAATAGTCAAATATGACATATTAGAGGTGTGCATAGATGGGGGAACTTATGCGATATTGACCCATGTAACTTTTTTAGGGTTTTTCTATAATGGAATATTTAGATGTTTAGGATTCTCTAGAATATTTTAATGTTTAGGGATTTTATATAATATTATATAAACAAGATTATTCTAAAAAATAATATACAAGTGATAGGAAATGATAGTCCCAGAAACATCTATCAAAGGGCATGGTGACAATGGGTATAAGGACTCAATAGGAAATGTGAAAGGTTTGTTCATACATGATCAAATGAGGGAGTACCATTCAATAACAAATTGGAATAGGATACAACCTTTCTTATAAAAATGAATCAATATGAAAATGGATTAAATGAGGTAATGTAAAAAAGAATG
Source organism: Torreya grandis (assembly GCA_037957365.1). NCBI lineage: Eukaryota > Viridiplantae > Streptophyta > Pinopsida > Cupressales > Taxaceae > Torreya > Torreya grandis. The sequence goes on from JARHVA010002404.1 coordinate 1,430,584, forward strand.
GTCAGGAACTCAAGGGAGTTATAAAAGGCATGCAGTCTAGAAAATCATGATGCTCAATTTTTTGACATTTCATTTTTTAAATATATTCTGACAAAAACTATTATGAAACTCTAATCTAATCCTAATGGATGTGCTTTGGATTCACCTATTATAATTATTTAATTATAATACAATCAAGGTGATAATAATATAGGGGGAATAATGAAGGGATACCCCTAAGTAAAGGAAAAAATGAGAGAAAAGATAGAATGGAAAAGGGATGCCCTTGATTAAGGATACTCATAAACAAGAGCTTGATAATTCAAGCATTAAAATTATTGAGTTACATAATGTTTATTGTCCCATATAATTCATACCCATCTAGAGTAGTCAGTCTATATGCACCTAATCCATTACTAACTATGACAACAAATGAACCCAACCAATTTGGTTCAAACTTGCCTTTTTTTCCCACTTAGCATTAGTGTTTTTTAATTGATCTTCTATGTTTGAATGTGGGATATCAAACCCTCCCATGTAATAAGAATTAGAATCATTCATAGTAGCTAATAACCAATGAGATATTAAATTTAGATTTACTAAGACCATATTCTCAAATGCTTCAGTGTCTTCAAGATTGAGTTCTACTTCAAATGGCAAGCATAGACTTATGGAACCTTGGGATTCTTATGAAAGAGATTGAACTTCCCCATCTAATGGCACCTAAAGTAGGTTTTTACCAATGAACTTGTCTTTTTATTTACTATTTTCTTGATCTAAAAGTGACTTAGAAAGGTTTTCACTTAAAGATATTGACTTTTTATTTTTATTTTGACCAAGGAAGTTTGCATGTTCACCAAAGTAGGCCTCAGGGTTCAAAGTGGATACAAATCCTTACTTGTGATCATAGATTAGTAAAATATTTTTTAATCCCATAAACTCTAAAATTAGGTCAAGATAATGGAGACTAAGGGGGAAATTTGTAACAACAAAAATAGTGAGAATATAATGAGAATCACATAGATTAGTAATGGAAAGCTCATCATAAATGATACAAAAGGACTTTGTGTCACTTATAGGAACATTGTCATTAAACATAGGAGTTGAATCATTTTTAGGATGTGTGGGGATATCCTTAGGTGATTTATATCCAAGACATTATTTCTTAGCATGCTTAGTAGGAACAATAGGATCTAGCCTACCTTGTTCTTTTGCTCCCAAACCTTTGCCTTTATAAGTGTTATTTGTCATAATTCTATTTTAGATAGGGTACTTTTTACTTTCAAAATAAGGAGAAAAACCCTCACCATACAACCATGACTCATCTATTTACTTTAGATCTTCATCATTAAATTCCTTTCCTAAAATAAATGGTATATACTCTTTGGGGTGAGATTCTACCATCTTATTATGCCATTCCATCTTCGGCCTACCACGGGGTTTGGGCGATCCAAGGAGTTTGGCAATGTGAAAATCATTTTTAATACTATAAGTGTAAAGGCCCTTATTATAAATATTGAAATAAAAGGAATTTAGTGGGAGAAGAGGTGATTATAAATAGGAAGCAAGGGTAGTAAGGTTAATATAATTAGATTTTAGTGTATTAGACATTGCTTTCTTATTATTTTTGATAGCATGGATAGCACCATGATAATAAGTGTATTGGAGACCCTCTACTTCTAAATGCTTAAAATATTGATAAGGTTATAAATCCCTTGGAAGAGTGACTTTCATTCCATAATAGGTAAATTTTATGCATTGTGTAGTGTGGATGGATGACCAAGGAGGAGATTGTATGGAAATTCAAGGTCAATAACATGACATAGGGTACAATGAATGATAGGCCCAACCTAGATGTGCAAGGAAATTATACCTATTGATTACATTTCAGTAATATAATATCCTTTGATGGTGATGGTATCATTATTTAAATCAACTATAGTGTATTCCAACCACTGAACTAACTTTAATGGAATGATACTAAGGCCAAAACCATTATCTATGAGAAACCACTTGATTTTATGGTAGGTTATTGTGACTTTAATGTACAAGGAATTTGTATGTGAAAAACCAAGGGATGATATGTCACTTTGATCAAATATAAGTTGTGGGCCAGGAGATAAATGTCCCACCAATGGTTGGAATTTATCAAGTGCAATATTATTAGGAACCTAAGACTGGTTCAAAAGCTCATACAAAATATCCTTGTGGAGTTGCAAGGTACACAAAAGATCCAAGATGGAAATTTGTACTGGTGTCTTTTTTATTTGATCCATAAGATCATATTTATTCTTGATAGGAGGTTTATACTTGGGTTTGGGTTGATCTTGAACATGATTAAAATCAAAATAAGATACATGGCCTTGTAGAGTAATTTTCGAGTGTTGAGCTATACTAGCACAATCTCGAGTGGGAATACGAATATGGAATTTTGAGGAAGAACAAACATATCCTTGGGATTGTAACTCATATATTATGCATATGAAGAACTCTTAGAATAAGTGGACTTGGTTATAAAATGGAGAGATTTGATTGTTGGGAATGCTTGGAATGAGAATGGAGGTTGATTATGATCATGGCCACATCATATTTCATGATATGTCCCACCACATTGTAATCATAGGGGGTAGCATGGTAATCAACATTGTTAGCCTAGGAACCCTGATTATGATTATGATAATTATTTTGATAATGTTATTGTTACTCATTATGATGATGTCATTACTCATTCTTATTAGTATTATTTTGAGTAAAAGTATCTTTATAAATCCCCATGTTCTAATTAGAATGAGATAATAAATTATTTAATTCAATATACCCTCTTTCTAGCATGTCTTGGATAATATGATGAAGTTGCACACATCTATGAATTGCATGACCTTTGATATGATGATACTCACAATATTGATTATCGTGATGTCATTTAGGTTTGGGTTGAATTTCATCAAATGGTCTGGTATTAGGCCAAGTAATAATAATTGAAGCTAGTAGTTTTTGAAATACAACCTCAATAGGCTCTCCAATATTATAAAATGGTCTTCCATTAAATTGATTCCTTAGACAAGGAAGCATTATCAAAGCAAGCATTTATGTTGGATTATCCTTGTGTACTTTTGGTGACTCTACTATGTGGACATGTCTTACTTTTGTTACTCCATTAACAACCACATTCTTGTTGTGATTGAAGGGTTTGGGCTTCTCTGTTGCACTTCTTGGATTTAAATTTGAGGTTTGGTTCTAATTTTGATGTTGAGATTGATTTTATGAATAAATTTTAATCAATCATTTATCAATGAGGTCCTTCTCTATTTGAATTCATTTATTACTGACATCATCAAAATTATCTAGACACTATAGTCTAAGAGGTTAAGATCTAGTTTAAAATTTAAATTGGTCATGAATATGTTTTTTGATTCACTATTAGAAAGAGAATGTAGGATTTTTCTAGTCAATGCTTGTCATCTTTGAAAATAAGGAGCAAAATTCTCACCCCCTTATTGTTTGATAGCACATAAGTCAACCATAGTTATATCATGTTCAATGCTATGTGAAAAATACTTAAAATTTTATCTGACAAATCATCAAAATATATGACATAACATTTTGGAATATGCATAAACCACTCCAAATCTTTCCCAAACAAACTTTGTGAAAATAAACAAAGCAAGAAATTGGTGTCATCGCCTACTTATTGACAAGTAATGAAAAACTCTTTTAGGTGATCCCTTGGGTCTCCATTTGCTTCATACTTATGAAATTTACGTATATTAAAGTGAGATGGAAAAGGTATATATAATATGATTGCATTAAATGGATACTAACATATGCGATCCAACTTGTGTTTTTTCTCTTGACTCCTAGCTTATAATCTTGAGATTGCATCCTTAACAACCTACCATTCTTAGGAAAAGACATTATTTTGGGATATAGGTGGGGGATTATATGAATGAGAATGAAATTATTAATTAAATGTATTTGTGGAAACTTTATGTACTAACCTATTAGGATTAGTAGTCATGTTACCATAATGGAATTGGTTAGGAGGAACTTGGTGTTGATTAGGTTTGGAAGATGGACTATAGACTCATTACATAAGAGGAATGTGTTGTCTTAGAGTGAAGAATTGTTTTTGATTTGTGAGAATTAATTATTGATTATAAATAACCTATTTTATAAATGATACTCACTGATGTGTATTGGACAAAACCTAATGGGTATTAGAGGGAACTTGATTGACTATAAGGGGTTTGTGTTGGGGGATATGTGAACTAGATGGGACACTATGTGTCTCAATAGGGACCAATTGTAAATGAGTTGAATTATGTATCGATGGAGGAGTGATTTATTTAGATGAAATTATGAAATTGGCATTAACCAAAACTTGATGGGGATTAGGGAATGTTAGTTTTGAATTCTCAACAACTAGTTATGAGGAATCAAAAGGTGTATTTTACTCAAGAGTGGTAGATGTTCCAGAGTAAGAAATGGGTAGACTAATGAATCTTTAGCTTGATGCTCAATAGTTTGATTTAACTACAAGTGGATGATTGTAAACTAGAGAAGTAACTAATAAACTTACAAGATTAGTCAACACTTGGATAGTTTGTTGTAATTGGGTCACAATGTTAGGAAATACTTAGGTTGGGGATACAAGTAGTTCCTTCCCATTTCTATATGTTTATATAACTATAGATGTTGGAAAAATTTATGGACCATGACTAGAGGAGGGTAAATATTCAATCCATTTTATAATTTTGAAGTGTTATGGGGTTGAGATTTCTTAATATTATGTAAGGTCTCTATAGGATAATTAGGGGGAACTATAACACCCATCACTAATAAGCACAACAAAGTTTCATCTTTGTTTTCAAAAAAGTCTTACTCAAATTGAGTTTGAGTTACATCATAAGTAAGTACCCTGTCCTCCTAATCATGGTGATGGACTCTTGCATCATGTGAGTGCATAAAATCTCGTTGATCATGTGGATAATCTAGATGGTATGTGAATAGATTTATATGATCATGTTGATGTTGTGTTTAATCGTCATAATGAGAAAAATTATAATCCATGCCACTTCTCATGTATCAAATCATGTTAGACACTATTAAAATCTAATTAACTAGACTTGAATACAAGTAATTGGACCCAAACATGGAATAAACCTATATGTAAATGGGAATTAAAATGTGATTTGATAATGAAAATAGAAATATTTGACTTTAATAGATTTTTATTTGAACATGAGACTTGTTAATAAGACTAGAATTGGATTGAAATGGGTCAAAAGTTATAGAAACAACATAATAGTATGATTTTAGAAAAGAAAGGTATGTGTTTGGAAAAATTTAGACACGAAGTGTAGAAGGGAACAATTTTAACATGAAAATTTGGGAAGAGTAATGCCTCTTTGTGAAGGTGTGTGTGGATTAAGATAAGTTCTTAACACCACAAATAATAAATTAAACATTCAAGCTTATGACCCTACTTTAGTGATTGATGTAGGAATAGTCGACATCCATTGAGTCTTTAGATATACTCACATTGAGATAGGAATATAAATTTTAAGATTCTTTAGTAATTAATGTAGTTATTTCTGGTGTTTTAATCCCACCCTTGTCTCAAAATGTTTGCATGAAAAAAGAATCTTTGGGTGTAGTTACTTTTTCAACCCTGCATCGATGGATTTTTTTGTGGCCAAAAGTTCTTATTCTAAAGTTTTTTTGGGATTTCTAGATGGACCTAATATACCTTACTATACATGGGCATAAAAATCTATTAATTGGACATCAATATTTAATAGAACATTTGCCAAAGGGTCATGTCCCTTTATGATCACTTCAACCATAAGATTTCAGTGAAGTGCTATAAGAAAAATTAAGCTTTGGGGGTTATTTAAACTAAGATAATTCTCATGTAGGTTCAATTTATATACCCTATTAGATAATAGGATTGATATGAATTCTAGGTAATGACATCCTAGTCACCACACCTTAAGGACTTACAAGAAGGAAATTATACCCCAATTACACAATTAAAAGAAAAATGAAAGGTGTTACTATTTTGATTTGCAAGAATCCCACTAAGGGAAAGCAAAGAGAATAACATGTAAATATCTCTTAGGATAAAAATAAGTAGTCACCTCCATAGTTCTAAGGCACCCTACGAAATGGGAGAGCATACATGTGAAGGGATTACACAAGCACACAAGTAAACACTTAAACAAAGAAAGATGAGCAAAAATAAAAGTTTTTTATTTCACCAAATCAAAAAATGATTTATTTTTATAACATTAAAGGAAACATGAAAAAGTGATGTGTGTTTGAATGGATCACTACCCATTTTAGAATCTACACAAAAAATAAAATAAATAGTTTTACTTAGTGGGTCATTTACAAGTGAGAAAGGTTGATTTTATACTTTTGATGACTCTCATTTTTTATCACACAAAGGAAAATTTATAGATTCATAGGTCCAATTTACTATTTTCAAGAACCTACACAAAACATAAAATAAAATGTAGAAAATAGAAATAGGCAAATTCAGTGATTAACAGGGTCAATTTCATTGATTAATAGGTCATTTTCATCGATAATGTATCAATTTCACTAAAATAAAATCACATTCATTGATACAAATATAAATTTTCCAATTATCAAGAAGACAAATTGTGTTATCTGAGATTGATTTTATCGATATAGATGTCAATTTTATTGATTTTTGAATAACTACATTCTAAGATAATTTCATTGATTATGGAAACTTGAACAAAATATAATATAAAATAGAAAATAAGAAATAGAGTCAAATTTGGTAATTGTAAAGGCATTTTTACCAATTAATAGATCAATTTCACCAAAATGGTAAACAATTTCATTGAAACCAGTGATAAATTTCCATTTAGTAGTAAAATAAGTATTTTATACCCAAGATCAAATTCATCAATTTAGATGTTGATTTCATCATTTTATGTTTCAATTTTATCGATTTGGAGATAATTGCATCAATTTTGAGTGATTTAATTGAATATAAAAACCTACACAAAATACAAATCAAAGCATAAAATAGAGGAATAAAGTCAAATTCATTAATTACAAGGGTGTTTTCACTAATTAGCAAAAACATACTGGTGAATTCACTATTTTCACAAATCAAACTCACTGATAAATAGAATCATAACATAATTATAAAATTATCATAAATGAACCAAAATAACTACATTTTTAATAAATAAATATCATAATAAAGGATCAAAATAAGAGTGTGGGTTGTGTGAGTCCCATTAGGTGTGCCATATGTGTCATTAGTATTTTGTAAAGGCATTAGAAACTTTGTTAAATGAGTAAACAATCAAAAACAAATGTATTTCTAACACTCCTAGCTCAATGTCTCATGAGCTAAGGTAAAGCTAAACAGAACCAAAATTAAAGGAATAAATAAAAGATTATTACTTTCCATTTTTGGGGAACATTCACCTTGTCAAAAGTAGATGTGGCTCGAATGGAGTCTCAAGAAGTCTTTAGCAATGTTATTTGTTATATCATCTCTTCTTGAAAACCTTGAATAGTTGAATTGATAGAATTTGATGCATTAGATAGCCTAAAATTTTGGAAGAGCTTTGATATTGAATATGAGCATAGAAAATTACAAAGGGAAGGGTCTGTTTATAATAATTTTGAATCTATGAAGACCCTTCATCTTATTTCTGAGATGAAGGGTTAATAATTCTCATTAAAATATCTTACAAGATTCATTAAGGTCCCTTCATCTTGTCTCCAAGATGAAGGGTGTAGGATAATCCTTCATATTATTTTATTTATTAGTTGGTTAGCTCACAAAAGGATATTTCATGGGATCTCAAGATTATTTAAATGAAGTTGCCTCTTCGAAAGAGAAAATTAAGGATTAATAATTGAAATGAAATTATAATTCATTCTGCATATACTTATAGTTAGAATAATAATTAATTAAATTAATCAAAGTTTAATTTAGTTAATACATTATGGATAATTGATTAGAAGAATGATATAGGAAGATGATTAGAAAATGGGAAATATTTGAATTAATTTATTAGAGAAGGAGAATCAATGAATTGGACAAAAAAATGAATTGATCAGAGAAAATGATCAGAATGATAATAGAACAAATCTAATATAGTGAATTATCCTACTTAGAGATGCACCATGGTGAATTCAAAATTGTACATTAGATGTATAGATGAAATTAGGATGATTAGATAATATTAGACTGGTTTGTTATAATTTATGGCAAGTTTTTCTATTTTATAATTTTGACATGAAAGTGATAAAATAGAGTGTCTACAAAAACAAACATAAATTTACCTTATAAAACTAATTATAAAGCTCAAAAACCTAATTTTATACATCTAAAAATTAAAAAATCTTCCAAATGAGTTTAAATCCCTCTTTGAAAACATCAAAAACTATCATCAAAATAGAAAAGGAAAACACTATCAAAATCCCTTCCATATCAAAACCATAAGACCAAAATATCATTGTATAAATCTCAGATAATGGAATATAAGGCTCTATGTTATAGACATTTGTAATAATAAATTACAAAACCTCCAAACATAACCAATATACACACACACACAAACCCATATTACGTGCAAAAATATACATTTAATTTGTCAACTATGTTATTGTCGAAGTACTGTTCACAATGTAGTCATCTAAAATGTCATTTTAGTGCAATGAGTGTCACTTGAGATCACCTTATCCTTAGATTAGCTCTAGACCTATCTTAGGGCCTATCTTGATAATTTTCAAACTTTTTTATGAATTCAACCCATTCTTAGATATACCAAAAGCAACATTAAGCCACCCCCTAGGCACCTAGGTCTCATTTTTGCTTCCTCCTACCACTTGGACATTAACACAATCCTTTGGACTATATTACACTACACTATTAACCAAAGGGAATAAATGATATCCCATTGATCCTTAATCCTTCAATGGATATATTTTCATTCATCAAAGCACTCCTAGGGTTGGCCTAGACCTATTTCACATCTTGACAAGCACCAAAATGCTATATATAGACTACTTCCATTTAATTATCCATAGATGGAAATTAGATGAAAATACTCATAAACAAACTCAAAAATAGTTATGTAAACCAAGTTCATTAATCCCTACTTTTCTCTACTTCTACATACACCCATCTACAACAACCTAGAGCTCAAATTAATTAGATTTCTAGTCATAAATCACACTTGAAGCACTCATACTAGCATTAATTTTCACTTATAGTATCACTTAAGTTGGAATAAGTACACCAAGCTTGATCTCCTTTAGAGTTATTGGTAAGTAGGTATTTCTCAACACATGGGGTGTTGAGGTCACATCCATCCTACCTTGATAATGCCACTTTTTATACTTTTGTTCCTTAGATACCGTAACAAACATGGAGGCCTAGGGTTTTGCATTATAATCATAGGGAATAGACAATGAACTAACATCTATGCATACAAGCATAGACTCCTCATAAATAGGCAAAGGTACACCTAGAATCTCATTATCCTTATAGTGAAAAGGACACTAGTGCAACATAGAAGACATTAGTGTTGTGTGTTATTGTCCAAAAGACCATGTTATTTCCAAGAGGGTTTCTAACTCCTAATTATTATTCACAACACCTTGCATAGTGCATGTACCATTTTCTATCATGTCATTCATTTGACTCGGTCAATTTATATATAAGTACATCTCTTGTAATTAATTCTATATTTATAGAATAATTAGATAAATCAATTATTGTGGTAATCAGAGACTATTGATATTGCTATATTTATTCCCTAGTTTATTATTTCAGCACTTTAGCAACCTATGAATTTACATTATATAATCCCCTAAAAATTTATATCATTTGGTGAACCTAACTTAATTATAACATATTTCCCAAAAAGCTTAGTTTACCATTAGGGTTTTCCCTTCTTAAATTCATAATTTGCTTAGTTTTAGTTTTCAGCCATTCATCATGATTATTATGATGGAATCAATTTTCTAATTTTTGGTACAAAGTTTGGTGGTTTTTCTTGCATGCTTATTACTTGTCATTTTTATAATGATGCACATGTATGTTATTCCTCTCATGGATCACATTAGTAGTTAGCTTACTTTAAACATTAGTCCACTTCCTCTTGATCTCCCCTTCTATGGAGAGCATTTTCTTATGACCAATTTTGAGTTACCTCTAGTTACTACTTGATGATAACAAACTTAGAGGACTCCTTTTATTCCTCCTCCACCTAGACTAGTTGACTACCTTCACTCTCATCTTACCTCTACTACTCATCCTAAACAAATATTAGATCATGTGGTTTGAGTTGTTACTAGATGGAAATAAATGCCTCCTCAACCTTATAAGAACATCATAATCTCACCATCCCTCTTCATTCCAAAAACAATACAATGGGACCTAGGGATCAATACATAACATATGATATTTTGGATCATTTGAGAAATACACTAGTTAAGATTTATATATTGGAATTACTTCAAAAGGAAACCATATTCAAATATATTATTTTTAAAACACTTAATCATACATCTTTTCCTCAAGATACAGAACCAACTTATTTTTCATATTTCATGAACACTATCAAGGACATTGAGGATGTTATATATTTTGGCAATGAGGATTTAACCTCACAAAAAATTATCAATCAAAATATACCAGTCTTTATTAGATCACACATCAAAACCACTACTATTAAATGAGTTCTAATTGATAGTGGTTTAGGTCTTAACATATGTAGCCTCACATTTATATAGACTATGTGGGTTGATATAACATCCATTCAAAAGACATATAAGAACATTTGAGTATTTTATGGCATTCCTTGATAGACATTAGTTCAATTACATTGGATATCACATTTGGTCCAAAAACCCTATCCACATATTTTTAGGTGATGCCTAAGCATTTGCATTATAATTTATTACATGGGAGACCTTAGATACATGCCATGGAATTCATACCCTCTACCTTGCATAGATGTGTAAAATTTTTACATGAGAGATACTTATATACTTGTCCAACTGATAACCAACTAGTCAGATATTATAGAGTCATCAAGCCTACTAACTTGAGTATATATTTAGATGGTACACCTCATGTTATCATAGATTCCCCACCTCATATCATTCCTTTATAACAAATGAATACATATGAGATTGAGGAATCTAGCACCACCATTCTTGCACCATCTCTAGATCCTCTAACAACACCATTATATTCACCCATGAGGGAAAATGATCCTCCTACAAGACAATTATGCCTATCCATAATGACTAATGAGATTCACATAACATAGTTGTCATTACTCATTAACTCAGATGAAATATACATCAAAAACTTGGATACAAATTTTGAGGCCAAAAAAGAGGATAACATAGTACCCATGAATATTGATGATTATTTATGTGGATTGAGCTTCATACTAGTAGGCCTTGGAGAGTATAGATATGATTTTATGGAAATCATGCCTTTACCTACACAACCATCACCACTAGTTCATAGCTCTATAGATGTAGGACCAAACACTCACTTACAATTAGAGGTAGATTCTTTTATACACTTAGTACATATGGTTACATATATGGATATTGATCTAGTTATCTTGATTCAAGAAGGTAGTAAATAGGACATACCACACTAAATTTTATAGATATTACTTGATAGAGGATTGATGACACCATACATAGTTCATCACAAATTCATTAGCAGATTGTCATAATAAGATGATAGACTCTTTTGTCATTTTCAAAAGATTATTGGACATGATGTATATACATGCTCAACATTAGAACATAAATTCAATAAATTTAAGGCTTGGGGCACTATCCAGATTACATAACCCCCACCTACACTAGTATAGGCACCATGATAGAATATTTTATTACACAAACATTCACAAAATGATCCCTTGACTATTTAGGCTTTCATCGAGGGCCAATACATCCCTCACGTTGCTATAGATGAAGATTTTGATCCTAATACTTGTACATTAGCATTCTTATAGTATATAAGACATTAAAAGATCGAGTTTTAACATTCTATACATTATTATGACTCCTTCACTCCTAGTTGCATGTGGCCCTAAGTGGTAAACATACTACTCTTTATCATGAGTATAGGGACTCATATACAGGTTACACTTAGCAATACATGGTTACAATCAATGAATGCAATAGTTGATCACATAGATAGATGTTTGACTTTTAGTTATGAGAGAGATAGAGTTTTCATTATATATGATGGCATGGATGAGAATAATAGATTTCATATAGATACCCCATGGTCTAATGTGGTTTATTCTGGGACTGCACAAGAGCATTTTTACATAATAGAGAAAAATGTTATTCATATGCACATAATCTAGACTAATGCCAAGGATAAGTCTATAATTATACCAATAATATGGTATTATGATCATAATGATGATAATTTATTTAATTTTGGGAAGATCTAGTATCTAACATTAGATGACCTACCACCAAATCTGCCATTTGACTATCCACATCCTATGGATGTGTTCCTAGGTCTATAGAGGCATTACATTTTATTTGTATATATTCTCATTTACTTACACATTACTTGTATGTAGTTTCTTTTATCTTTTTCCTTATATATAGTTTCATATTCATGTTATTTTTACATAGCTTATACTCAAAAAATACAAAAATAATATAATGTATTTTAAAATACAAAAACATTCAAATATTTTCGTAGAAAATACAAATTTTAGATTGTATGCATTTCCATGTTTATATGCCTTCTCTTTATCAAGTACTACATATGTTATCTATGTTAGTCTAGTCAATTTTATCATACATACATACTTCACTTATTCCTTTCAAGTGTTCACAGATTGCCACAAGACTCAGGTCCTCTACACAAATCTAGATTTGTTACTATCTACCCATTGGGGGCACATACATAGATACACAGATTCAACATTGACATATCAACCCATTTGGGGCATTATACTACATAGATTTTGGGTTCCCAGGTTACATCTTTCTATACTCCACATCACATATTTATCATTGGTTATATCTTGTTATTAACCATCCTATACTACATTGATTTTTTGTTGAATACTAATACTACTATATACTTAGTGTATGTACATTTTTTCTCTCATATAGATTTGTACCACATGTTCATGCATACTTCTATTTCTAGCTTTACTAGTTTATAATTAACTGTCTCTTTACTTATACATCTATTTGAGGGCATCTAAATATTCCTTTATTTTATGGCTCTAAGCCAATTCCTTTCATTATGTGTGCCTTATTGATTGTGTATTTGAACATTTTAACATGTCCTTACATGTGGCTCTATGCCAACATTATTTATTGTTTGTGTATGTGGACATTTGAACCTATCCTTGTATGTTTACTCTTTCTCGTACTTAGTGACATGTGCCCATGTCCCTTGTATTGTGTTCCATTGGCCTACTTTGCATGACTCATGTGTTTGTATGTATGCATCATGTCCAATTTTATGATGCCATGAGGGACCTCATGCATATCCCCTTCCTTCTTGGGTGCCTTGATATAAATCATGTCCCATACCCCTAGGTAGTTATTATGATTATACCTATACTTTTTGTTTATATACATTCTTACATTTTTATATCTATCTTGAAAACCTTGTGAGTGCTAGATCTAACATACACTGTACATTACAAGTTTATGCTCTGATTATTTTACATTATGATGTCATGTATACATATTATATTGGTTTATCATGTAGATATCATATATTATCATTATAATAGACATGATGCATAGATTTTATTTTGAGGACATTTATTATAGAGGTTTAATAACTCTCCTCAAAACAAGGGGCATTCACAAGGGTTTGTCATAGAGATCGGGCTATCTTAGTGCACTAAAAACATAGTTTTTAGCAAGTAGACATAGAATACAGAGCTTAGATTTAGGAAAACATGGTGAAAAATAATCACATACAAATTTTAGACACTCCTTTTTATCCACTTCCATGTCTAAATGGACATCAACTTGATTTCTTACAAAGAACACAAATTAAGATTAAAATAATAGTTCATCCCAAATTTGTTTGTGTATTGGACATAAGTTTCCTAAATCATGTTAAGGCATCCCTATTCAGGGCATTATCCTATACATAATAATAACCTCTCTCTAATTCATACCCAGTCAAATTTTAACCTAGAAAATTGATGTTTTAGACTAAGGGTGAGGGATAACCTTTCATAAATTTAAAAAATGTTATTAACTCGATCAAAATTGCTTAATTTATTAAACCCATTCAAATGAATAGTTGAAAAGTCGATGGCTAATTAGTGAATTTTTATTTTTATAAATTCATAAATTTGAATTGAATGGAATCATCATGATATCACATAAATATCTAAAATCCATAGCATTTATAATTTCCTATTTTCTATATTCACTTATTAATTTTATTCCTCAACTCTCATGACAAGTGACCAAGTGGATCATGGAGAATTAATGAATTTATATTTTTAAAAATTCATAAATTCATTTAAAATATATTTTATGAGTTCTCAGTCCAATTCTAATACATATCAGATATTGAGGGGGAGACATAATCATTCTTAACCCATGTCTCTCACATGGTCCTCATGATTATCTTTAACCCAACCTAAAGTTAGCTTAACTCAACATAGGGTTAAAATGACTCAACCAAGATTAGTTATAAACTTAACCTCCATGGGGTTAGATTTATTTCTAAGACCTATAGATACAAGTTCCATGACCATTCCTAAATAAGCTCTAAAGCTAAAGTTATAATGTTCATTTGTTGAGAAACAAAGCTTCTTTTGTGCAATGTTATGATGTTAAATTGTTAAACCAAACCAAGCGAAAGCCAAACTCAACATTATCAAGGTGATAAATAGAAATGGATAAATGGAGCTTCATTGACAAATATTTATTAAGAACATATCCAAGATCATCATTCCATGTACAACTCACAACACTTACTCTCATGGAAGGTAAGATCTCTTGTTTTTGCTTTCACTTGTTCATTATTTGTGTAGTTCTCTAGCTCTTTGAGTGTTTAGGCTAGATGTATTAGTTTTAGTGTGTTTATTTTTATTTAATTTCTTAATTAACACTATACTAATCCTCCCTCTTGGATTTCATGTTCACATAGTGACATGCCCAATGGGATAACTCTTTATAAGTTCACACCCCATAAAATTATCTTGTTCTTAGTTTCTTATTTTGATTTTATTTTGTGTTTTTTATTTCTAAAAATTGGTACATAAAGTATTCATATTTTTTGTGTATTAACTATCTTTTTTTCTAAATTTTTGTATGGATTTAAGTAAATTTTTCATTAAAATTATCTATTTAAAAAAAAACTAGTTATAGTTTAGTAATTATCATTAAATTAGTGATTGTCACTTTCATTTTTTGGTTTTCTACTAAAAAATTGCTGATACAGAGCTCATAATTTTTTAATTCAAAGTTTAAACTTAAATTTTGTGGAGAGGTGTGCCTTTGACATATGAACAATCTTTAAGAAAATTGTGAAGAACTGATGTATATTTTAGAAGTAATGATCAAAATACTAACTACTATTTTTTATGTTTATGTGTATTCAGTTTTGTTTTTAACATTGATTTTGTAGGTTGTCTTTCCTCTCTTGGTCCAGTAAAACTTCTAAGAATTTTTTGTAGGCTTTTTAAAGCAAAGAGAAACAATATTACATCCTAAAAGGCCATTTTCACATTTATATTTGGTGTTTAAAAATAATTTACTTGCTTTGTTTTCATTTTTAAAAGTTCAAAAATCAACAAATAAAGCCAAGGGGTTAAATTTAACATCACATTTCACTTGGGTGTTTTAAAATGAACTCAAACTTACACTAAATGCTCTTAAGATTTTGTTTGTTTATCATTTTATTTATTTTTTATGTGTTTTTTCAAACTAGAATTAACATGCATGCTCTCCCCTTGTCTCCTTTAGGGAACTCAAGTGACCAAAAGTGCTTTGTCCTTTACTTTTGTCACCTAGTCTAAGTATAGAAGGAATGTTGTTAAGGCACTCCCAAAGATATAAAGACTTGGGTGATTATAAAATGACCTTAAAGTCCTACATTTTTTCTTGTATCTTGGCTTTTGGGTGAGAGCTCACTTCTCCTTCATAAGTTTTATAGGGGTGCATTAACCTAGGGTTTCATCTTCCAGCATCATACCAACCCTATTCCATGGCAGGGTATATAAATTAGGGCACAACTATTGTGAATTTTAAGGGGATAAGAAACTAACCTCTTTGATCATAATAAAACCCAAGTTAGGTCTAGATAAATAAGGGATTCCACTAAGAAGTACATGGATAGAGTTTCTATGAAAAGGAATAAACCCTTACATAGTAAGTTAGCCAATATAAACTCAATCGATGTAATTGCATATCTAGTGTTAACCACAGTTGGGACCATATAAAATGTATGAAACTTATAGGTTTAGATAAACCCTACTTGTTACAAAAATATTGTCAATGCAGGGTGAGCAACCCAAAGTTCCATGTCACCGTACAAATTTTTGAGAGAATATGGGGTCTAAAAATCCCTACTTTTCAAGCGCATCTAAATTTATTGAATTTTTAAATTATTTCCTCTCAATAAGGAGTATATCAATGGAAATTGATGATATGAATCCACCTTGTTAGTTTTTAGTAATTAAATGGTATAAATAGGTGTTTTTATGTCTTTTACTTTTACTTACATTAATTTGGGTCTAAAACTAGTTTATTTGTCAAAAAAACATCAAAATAATTCATGAACCAATCACATGTTTGTACAACTCTTTAGACTAAGAGGTGTTATTCTGTATATTTGATACCACACTTTGCCTTAGACATTTTAATTTTTTTTGTTTGTGTGTCACTTGTTTAAATGGGGCATCATTACATTGCTCATTTCATCTCAAATATTTACCTTAGATTTTTGAGTCCAAAACTATTGTTATGTAATTTGTTTAAAGGAGCATTGTTACATTACCTAAATTTTTTCAAGGTTTTCATCACTTTTGAAACCAATTTCCAAACCATTGTTATACCTTTCTTATTTTAAATTAATTGTTATGATATCTAATTTTATTTAGCTCTTTTACCTTAGAACATTTAGGTCTTTTCATATTAAATATGAAACTCAACCTTTCAAAGTGTAAATATTAAACTAATCAAGTTCAAATTGAAACCTTGTTTAATCTGGGCTTAGGTTATCTTCCTTTTTATGTTTGGATTATGTTACTTGGGTTGATTTATTATTTGATCTAAAAGACCCCTTGCCTAGACTTAGTGCTTGTTTTTTGTTTTGTACCTTGTTTAGAGCATCTCTTTTGATCCATGTTATTACCATGTAATTTGTTTGAAGTTTGTTGTTCCAAATTTTCAAGTGTCCAAGTTATATTGTTCCAATAGTTTTTGTGGATCAAATTCTCAGTCTTAAGTGAGCTAATTACCAAGTGTCTTATGAGCTAATTACATTAGTCTAGTTTACTTTTTAGTTCTTTTTTGAGTTTTATGTTTATGAGTCTAACCTTGTGTTTAGTACAAGTATAACCACCTTTGGGAAATTGTTGTTATCTCTTGATCCTAGTTTGTAATCATTTTAATTTATTTAGGCACTCTTGTAACTGATTATAACTACCTCTATATAAATCAGTACTTTAGCCATAAATAAATTTGAACCTTTGTATTACTTTTGCCTTTGATTATAATCTCCTTTGGGGAAAT
Organism: Torreya grandis; assembly: GCA_037957365.1. Lineage (NCBI taxonomy): Eukaryota > Viridiplantae > Streptophyta > Pinopsida > Cupressales > Taxaceae > Torreya > Torreya grandis. The sequence continues at coordinate 1,448,344 of JARHVA010002404.1, forward strand.
CAATGTCATTTTGTTAGACCAGTCTCACTTTTATTTTATCCTTCATCTACCTAGTTTAGTTATTTACCCCTTTATGTCTCTTTTATAGAGCCAAAGGTCCTTTTTTTTAAACTTAAATTATTTGTTACCTTTAGACCCTTTGTTTGTCACATGACCTATCTATAGATCTAAACATGCCTTGTTACACATGTAGCAAGACCATGTATAATCTAAACTATGAGAACTTTGTGACTGTCCTTCTTGTTTAAGAGTCATATAATGATGTAGATTATGAGATGGATCCCAATCTATCTTATAACATTCCATACATTGAACAAAGGCATGACTCCTTTATTTAAGAGTCATATAATGATATAGTTTATGATACATATCCCTATCCATATTATAACATTTCATACATTGAACAAAGGCATGACCCTTTAGTACAGTATTTTGTGATGCCACCTTCTTATCTAGGTCCTCATCCTTTAGATTATGTTAGTAACCAAACTCTATAATTCCTAAGGATTACCATTCAAGGCCATCATCTTTTGGCTTGCATCAGTAACTAAGCTTCGTAGTGCCCCTTCATTACCATTCTAGGCCCTTATCCTACATCTTGCATTAGTACCCAAGCTCCATAATGCTTATTTATTACCATTTTTGGCCTTTCCCCTTTGGCATGCATCAATAATCAATATTAATAGTGCCTCTTAATTACCACTCCATACTCTCATCCTTTAACCTGCATTAGCAACCAAGCTTCACATCACTCATTCATTACTAGTCTCAACCCTCCTCCTTTGGCCTACATCAACAACCAAGATTTATAATGCCCATTCATTACCATTTCAAGCCCTTTCAAGTTTGGTAGCTTATTATACCAACAAGGTTACATAATTATGACTAGGCAGAGCACAACTACCATCCTAGACCTGCATCTAGTCTTTTCTAAGCCCATCCTAGATGAGCCTATCTACAAATAGATCATTATTGAACCACTGATCATTATTCATACATTTCCAACCTTCCCCCACTTTCAAAAATCTAATTTGGTCTTCAAACCATAGCAAATATATTCATTACCTCTATGAGAGTCATCATTCAAAAACCAAGATGTGTTTAAATCTAAGATTCTACAATCAATTATCAACCAAGGTCAAAAGAACCAACCAATCCAATGTTTTTTTATTGGAAAAACTATTTGTGATGATTTAACATGTGTTAAATTACTTTGTTACCATTACCCTATATTTGAGGAACCTCCTTTTTGACAAGCCAGTCTCTATGGAGTTACCCATTGACCATTTGCCTTTATATGAGAAATCTCCCTCTAATAAGCCAGTCTTTATGGAGTTGTCTCTTGACCTCTTCTCTCTCATTGATGAGTCCCAATTTGAAAATATAATATTTGTGGATTCATCCCTCAAAATTTTCTCTCTTTGAGGGGATTCATATTAACAAGCCAATCTTTGTTGATCCCTTCTTATATAAGCCTATTTCCAAAGATCCCTTTGTGCCATCCAATACCAAGTATCCAACATAGCATCTTTGCTACCATACCAAACAAGAATCAACATTAAAGTTAGGTTTAATCAACATTAAATTCATTTTTTTAACTGATATCAAATTTAACATAAAAAAAATTAATGTTAGTCTCAACATCAGATTCAAAATTTCTTGAGTTAGACTCAGCCTCAGAATCAAAATACATTTATGGCTATTACAATATTGGTTACATAGGCCTTGTAGATTAGTTTAAATACATTTGTGATCCTCTCATAATTTTTGAGGATGATTAATTCAGCGTTAACACAAGTTATCCCAGTATATTTTATGGGGATTGTGTCACCTCTTCCCACTCCATTACCATTCCACCTGCCATTAACACCACCCAACATAGGCATTATATTGACATTCCATATTCCATAAGTGTTGATTGGGACAAAAAATATCACACATTATTGAAATGCATCCATGGTGACATATTAGTTGTATAATATTAGGGGGAGCAAGCTACATTCATGAAGGAGAAAAATCTCCTAGTGAAACTTTTTTGGAAGCTCTAGAGAGCAATCAAAGTCTAAATTTAGCATATTTTAGTGAAACCTTGTTTGAGGCACTAAAAGACAATCAAAGCCAAAAGTTAAAATTTCTTAGTGAAACAATCTCAAAGGTACTATGGGAAATCAAAATAACTTTATTAGTGAAAACCTCTTTGAGATACCAATAGCTAAGCACAATAATTCTTAACCACTTGATGAATACATTATCAAAAATAACATCAATTAAACATTTTATCTACAACATAATCAGATGGTAGCTACTCTCAGGTGTAAACAATATAAAAATACAATGGTCCTATCAAGAGAATATTTAGAAGACTTCAGCCCTACCACAACCAAAATTATGTCAAATCTAGAATTAACAACATTGTGTATTCCTAAAAATCTTGATATTCATTTATTGCCAACCATTATAAATATCATTATGATCTATTTTCCCATTGCCAAATTAGACACTTTATCCAATATTTATCTATATTTACCATCCTTGGCTGCACTTTCCTTTATAGAGGCTATGAAGACATATTGTCTCAAATTTTGGAGGAAATAGAATCAACAAATAACAAAGGTCACAACAACATTATTAGAGTCCAAATTAGTAATAGGTTCTTGATAGAATAACTATTCAAAAGAGGTGTGGTCTAGAAATTCTAATTGACTATTATGGTTATGTCATGTGTTGATCAGGATGTGCATCTCCACATAAGTAATAACAATATAACCATTTAATGTAACTTTCCATTTACCTTGTCATACCATGTGCCTTAACTTTTCCATTTGTCATTTACTTTACCTTGTCATTATTTCATACCTTTCCATGTGCCTTGCCTTTATATTTGCCTCACCTTACCATCATTTCACACCTTGCCATATATTTAAAATACAGTGACTTGAAGTCCTTTGGGACTATAAACAACACTCAATTCACATTGAGGTCAGTTTGGTCACCCCTTTTTTCAAAATTACGGATAACACCTTTCCTATGCATTACCACATCACCTTGCCATTATTTTTATCATTTGTCTTGTCATTTTTATTTACCTAAAAACTATTTATACTTAGTCAAACACCTTTTATGTAGGAAAAAATACAATGACTTGAGGTATTAATGGGACTATGTAGGCAATTTTCAATTCATATTGAGGTCAGCTTAGTCACCCCTTTACCATGATCTCATTATTTTGTGAGTAACCTAAGCCAACACTCTCACCATTTTGTGAGTTTGGTCATTCTATATCTCATAATTCTTGTTTGAGTTGAGATGCCTAGAAAAATCCAAAAATTTTCAAAATCCTAAGAATTAGAAAATTTAGCTTATGATCTGCTAGAGAGATATAAAGCCCAAAAAATCCACAAACATTTATCCAACCTAAACCTATGCATCCATCTTTAATCTACCCTAATAAATAAAAATACAATATTAGTTCTAATCCATTCCATTGCCATTTAGGGTGTGACCTTCCCTTTGTATGTATCCTTGCTTAGGGGCACCATCCAATTCGCACTTTTTAGGCCAAGTTCACAATTTTTTCGCTATTGGGGCAACACCAAAGCATGTAGCTTATACCAAGATATCTTATCCCCACATATTATTCCCTTGTAAATATCCTTGCTTGGGGTACTACTTATTTATCATTTCATTAAGCCTTCACACATAGATATTGACTTCATTAATGATAGGATGTTTTCTATTTCTTTTACTTTCAAGCTTTTTGTGTGTGTGTGTTTTTTTAGTTGTTTGTTTGTTTATTTTCACATTTGTTTTCTTTCATTGTTGTGCCTTGACTCAGTCTATATGCATTCATTGGGTGATTCCTTATGCATTGAACTTGAGTCCATCCATATTTATTGTCAACATTATCATCTTGATTTTTATCATTGGTACATTCTTTTTAATTGTTTATTAGATTAGGAGTTAGTCCTTATGCACATTACAGCTTGATCTCCATGGTGTTTTATATCATGGTGTGCACCATCACATGTTACAATAAAAATTAGGTCAGGGGATATTACAAGCAATGGTGCCACATAAACTTCTCTTTGTTCACTTTGATAAATCTTCTCACCCTCCTTAATCAAATCAACTCATTGACCATTATAGCTATATCAATGTTAATAAGAATAGGCACCTCTACATTGGTAGGTATAATTGAATTATTCATATTGATCAATTCTTATTCTCCTATTTTATTCCTCATTCCATTTTCTCCCACTTTTAAGTGAACTACATTGGCATGAGGTCTATCTAGACTATGTAGGTAGTGCTAAGATATATGATGTATCTTATGTCAGCTTGGCCACCATTATTCTTCCAATCATCTCTTTCATCACTTTGTGCATCCTTGTGCACCTAGTTGTTTGTGGCTTCTTTAGTCATTAGACCATCATATCTATGTTTGTACCTACTCATCTTTCATTTGTGTAAAAGGTTATATCTTTGAGTTATGCTTACCAATCTATCATATTGGGGCACAACTAATTTACCATGTTTAAATTTTCCCTACTGGGGCAAAATCATTATTCAATCTAAGATGTAGAAATGATTATAACTACATTTGGGTAAATAATTATTTTGACTCACCTACCCTACTAGGGCACATGCCTATACCATTGATTATAATTTCCTTTAGGCAAATCAATAGCTCAACCTCTATTACTAATTATAACTACCTTTAGGCAAATTAGTACTTTTAAATCAATACATGTAATCACTATCTTAATTCGACTAATATCATCCATGGATTAATTTCATTCTTATTCTTGATTATTTTTGAGGGACCATCCATCAATTGTATGCATCGGCCACTCCCTCGAGGGGACATCATCATGGGTTTCCTAAAATTTATTTAGAGCATCATTTGTCAATAATTCTCTTCATTTCTCTTCTTAATTATTTTTTTATTATTTGAAAAGACATTAATATTATTATATCTTGCAATGACTTCTCAAATAGAGATAAAATGTAGACACTCCTTTTTGACCACTTCTATTTCTAAATGGAGATGAGATTGATTTCTAGAAAACATCATAAATTAAGCCTAGAAATCATTGTTCATCCCAAATTTGTCCACACATTGTATGTATGTACCCTAAATCATGTTGAGGCATCTCAATTTAGGGTATTACCCTATACACAATAATAACATCTCTCCAATTCATCCCAAGTAAAATTATGACCTAACAAATTGATGTTTTCAACCTAGGGTGAGGGATAACCTTACATAAATTTAGAAAATAAAATTAACCTGATCAAATTTGCTTAATTAATTAAACCCAATTAAATGGATAGTTTAAAATTCCATGGCTAATTAATGAATTTATATTTTAAAATTTTAGTAAATCTAAATTTGATGACATCATCATGATATCACATAAATATCTAAAATCTATGGATTTTGAAATTTCTTATTTTTGAAATTCACTAATTAAATTTATTCCTCAACTCTTATGACAAGTCCCCAAGTGGATCATGGAGAATCAATGAATTTATATTTTTAGAAATCATAAATTTAACCAAAATATCTTCTATGAGTTGTCAATCCACTTGTACAAATATCAAGAATCAGGTGGGAGGCATAATCATTCTTGACCTGATGTCTCTTACATGGCCCTCATGATTATCTTTAACCCAAACCAGAGTGAGACTAACTCAACCCAGGCTTAGACTAACTCAACTAAGGTTAGTTTTAAGCCTAACCTCCCTAGGTTAGAGTTAGTTTTGAAACTTATAAATATAAGTTTCATGATCATTCCTAAATTAATTATGAAGCCAAATTTATAATGTTCATTTATTGAGAAACAAATCTTCTTTTGTGTAATGTTATGATGTTATCTTTTTAAACCAAGCCAAATCCAAACTCAACACTACCAAGGTGATAAGGAGAAGTGGAGCAATGGATCTTCATTGATGAAGATTTCTTGAGCACATAGCCAAGCATATCATTCTATGGACAACTCATGACACTTGATCTCATGGAAGGTAATATCTCTTGTCTTTGATGTCACTTGTTAGTTATTTGTGTAGTTTTCTATTTCCTTGAGTGTCTAGGCTAGAGGTGTTAGTTTTAGTGTGTTTATTTTGATTTGATTTTTTGACTAACACCATACTAATCTCCCCTCTTAGATTCCTTGTTCACATAGATCAGTCTCAGTTTTGTAGAGAAACAACACATTTTTTCAATACCATGGCATAAAGGGCACTAACAAAGTGTTGTATTGACTAGGGGACTGCACTACTATCTAATGTAGATACCTAAATTTGGCCACTAATAACCTTTAATTAGTATTTTGACCAATTTCCAATAAAATACACAATTTGGCCTAAAAAACCTAAAACACATTAGATTTTTTGAAAATGATATATTTAGGTGCCAATTTTGGCCAAAGTATCCCTAAATGGGGCAATACAATTTATGGGCCAGTTAACTTTGATCAGATCATTTCAAGTTAGAATGCCAATTTTTCACTTGGGTGCTCTGGATTGCTCTTTTTTGTCAAATCTATTACACAAGACATGTTCCTTTTTTATTTGGTGTTGAAAACATCCTAAATGGGATAATTGATCCAATTCATCTAACATCGCATCCTAATTCTAATCTATTTAAATTTTGGGCCAATAACAAGACATTCTAACCAATTTGAGTAATGTGTGCACAAAGAGCCAAGGTTTGCATCAAAGTTCTTAATCATGCTTAAGAGATAATTAAACCAAATTAGAACATAATCAATAATTCCATGGAACTTGTTGAATAATGTTTTTTTGAAAATGAATATTGAATATCTACATCATCAGGTGACCTCATTTCTTGGGAAGACATCCCTAAGCCTTAAATACCACAAATATAAATATTCATGCCTCCCATGCCTCATTAAGACCCTCCATTCCTATACAATGCCCCTCTATCCCAGATATTAATGATCCTATTTATGAATTTTAATTACATAATTGAATTAATCCTTAGCCACACATCTCAAATTTGAGATAGATGGTTTAGGTTGACTGATCAATCTTAAAAATCTATAACTAGAGAGGCCATACACATCATTTTGAATATATTTTATGCCAAACTTATAATTCCTAAATGCATTTAAAATTATTGCATATTAGTGTTATAATTCCCAAATATTGAGCCAAGCCAAGCTAGGCTAAAGCCACACAAGGTGCCAAGGAGAGATGGAGGTAGCCAAGCTTCCATTGATGCAAACTTTATGAGAAAAAATTGAGCAAACCACTATAACAAGCATTTTAGAGCATCTAAAGAAGGTAAAAGAAGGCTTATTTTTCATTTTAGTTGTGTTTTTTGTTATAATTTTTTTAACTAAGTTCCCCCTAGTAAATAGGCCTAGATATGTTATGCTAATGTGTATATTTCATTTTGATTTAATTTTAGGACTAACATAATAATAACCATCCTCTCTTAATTCAAATTCATAGTTCACAAAATGGCATGCCCATTGGGACCCTAGCCTCACAAAATTTTTCATAAGGCTCCTAAAAGTAAACTACTAACCCTGGTCATGTATAATCTTGGAGTGGGAGGCCCTAAAGAGTGAAAATTTTGAGTTAAACACATTTTTCTAGAAGTCACAAGTTTATCCCAACATAGTCATGGGTTTGTCACTACAAGTCATAGTATTATGTTTTAAATATATATTTTTTGGCTTAACATCTATTTTTTTTTACATTTCTAGTAGCAATATTGCAATCCTACTACTCGTAAGTAGAGATATCACAATCTCACTATTTGTCTAGTAGTGATATTATAATCTAATTACTCAAAAGTAGTGATATTGCAATCCTACTACTTGTTAGTAGTGACATTGTAATCCCACCACTGACTTAGTGGTGATATTACACTATGAGTCATGGTATTGTAGTGTGTAGAATAGGTCATTTTTCAAAGCTTAGTTTGGGGACATCCAAACTCTGTTTTTGATGTGTTTTTTTAAAACCATGTATTTTCTTCCAAATTTTTTGAATATGAAATTAGTCTCACATGAATTTATATAAATTTTTCACAAAACCATTTTTTATCTTGAGTAGTGGGATTGTGACCCTGAGTAGTGGTATTGTGACCTCGAGTAGTGGGATTGTGACCTCAAGTAGCAGGATTGCGACCTCTAGTAGTAGGATTGCTGAATGGTGGGATTGTGACCCAAGTAGTGATATTATGTTTCCTTGTTAATTTAACCTAAATAGTGATATTACATGTTTGACTCATAGTTTTTTAGAGTTTCAAGATTTCTCTATGGAATAGTGGGATTGCATTGTGTGAACCTACAACTTCATTTTCCCAAGTTGATTGTTTCAAACTTAAAATAGATTCAAATCTAAGGAACATACTGACTTTTTCATTGCAAAACCAAGCCAAAAATATGCTAAAGCATGATTTTTATACCTCTTTAGATGTTTAAAATAAACTAAAAATATTTCTTTTATTGTGTATGAAAATTTTTTAGGGTGATTTCTTAATCAAGTTTCATGATTTTCATTAAAAATTACAACTTAAAACCAAGGGGTCAAAAGAAAACCACCTAATATTTCATTTTGGGCTTAAAATTGAACACACTTATTGAATTTTATCTTCAATAGTTGTTTCAACTTAGAATTTGATTTGCAAAGAGGAGGCTGTTATCTATATGCTCTTGCATCCATTCCCTTTAGGGAACTTTTGGAATCAAAAGTGTTGTCCTTATTACAAACATGACTAATCCAAGGCATATAAATAATGTAAAGCACTCCCCAAAAACTTGAAATAGTTTGGGTGACCTTGAAAATGACCCTAAAGTCTTTCTATTAGTCATTTATTTTTATACAAATTTGGCTTGTGGGGGGACTTCATTACCTCCCCCATGTTCTTTAGGGTAGCTTTGACCTAGGGTTTCATCTCCCAACACTAACTTCAACCACTCCCACTATGATCAAAAGTTTGAGTGATTAAACCACCTTCTAGTGTTAGAGTTGCACACAGGACGTATTTATAGTTTAGACATCACACTACACTGAGCAAGTGATGGATGTAGTAGTTACAAAAAGGGCAAAACCTTTTTACAACAAGCCAAATGCTATAGACACCCAATTACATGTTTTAATTTTGTATCATGACATGAAATTTATTGTGTAATTGATCCCCCTAGACACATTTGAAAATTTTCTAGTTTATTCAACCGCACATTAGCATACCCTTGTTAAGATTTGGAAGATTATACTTAGTGTATTTTGGTCATTTTTCCTTGGTATGTTTTGAGACTAAAACCTAATTTTTTTTATAAGCATGTCATAACCACTTTGTTTATATGTCACTCTTTTGTCTAAAGAGGTGTTATGCTAGTTGTTTTATGCCACACTTATGGCTTAATTTTTTTTCAAAACTTGTTTGTGTGTGTGTCATTTGAGTTGCAGAGGGTATCATTATGCTACCCAAATTATTATCAAGTTTAAACCTTTGAGTATTTGAAACATAACATTGATCACATCACTCCAACATGCTTACACCGTTAGGATACTCAATTTTTTTCAAGACTTGTTTACCATTATATCAAAAACCATTTGTTTCAAACCATGTCACATCAGCCATTTGAACCTTGTTTATGCACCATCATGCTATCCAATATTGTCTAGCTTATTAGGTCAAAACCTAGTTTTCAACATTAAGTTTTCAATTAACCTTGTTAAGTTTAGATTTAAACATTAATTGATTTTTATTTTGGCCTCAATTCATGGGGATGATACACATATCTTTCTCTTTTGGTTTTCATAACTTTAGTTAATCAATTACCCAAATTTGAAGACTATTGATTGTTTGTTTGTTTAGAGCCATCCTCATTATTTGTGCCTTTATTCAAGAAGACATAGTCTTTTGTCAAAAATACTTTTGCCTTATGGCTTATGACATTTGATCATGTTTATGTTTAATTTTATGTGTTATGTCTATGTCAAAGTTATTTCCAAACTTTTTAGATTAAATCAAAATCACATCATGTCTTTTATTTCAAGACTATATTTTGATGCCATTTGGCTAAAATTCCTAGCATAGCCTATTTAAGCCTAGATTTTGACTTCATGTTTGGATAAAAGACCTCATGACTCTTTTACCTTTCCTAGTTTAGACTTTTTTTGGAACACTTTGACCTAGACCTTTGACATGCTAATTTTTATTCAGATGTTTGACCTTTTATGTGTATGATATTTGATCTTAGACATTTGACATTATAATGTTTTATGCCAAATCTTAGCACAAACCATTTTGGAGATACAACTCCATGATTAAATCAGTGTTTGGAGATACAACTCCTTCAACCAAGATATACCAAGTTTGACCCATTTGTCCTTTGGACATAGTTTTTTAGAGTTTTTAAAACTCTAAGACTTTTTATTTTAGAGCTTTCATCATATATGTAGATATGTCTAGCTACAATTACGGTGGAGTCATGTACAATCCAACTCATGGTAGAATTACTACACAAAATCTGATTAGAAACCCCTCTATAAATAGATTTTCTAAGAAGTTTTATTATTCTCCCTATAATACTCCATATGGGGAACATAGTCAAAATTAAAAAAAATCCAAATCAAATTACCAATTGGGATGATATGGTTTATGAGGAGGACTTTGAAGACCCAACTATAGATAATTTTGTTTAGGATATGGATCAATACCCTATTTATGATAATCAGTACATGAAACATAGTCAAGAACCAACTTATGATCCAACTCAAGATTGGGAGGATATGGTTTAGGAGGAAGACTTACATGCATTGGCTTGTGCGAGTAATCAAACTCCACAATGCCCTATTATCATTCTAGGACCTTGTCCTTTAGGTTATGTGAACAACCAATCCCTATACCACCCTATTGTTACCATCTCAGGACTTCATCCTTTGGCTCATATGAGAAATAAAACTCCATGATTCCCTAACATTATCTAACTATAAGCCATTTCTCATCTAATACCCATCCCATCAAAATGTCAATCGATCCAATGATTCAAAGACTAAGCTATGTTCAAAAATTGGTATTTTTCAACTCATTGGAAACCAAGGCCAAAAGAAATAATCAATCCAAGATGTTTTTATTGAACCAACCATTTGTGATAGTTCAATCTTTGATGAATCACCTATTGATCCTATACTTGTTATCGAGGAGTCTCACTTTTATAAACTAGTCTTTACTCAGTCACTTCTCAATGATTATAACCACCTTTGGGTACATCATTACCTCAACCATATGCCTATTTTTCAAGAGCTTCTTATTAATAAACTAGTCTCTAAGGAGTTGTCTCTTGACCTTTTTTCCATCATTGGTAATCTCACTTTGATAAACTAATCTTTGTGGAACCCACCATGCCATCATAGGCCTTTACTTGTCTAATACCAAACATTCAACAAGACATCATTGTAATAGAGTACCCATCAGATGAATAGTAAATGTCAGAGTTAGGTTCTATTCTTGAATTTAGCATTAGAATCAACATCAGTCTCAACATTAGATTTAAATTCCCCTAAGTCAAAATTAGATTCAAAATAAGAATATGTTTATGGTTGTTATAATAGTAGTTATGCATGCCTTGATAATTAGTTTTAATACATTTGTGATCCTTCTATAGTTTTTTAGGATGAATACTTCAACATCAACACAAGTTATCCTAGTATCTTTTACGAGGATTGTGCTACCAAACTTCATTCCATTACCATTCCACATGCCATTACCATCAACCAAAATAACCATATTATTGAAATTCCACCTCCCACAAGTGTTTATTGAGACTAAAATGATCATAATTTATTGAACTACATATGTGGTAACCTAGCAGTTGAAAAATAATGAGGCTAAGACCACATTCATGTAGTAGAAGACCACTCTCCTAGTGAAACCTTTTTGAAGGTGTTAGGGGACAAGCAAAGTTCAAACTCAACATCTTCTAGTGAAACTTTTTCAAAAGCACTAGAAGAAAATAAAAGTTAAAATCCAATGTTCATTAGTGACGCTTTCTTAGAGGCACTATAGGATAATAAAAATTATGTTGAATCTGACATGAACAACATTATGTGTGATTGAAAGTTCCAATCTTCATCTATTTTTCTGTCGTTCCATATTCCATCATTAACTAGCATTCCATTTCACAAATAAACCTATCATCCATTATTTATCCCTTTTTACCATCCATGGCCACACTTTCCTTTGCATAAGCTACAAAGATACCTCATCTCAATGCTTGAAGGAATCATAATCAATAGCCAACAAAGATCAAAGCATTATTGACATTCAAATATATAGACTATTCTTGATAGAGTAGTTATTTAGATGAGGTGTGGGATAGAAATTAACATGATTGTGTATTTTGTTTGTGTCATTTTTTTATTAGGACTTTCATGTCCACTTCATCAAGAATAATAGAATCATATGCCATTTTACCATACCCAAGCCAAACACATCAAAAACCAATAATCACCCAGGCCAAAAACATGTACCATACCATTTCATTTTCCATATCCATTTGTCATTGTCACATATCTTAGCCAATCACCCTATCACTTGGGGATAACCCTCTTACCATTCTATCCAATAAATCAAACCATCACTATCCTTAGTAAGACCATTCTATCTGACCATTCCATTCTTATCTAGACTAAAGCCTATTTTTAGTCATCTTATCTAATCATATTTTGATCTTGGTTCATTGGTTCTTATTACACATTTTTAAGGAAGATTTTTATCCATATATCCATCCATATTCATATGTCAACATTGTCATCATGGTATTTATCATTAGTACATTATTTTTTATTATTTATTGGATCAAGAGTCAATCCTTACACATATTTTGGGATAGTCTTCATGGTGTTCTATCATAATGCCTACTATCACATGTTATATAAAAAATTAGCTTTAGGAGGTGTTATAATCAATAGAGCCATAGAACACCTTGGAAAATCTTCTGATCCTATATTGATCAAATCAACTTGTTCACCATTTTAGTTGTATCATTGCTAATAAGGATGAGAATCTTCTTATTAGTAGGTACATCTAAATATTTTCTACTAATCAATATTATTATTCTATTCATCTCTTTCATCACTTTTTCTTACTCATCTTTAATCTATATTCTAGTTTATATCCTTGAGTGATGCTTTCTAATCAGCCCTAACTAGGCCACAATCATCTTTATCCAATTTAGTTCCTTTTAATGATTATAACCACCTATGGGAAAATCATTTATTTTAACTTTTATTTTTTATTATAATTGACTTTAGAAAAATTAGTCCCCTTTTGAAATCAATACATGCAATCATTTCTCATTTGGATTAATCTCAACCATGAGTTAGTTATACCTTTATTCTTGCTTCTTTTCAAGGGACCTTCCATCAACAAATATGATAGCCACTCTCATAAGGGGGCATCATCCTAGGATTCCCAAACATCATTTGGAGCTTTTTATTAAATCATCATATTTTTTTTTAGCATACAAGACTTTACTCATTATTTGAGAAGACATTGTTGTGCATATATCTTGTAACATCTTCGCAAACAGGGGTAAACTATAGACACCTAAATCTAGCCATCAATAACCTCCAATCAAGTTTTGACCAATATCCACCAAAATGAACAATTTGGCCTAAAAACATGAAAACACATTAAAATATTTGAAAATGATATATTTAAGTGCCAATTTTTTCCAAAGTATCCTTAAATGGGGTAATGCAATTTATGGGCTAGCTAACTTTGATCAAATCATTTCGAGTCAAAATACCAATTTTGCACTTGGGTGCTCTGGATTGCTCTTTTATATCAAATATCTTGCATAAGACATGTGTCATTATTATTTGGTGTTGACAACATCCTAAATGGGATAATAGATCCAATGCATTTGAAATCACATCTTAATTCCAATCTAGTCAAATTTTAGGCCAATAACAAGACATTATGACCAATTTGAGTAATGTGTGCACAAAGAGCCAAGGTTTGCATCAAAGTTCTTAATCATGATTAAGAGATAATTAAACCAAATTAGATTCTAATTAATAATTACATGGAACTTTTTGAATAATTTATTTTTGCAAATGAATATTGAATATCTACATCATCATGTGACCTCATTTCTTGGGAAGACATCCCTAAGCCATAAATACCACAAATATTAGGATTAATGCCTCACATGCATCATTAAGACCCTCCATGCCTATTCAATGTCCCTCTATCCCAAATATTGATTAGCCTATTTATGAATTTTAATTACATAATTTAATTAATCCTTAGCCACACATCTCAATTTTGAGATGGATGATTCAAGTTGATTCTAATCAACTCAAAAATCTATAAATACAGAGGCCATGAACATCATTTTGAAGCTATTTTATTCCAAACTTATAATGCTGAAATTCATTCAAAATCATTTCATATTAGTGTTATAATGCTCAAAAATTGATCCAAGCCAAGCTAAACCAAAGCCATACAAGGTGCCAAGGAGAGATGGAGGTAGCCAAGCTTCCATTGATGCAGACTTCATGAGCACAAACTGAGAAAGCTACTACAACAAGTATTTTGTAGCATCCAAGGAAGGTAAAAGAAGGTTTATTTTGCATTTTAGTTGTGTTTTTCATTATAGTTTAGTTAACTAAGCTACCCCTAGAAAATAGGCCTAGAGATGTTATGCTAGTGTGTTAATTTCATTTTGATTTTATTTTGAGACTAACACAATACAAACCATACTCTCTCAAGTCAAGTTCCAAGTTCACATCTAGTATCTCTAAATTCTATAATTATCAAAAAAGTATAATAGGTACAATCTAGGTTTACATAGTATCAATAATAGATTATCATATATACTTAATTTATGCTCAAATTTATGTAGAATTACATAAGTTTGCTCAAATTGGGGTCATCAAGCATGACATGATCACTCCCATTTTCATTTTAGATAATCAGACATAGATTATTATGACTTGGTCTAGAATCCATATACATAAATATCAGAGTTGGGGGCATGTGTGTGGCACATTGATCCCATATGTTTAATTTGACACCAATACTATTAGATAGAATAACAACTCCATGTCATTATTAACATTGTTAATATAAACATCATTTTCACTAGGTTTACACTAGATTAATGCCTTATTCTGTCTACAATAGTTGTCACTCTTGAGTATTCCTTGAGCTACATTTGTGAGTGCCCAAGAGCCTCTGAGCCATTTTACATTTTAGAGTTTCTAAGTGGCCTCAAAGGTGTCCTACATAGTTTTAGTTACATCACACAACCTTAGCTAAATTGTGAAATTTTAATTTTAGATGCTTCTAATACACATGAGTAGGTAATGATGGAGTCATAACCTACTTGAGTTCTTGGGCTACTTACATAAGAGGGTTGGACAAGCCATTAGTCCAATCTAATTTATTCACAAATTATGATCCATTAAGAAGGGGTGGAAAATGATGAAGTCAAGATCAACTTGAGTTCTTGAGATACCCACATATGAGGATTGAGCAAGCCATCATCTTAGTCCAAGTTATTTACCATTTGATCACCATCTACATGCACACATAGGATGTCACCAAGTTTTTGCATTGATTCATATACCCAACAAGGTGTATTTATTCCTTTCCTTTTTATCTCATCTCTTTAGTCTATTTTGTCTTTGATTTTGATATTTATTAAGAAATAACTAATTCATTCATGTTTCATTTTCAAGACACATAATGGAGCATGCTTCACAAACTCAAACTAAATTGACATGGTTGGCCTCTTAGGTAAGTCCAAGTATGTCTCTTTTTCCTTTATCCTATTCATTTCACTTTACGACATTTCTAGAATAAAGGGAGGGGAAATGTATTCATATAAAATGTCATTTTAGTGTAATGAGTGTCATTTGAGACCACTTTATCCATATCTTAACCCTAAACCTATCTTGGTGCCTCTCTTGATCATCTTTTAACTTTTATACGAGTCCAACCCATTCCATAAATATACCAAAAGTAGCACTAAACCACCCCCTATGCATCTAGGTCTCATTTTTACCCACTCCTACAACCTAGACATTAGCATGGTCATGTGGACTATAATGTATTATGCTATTGACCAAAGAGTAGCGCTAATGTCCCTTTTCTCCTTACTCCTCCAATGGATATATATATGTTCCTTAAAGCATCCCTAAGGTTAACCTAAACCTATTTCATATCTTGAAAAGTACCAAAATGTTATATATAGACCACTTCTATTCACTTATCCAATAGATGGAAATTAGATACAAATACTCATAAACAAACTCAAAAATAGGTGTGCAAATGAAGGTCATTAATCCTTATTCTACCCTACTTTTGCATAAACCCATCTACAACAACCCAAAGCTCAAATTACCCATATTTTTAGTCTTAATTCACACTCGAAGCACTCAAGCTAACACTCATACTAGCATTCACTTGCATTTGGACTAGCACTTAGGTTGGGAGATATATATTAGGCTTGATCCTTTTTTAAATTATTGGTATATAGACAATGCTTAGCACATGGGGTATTTAGGTCACATCTAATCTACCCTACTAATGCTACTCTTTTTCTACTTGTGTTCTTCAAATACCCTAACCAACATGGAGGCCTAGGGTTTTGCATTGAAATTAGTGAAAATAGGGGATAGATGACAAAATACCATTTGTACATACAATTATAGAGTCCTCATAACCAGTCGAAGGTCCACCCAAAAACTCACTATTCCTATATCCAAAAGAACACTAGTGTGACATAGAGGATGCTAACATGATGCGCTATTCTCTAGAGGATTGCATTATTGTCTAAGAGGATTTTTAACCACTAATTGATGTTAATGACACCGTACATAATTCTTATACTAGTTTTTAATTTTTCATTCATTTGTCTCTATAAATTTTAGCTAAGTACATCTCTTATCATTCATTTTCTATTTATATAATAATCAAATAAATCAATTATTATACAAATCAAATGTTATTTATAATACTATATGTATTTCTTGATTTACTATTCCAATAATTTAACAAATTAAGATTTAACATTTTATAATCCCCTAAAAAATTAAATCACATAATGACTTAATTAAATTAAATACAATAAACAACATTATTTTAGGCCAATAAATTAAATACCCAAGTACTCAACCAACATTAATAATATTTCATATTGATAGGGTATTTACATATAATATTATAGAGCATATATACAACCTTGTTTAATTAGAAAAATTGAATTTAGTGAAATTTTAGTTTATCCTACACATACACATCATGGTAAACCTACATATATATGTCATAATAGTTTATGCATGACTATTGATAGTCAAGATAAAGTACAAAACTTAACCCCCAAAAAATTACAAAATTCTTGCTCATGTGATGTGAAGATTTCTTCCTCAAGTGATGTCTATAGAATTCCTAAAAATGAGAAAAGGCTATGTGGATCTATAATGATAAGTTGTTTCCTAATACCTTTTCTTGGAGGAAGGGGTAAATGAGTTTATATAATTCCCTCACTTCTATCCACTAATGTGGATGTATGTATAGATGTGTAATATGTAGTGAAGTAGCCTCCAGTAGTAAATCAATCATTACTATTATAGGCAAGGTTTGGTATGTATAAATTTTAGTTTACTAGGGTTTACAAATATGTATTTAGAGAATGGGGTATTCTAGTCCTTGAGACCATTCCTCTTGTGGATATCAATTATAATCTACCCAACTTATGCATCAGGTTCTATAGGACTAGTATTGATCATATCCTAATGATCAAAGATGCATTTTGGAAAGGCTTGACCATAAGTTGTATCTCTAAGACTTCTTGAGAAGCTAAAAGATTCAATTATAGGATAATATGCCTTGATTTTATATATAGGAGTCATTGGCCTATATGTTTATTCAAATACATGATCCCTCTTTTGGTTTAACACACCATAAATTTTGCCAAGAATGTAATTAGGGGCTTGAATTTCAACATGATACACAAGTTCAAGAAGCCTTAGATTTACTATCAGTTGAGTAGCATACATAACCCTCCCAGTGATTGGTATGATATGACCTTCACCTATATGGATAGAATCAATATGAAACTTAACATCACAAACCTCAAATTAAATTCCATGCATTTTATATTTTGTAAGGTTCCTTTCCTTAAATTCCCACTAAAATGTAGCAACCACAAAGTACTTAATTTCATAGATAAAATAAACAAAACCTCACTTAAAGGTGGGAGAACTTGTATGTTTTTTTCCACTTCTTGGTAGATGGATCAAAACACATTTCACCCCATAACATATCCATAATTTTTTATTCATCAGCACCAAACTTTGATGCATACATTTTATCACAATTGGTTACAGTAAAATCCCATTCATGTAGACCAACTAAAAAATGTATCTATAATGTTTTTTGGATAGTCTTGAACATCACCAAGAAGTGGATCCTCATAGTTAGCCATTATAACATTTGCATTTTCAATCACCCAAAAAAATGTCTAAAAGGCTTCCTCCCCATCAAATTGTAACTTAAGAAAACTCTATCCATCTTATTCATAGTAAGCACTAGTCTAATCCATTCCCCAAGTGCTAATGAAGAGTTGCTTTAGTTAGGAGATATACACCTTCAACACAGTCTATCACCACCAATGCTTTATCAGTAATATGTAAGGTAGTTGTGACCTATGACAAAAAACCCACATGGTTAGGGGAGTCTATCAAGTTAATCAAATATTCATTTTCCAATCTTTCAACTTTGTAATTTTTAAATTCCTTGCTTGACATCTCATAATATAGGGAGATCCATTTTGATTGTAGTGTGATACCATGTTCTACTTCATCTTGATGGTATTAGTCATCATAAGATCTCCCCAAACTTCTTGGGAAATAATTTTAGTTGATGCCACTGAAAAATCTATCAATGTTGATTTCCTTTTTAAATAGAAATTTTTAAACCCTGTTATATTCAAAACTCAAGAAAATAAAATTTACACAAGCATGGCAAGGGGAAAGGAGAAAAAATGCTTTAACTTTAAAAAATCTAAGGGAGTCACTTTTATTCTTAAAAGAAGTTTGTATTCAAGGTACAACTGACAAATAGTAATATGATAGAAATTAAAACAAGGGAAATTAAGAAACAACTTGTTTTTGAATAAAAAATAAAGGTGGAGAGGGGGCAGAGATTTGAATTTGGAAAGAAGATGAAAAACCATAGTGGCAGAATAAGTACTTCTAAGTGTCAGAATGGTAGATCAAAAGGGACAAATGGGCTGATAGCAAGTAATGGAAAGGTTGTTTCTGAGTTGTGTGATGGAAAAGGTGTTTCAAGTGCTAGAATGGAGGACATCAAGTGAAATAATAATTGTTTTTATGTGATGGAAATGTTTTTTCTAGACGTCATAATTTTGGATTCAGAGTAATGGACTATCAAAACTAGATTTTGAAGAATGACAACCTTAGTGCAGCTAAAGGAGTATCTGCTATAGCAGTTGGTGCTTAAGGAGCCTCTATACAGTGTAATGTTAGGGAAAAGTTCACAAAAAAGGGTAGATCCATATTTGGATTTTCATAAGGGAGAACCTACAACCCTAGGTCATGAAGATGTAGTCTTCAGTAAGGATAAGGAAACTAAAATAGAAACAACATCAATCACATTAGAAGAGGATGATTTTGAGCTAGTCCTAGATCATTTTGATGAATGAACAATCATCTATAGGGTTAGAGGAAGAATTCCAAGCTTGGAGGAGTTGGAGAAAGAAATTAGAAAGCTTTAAATTGCTAAAAAGGTTCATATTACTCTCCTTACCAAAAAATTATTTGATGTAACTTTATATTGTTTAGAAGATAAGTATGTCTTGGACTATAGATCTAGATGGTTCATGGGCCAAAGGGGCATATTTGTTAAACAATGGTCTAGAGGTTCTAATCCCCTCACATAAAACATGGATGTCAATCTTGTATGGATAAATCTCTATGCTCTCCCCATAGAGTTTTGGGTTCAACAAATTTTTAAAAGATAGGAGATGCTATTGGAGAAGTTTTGTACATGGATGAACAAAAAAATGAAATTTAAATAAAATAATCCATATCAGCAAAGTCAAAATAGCAATTTTTATGAATGTGTTCATTCCAATCCCACAAATTGGAACTCTTTAATCCATAGAAGGCACTTGGATTCAATAAATTGAGTATGATAATATTAACATACGATGTTATGGATGCTAGAAAACATGACACTTAAAGACTAAATTCCTCAATGGCCATGCCAAAAGATATCAAAAATATAAACCAATTATGTTTCAAAATCTTATGAACAATGAGTCAAATATCTAGTTTAGTACTAAAGAAACAACAATCCCCACCCTCCAAAGAGTTTCACTACAAGGAACAACTACAGATCCCTCTTATGAAGATGGAGGTTCTTGATGTGAGTACTCTAAGTGTTCTTATTGAAAACCTACCAAAAAAGAGGGAAGATCCACTTTAAGATTACCAGTTGGATGGGAAGTAGTCCCTCTATTTCACGAAGGATAAAAAAACTCAACAAAAGGTTGATGATAGATATCTCTAGAATTCTATATCGGTAGACTATATGTAGCTTAATGATAGCAATACTGAAATAGACCTAGAATTTTTTGAAACCCCAAGATACTACCTTTGGATCTTGAATTTAAAAAATGACTTTGCTTATCTTGCATCTCTCAAAAAAGAGGAACTCTTTCCTAGCAAGAAAAGCAAGCACAGGAAACTTAAAGTGTAATCTCTCTATCTTTTCTTGGTTGATATCCCTTATTGAAGTCTTGGTGACTTAAATTCCTTTTCTTTTTCTTTGCCCTTTATTTTGGGATATTTAACAGATCTGTATTATATTTCCCCCATTAGATCTTCATTGCTTTATCTTTCAATTTTATTATATCAAGGGTTTGGACCCTTTCAAAAACCCATTTTTACCCTTTGTCAAAAAATAAAAACTAAAGGATGCATTAAAAATTTGTAGAGAACTTAAAATATATATGACCCAATTAAAAATAAAATCTACAATAGAGGAAGTGATCACCTAAATATTCTAGTCATTGGGAAATCAAACACTGAAACATGAAAATACTAAACTTTGAAGCATACATTTTAACCAAATATGCAAGACAATTTTTTCGAAAAGCTCATTCATGAGTGTTATGGATTATGTATAATAAAAATTACATTTTCATAAAATATAAATGAAGATTAATTGGAAAAATAGAAATGACACATGACATCAAAAACAATCATCTTTCAAATGAAATAAATATCATGACTTACCATTTTTAGCATGAGCAATAGTATACATGTTTTGAGTATTATACTTCTTATCCCTAATAGTCCAAACTTATTTTGTAGTGAATTTTACTTAAAAATACAACCTAAAATAATAAAACATAGTATGAATTGGAATTTTAAACATCTTAAGTTAAAATGAAAAATAATGCTAGAATTTAGAATGTCCATTCTTATATAAGAACAATATAGAGAATTGATAGGGGCAATAATATAAAATGTAACCTTGTAAAGCATAAACATAAATATTTATGGGATGTTTTAAAGTGATTGAAGGCTTGAAGGACAAATAAGAAACATTTGTGAGAATAAGGGCATCACATACCATTAATCTTCACCTAAAATGTAAGATTGCAAATGTGTTGTAAAAACTAAATCAGATTTTGGAATGCTAAAATTATTCATAGATCCTTGTAAAATTGACTTGAAAAAAATCAAGAGGTAGTTTTATGATCTAGCATAGATGTTCATTGAGAAATATCAAATTGGTAGATTATATGATGTTAGAATTTACATATTCAGATATTTTTATACTAAGATTTAAAACTCTTTATAGATTTATTTCCCTATGTCGATATTTCTAAATTAAACTCTTTAAAATACCTCTTCTTTATCATTTTATATTGTAAATATGTGATATATATTTATCTCCTTATGTTGTTTCCTTTCTTAACTAGATGGACCCAAATTTAAACAAGATAAACATAAGGAAAAATCCATGTGTAATGTGTTTAGAGTTGGATGAAGAAATGACACCATTTCAGAAATAAAAATTAACAAAAAAATTCAATGTAGATGAAAAATATTTGATAATATTTGCCCTAAAGCATATAGATATATGGGTTAAGGTAAATTGGTATCCTCTTGATCCTTCGACCAACATTCCTCCCTCATTCAAAATCATCACCAAGATGATCCAATTTGTATGTAACGATGATAATGGGTTGTTCGATTATTGTAGGAGGATATAAGGAAGTAGAGAAAAACATCAATTTTATGAGAAATAAAATGACTTAAATGTAGAAGATAACCTATTGTCTTATTGAAGTGAATAAGAGGATGGAAGTTAAAGCTTTTGAAAATTTTCAATTAAAAAATGTGATGCTTCAAGAAGTCACATCTTTGAAAAATGAAATGAAGACATTAAATTCCAAAGTTGAAGACCTTCATAACACAATAGAAAGAACACTCCTAGAGGAGGAAGGACAATGGTTAAAATGTTAAATGGTATTATGTATTTATTACCTTTAGGGCATGGTTTCAAAAAGAGACTTCAATTTTCAAAAACAACTACTAGTCCTTCTATATCAGAGGTAGGTGAAGACACATGCCATACACTAGGGTTTGTTATGGAGAGCCTATTTAAGAAAGATGAAATATTGGGCTTACTTTGCCAACCATAATTTTCCTCTATATGAAATTTTTTGGTTTATGAAACAATAGACCAATTTTCATCTTCAATTGATGCTATTGATATCCAAAGTGCTTGTAACAATGCTAGAATTATTGGAATAGGCTATGGATAACTTCTTAAGGCATTGTAGGCTAGAATATTAAATGGTGGGATTACTAAGGTCTTGTTTCCTCATCCATCTCATGTAAATTTGAATGAGTTGATAGGAAAAAATAAGTTAAATACTTTGTTGGATATATGTTTCACATCCAAGCTTTAAAGGAGGATTCGATAAGAAAAGGAATAAATTATATTGGAAAGGAAGTGATAATCACTTTGAATCCTAAGAATAATCTTTGGTTTGAAGTTGAGATAATTTTAATGGCTTTGGTATGATATTATGACATTTCAATAGAAAAGATAAATTGGAAACTACTTCTTGTTATAAAATTAAATGAGAAAGGGTTGATCAATGGTGCCAAGTATGAAAGAGTATCAGTTACCTCGATGAATAGATCTCTAAATAAAAATATTCTTGATACCGATAAAAAGTATTTTTCTATACAATCAAAAAAAAATGTATGGTGGCTTGGATTATTCAAAGTAAAAGAAGAATGTTCTGAATTCTTGAAATGGATTTTTGAGCAAAAAAATCTTACATCCATGATTTCCTCTCATGTAATGTTGGAAAACTATATGTTGATGGTTATGGCTCATATAATGTTTAATGACACATAGCTACTGATTTAAATATGTTGAAATGCATGTATAACATCATCCATGTAGTAAATGCAAAGCATAGTTACATTAATTGCATGCATTCTCAAGACAAGTCAAAAGGGTTTAATAGAATAATTTCAAAGTGAATATTGAGTTGTGAACAAGGAGCACCTTCTCATAGAAATGAAACAAATTTAAATGTGAAGATAAAGATACAAATTGTACTAACAAGAGTTCAAATATGCCTCTTCATGATTTTGTTATAATAATTTATAAATTGGTTTATTTATCAAGTTTATTTTCTTGGAATAAGAAACCACAAGAGGAGGCATAAAAATTCATTAAACAAATTGTGAAGGTATTATCAAATATAGGATTGCATAGGAAATGCTATTATTGAAAAAGATGAAAAGTGACCAAGGACTTGTGGTAATGTTCCATCAATGCCATCAATAGGAGGAGATACTTGACATTTTATTAAAAATGACAAATTTATTAGAAGTATCAGTAGTGAATAGGAAACATATAAGGATCTTAATGATGTAGAGG
This sequence comes from Torreya grandis, assembly GCA_037957365.1. Classification (NCBI taxonomy): domain Eukaryota; kingdom Viridiplantae; phylum Streptophyta; class Pinopsida; order Cupressales; family Taxaceae; genus Torreya; species Torreya grandis. Next base: position 1,472,342 of record JARHVA010002404.1, read on the forward strand.
ATGATTGAAATGACAAAAGATTATTTGTATTGAAGAAAAAAAACATGGAGTTGACTCTCTCTTTTTTTTCCCTTGATGAATGGTGAAAGATTCACTAAACGATATGACAACAATTTTATTGAATTTGTAACAAATTTCATAAAGGAATGTTTTCTAGCTTGGAGAGAGAATGAGGTCACTCATTACATGGTAAGAATTAATAATTTGATTTTTTAATTTAGATATTTATTATTTCTACACAATTAATTTCTAATTCATTGTTTTATATCTTGTTTATATGTTTTTAGCACATTTTATATGATGTTGTCCATGGTAACTTGAGAACTTTGAACACTCAAGGTATGGAAAAGTCTCATAATCTAGCATGCATTTTTTATCATAGGTCTATTTAGCCTAGTGAAGGATGTGTGCCATCTAACCCATTGATTCAAATGAGTCAAAGGTTGTCACGTCTCATTTTTATGGACTATATAAATTATTTTATATTAATAAACATTTACTATGGTTGTTTTATTTTGAGTAAATTCCACGTGTTTGAAGGTAATTATCATGCAATTATATTTCCATAAATTGGAAAATAGATTTAAATATTAAATATTATTGAGATGATTATAATGTTTTACTTTAGCTATGTTTTTGACACACTAACCTATTGACATTGAGATTGAGTGTGAATCAATGCAGGTATTCATCAAAAATGAGAACATGATTGAGTTAGAGATGTTCTAGCCACTTGGGAAGAATTGTCAGGATGGTTAACCATGATGCACTCACACACTCACATAGTCTCATATTACATTATTTTTAATGGTTTAATATGCATTATTGTGTAGATGATAAATGTGATGGAAGGTTAGATACTTAGAAAATATTTTGTTTTAATAATGACAGTAAGTTCTTTTTGAATGCTTGATTTAGTCATGAATATTAATGTCTTTACGTTTTATATTTAAAATGGTATAGCTATGTTTTAAAATGGCATATTTTATTAAATTGATATATGGTTATATATTATTTAATCATAAATAATTAATAAACGTTTCTTTTTTATTAAATATGGATGACCATATCTAAAATAGACTTACTACAATTATATATATATATATATATATATATATATATATATATATATATATATATAATATTCACTTAAATTACACAATCAAATAAGAAGTATTTAAAATAGTATTAAAATTATATATATATATATATATATATATATATATATATATATATATATATAAAAAATTTTAATACTATTTTAAATACTTCTTCTGTGATTGTGTAATTTAAGTGAATATTTTATTTCAAAAAAAATAAATAAACTATATTAATAATATATATTATAATTAGAAATCTAATCATAAGAAACAAAATAATTATAATCTTGTCATGCAATGACATGTAATAAATAAGCTTATTAAATTATATTTATACAGATTTTTCTCTCATGCAAACTTGAACAAGACTCGATTGATAAAAAAAGTTAAAACTAATTTTAAAAATGCCAATAATAGCAAAGATTCAGAAATAAATAGGGGATGACAAAAAGGAAAAGACACCCATCACATTTTTTTGCAACTCTAGATAGAAAAAAATGATAACTTTGTCATTTTTTGACAAAATTTAAAATTATAAACTGATCTAAAAATCTAGAAAAAGGGGGAACAAAACCCATAAATGATTTGAATATATTCACAATAGTTAGTGAGTAGTTAAGTAAAAGACATGATTTTATTTTTTGAATAGCAACAGAGAGGAGGATCAACAACAACAGTAAAGAAATTGACCTTTTGGCAAGCACATATCCCTAGATATTCTCTTTGTTTTTATTTTCATGATTTAAGATTGCATATAACTATTAAAAAAACAATTCTCCTTGAATTTTTAAAATTGGGAGATATTATTGAATGGAAAAAATTTAACATTTATTTTTAATTTAAAAAAAACCCTTTTAGACAATGATATATGTATATTAAAATAATATAACCAGACTATAGACATTATTATAAATTGCATAAATGAATGAATGAATGAATGATGTTCTTTTTATTGTATTATAAAGGCGTGTTTTCATGATTGTTGCTTAGAAAAAGGAAAAATTACAATTAGTTTATAGGTGAAATGGGTTGATATTTTCTCTTTATTTATTTATTTATTTATATATATATTTATTTCTTGGAGAAAGTAGTAGATTTATTTAGGAATGTGATTAGGTTACTTTTGGGCTAGGATGTCATATGTGGATTATTAGAGATCGCTTCCTCTTTTTGGGAATCGCCTAGTTACTATGTTTTAAAGGTTTAGATCTAAACGAGCTATCATTGAAATAGATAAATATTTTGTCTCACAAACTTAGTGATACACACACACACACACACCACATCTTATTGTGAGAAAATTTGCATTTCATTATTTAGAATTGCACCTTAGACATCAGGTTGCATTGGGTGTTCCCACCTTTACCAGTTATTCCAGGTAGCTAGACATTTCATGTAGGGATGGGTTTCCTTCATGTCATGAAGGGATCCAGGGAAGTGTAATTGCTTCATGGTTGGGTGGAAAAACACCTGATCCATGTTCCCATCTCTTAGCTTGTAGGACAACCACTTGGTTCAGGATGACTAGAGAGTGTATTGATTATTTTATACTTATTGCACATGATCATTGTAACTTGTATTTGGATGTTTATGGCATGAATGTTAATGGACTTGTATATTATTTTGTAGTGATTTCACCTAGATTGAGCATGAGATTTCAAAATATTTAATGAATTTTATTGATTTATAATTATGATATTTATCTTTTTCTTATAATATTATAAGTGAGCAGATTAATTACATCATTTTACTTTCGATTATTTATGATGTTGTAATTTAAATGTATTATTTACTTTATATAATTTATTTAATTTGGTGATGGTTTGAGTGGATTTATAAAGGTTCTATAGATGTATGCTTTATAGACACAAAAAAAATAAACTTACAAATATTAATATTATTGATGTTGTGGTAAGAGAAGATAATTCTTGATGAAAGTGAAGAATTTTAGAATAATCAATCTCAATATGGCTTGTACAAACAAAAACAATAAATCTCAAAGTTATGATGAGCTCTTAATAATATTGTGTATGATAATTTATGGATAGAATTATGTTCCTTTGAACTATTTAGATAAAATGTTGTTGAATCAAGTCAATCCACCACAAGATTTTATAATGTCATTAAAATAATTCTTATGTTTGAATGTTTTTCTATCATGATTTATTTTTGTTTTTTAAATAATTTCTTTCTATTAGAATAAGTAAAATCATGTGTATGATAAAAAATGTATCCTTTACAATTTATATGTACATGATAAACATTCTAGGTTATTTGAACTTGTTTCTATTATATTAGTTAAAATTGTATCTTACAACACCCTATTTTAAATAATGTAGTTTTTTTAGATTTTTTTTCCCTATTTATTACCTAAATGACCATTAAAAGTACATTTTAATGATTTTATGTTAAGTGCTGAAATTTTAAATGTTTAAATGGTTTATCTTCTGATGTTTAGCTTATGTATTTGTTTGTTATTATTTTGTAAAGTGCCAAGCTCATATTTGTTATCCTTTGACAATGACATAAATCAAAAATCTTGTGTGAAATAATATTGGATGAGGTGTATCACTGTTTATATATATAATGCAATTAGGTCACTATATATTTACTCACCTAGTGCTTAAAATACTAGGATGTATATTTTACTCTTTTTTGAAGACAAAATAAACAATTCCTTTAGGAAGATTCTTGGTGTATAGTACAAAGGGGAATGCATTAAATTAATTTAGTGTAATAAAAAAGAAATCCTATCCTACATTTTTTATCCTAAACATCTATAAAAAACAACATACATAGTTTTATTCGAAATTTGATCTCTCTAATTATTATAATTAGTATAACTGAAAGGAGATTTAGTAGAGGGAGGTGTAATATCTATACAACGAAAATGTGAAGCAAGACTCCCATCATTGGCTATATTAGAATATAATGTTTTTTCCTTTTTATGGTATGAAACTCCTATTATTTCTAAGGTTATACTTATTCTTTAGTAATGCTAACATTGTTGTAATGCTTGTGTAAAGGATAATCCACTATTAAGCGGGTTTACATGGTTAGTAAAACTTCCTTGATCTAAAGCAACTAAAAATATAAAAACATAATGTGTATTTAGTGAGAACAATGATAACCTTAGAAAAAAAATTTAATTACAAAAAATTCTAACTTTGGAACCCCAGACTTAATATACTCCACATGGTAGAAGTATGGAAACAACAATTGATAGTGAGAAGGGCTATAAACTCAATATAGACTAAGGTTTGGAATAATTTCTCACCTCAATCTTTAGGTGGAGAATTTGAGTTTAAGGATTTAGTGCTCATTAAGGTGGATTTATCTCTTTTCATGAATTAATCTATGATAATTTAAATTAGGTTGTATCCCAGGTAGGGTGATTCTAAACATATACATAGGAGTCCTTTTGGTAATATCCTCCATGTTACTATCTTAAGGAACCCTCTATATGGATTATTGAAACTTGATTAAGTCTTGTTTATTCATACAAACCCTCACTAACTCACTTGTTCTATATGGTGAAAGACCCTAAGGGGCACTCCATATAAGGATATCATTAAAATTTTAAACTTGGATATATTGTATATGATTAAGTATACAACTAAAAGTGGATTTTTTGAATGATATGTTTAAGAATATAGGATCAATGGTGTAACACCAACATACAAAACTATATTATCTAGTGATTGAGGTACTTATGATCATTGATACTATTATTTTTAAGTTAAGGCTTAACCTTGGGGAATCATTGATGACAATTATATTAGCTATGACTATGATTTAAGTTTATTTCAAAGTTCCATTATCTCTTTCATAGTTTAAGATGTTGAAGTGTTATTATAAGAGAAATGATTGTATAACTATATTCCTTGTTGGCATTAGATGATTACAAAGACTTGGTGTAGTATAAGCCACACATTGGATGTTACCACCTATTTACATAGTTGAGCTTCTCACTACTAAAATAGAAGCTAAGAAGAGTAAGTGATGATAGCATAGTTAGGGGTTTATGTGACTTCAGTCTTGTGAAAAAATTATAAAGAAAAACTTGACTTGATCTCTACCCTACAATCGTAATCAGCAATGTTCTATAAGAAAAGTTTAGAGTTTATAAATTCCATTATCATCAATACTCTCTTATTTTAGACCCTCATGATCTTTTCAAAACCTTGTGTGTAATATATCCAAGTAATTTATGATTCCATAGAGGTATGCAGGTTGGAATTCAAGTTATAATGTCATTACAACATCAAACTACCTCCTCAAATTTGTATTAGACTAGGAATCAAATGTTGTATCTTAGTAGTTTGATTGGTAACTTATTTTACCTAAAAAACATAAGGTATATTGGAGAGTGTGCCATTATATAGTACAGAGAAATATATAGAATTATGGCTAGCTCAGGTTTCCATCCTCTACTTGCACTAGTCTATTGTTACTTTTTTTCAACCTAGAAATAGATTTATGTATTATGTAATAACCCTAGCAAAAACTAAGAGCTTCGAGTAACCATTTCCTTAAAAAAATCTATGAAGTTGGTTTTCCTTTTTTTACTACTTATCATGGTAACTTTACTACAATACAAGATAACATTGAAGCCATCTTAGGAAGTTGGAATTGCATATTGCAAATGTGTATATCAAGGATCATCAACCTTGGGTGGTTGCAATGTGAAAAAGGTCCCTCACAACATGATTATTATATTTGAATCCCTTTGTGAACTTATTTCTCTATTAGTATATTCAATATATAGTGATGCTAAGTTGACTTGATAAACTTTGTATTGAATGTTGTACTCCTAAAAAAGGATAGAATAAATAATCCTTTTCATAAAGCTCTATCTAATGCTCAACATAGTTGAGGCAATTGATAGTCTCAAATTCAATGCTTTACCTAGAAAATAGTAGGGATTAGAAAATGTATAATGCTTGCTAATGCAAGGATATCCATGAGTTTTTAGAAGACTATGTTTATTTCTTAGAACCAAGTTAGCAATGTTAACTCAGATATCATTTGACTTGGTGATTCCTATAAGGAATCTATTAATTTTCTCCCAAGACAAAATTATTTATGGGAAGACTAGATATGTCTAACCTATAGTGATGGAATTATCACTCTATTTTTGGTATCATATATCCACCCTAGATTCTACCTTACTTATGTTATCCTTCCATACTAGTACTAGCATCTTGTAAGCTAATAAATCTACTAGCTCTATTAAGAAGAGATTAGATGTCTAAGGTCTTAAGCATGTTCTTAGATCTTAAACTATATACCACCTTTGTAGACTATCCTCATCAGGTTACATGTTTTTTGAGCTTTTATGAGATCTATTGGAAAAAATATAGGATAATACATAGCCCCTAAATTTTCCTAGATTGCATCCTCATATTCTGGTACTAAGTATAAGTAAGGAGGTAGTATATTTTATGAAGATGATTCTAATTTAAATTATTCTGTAAGGAAGTCCAGCATATAATTAATTCCCACTTGACGGGTAATCCTCCATGCATTATTCATCTAGAAATGGAGGAAACTTTGTCAATCGACTATAAGGTGCTATGAAATCTTGTTAATAAGTAGTTAAGCATATTATGCCTTATTCCAATTGAGGCTTTCACCTTTCAATCTATATTATTTCTTCTTTGCTAAGCTATAACACTCCTAAAAACAAAAATATTTAGTAGTATCACAATGAGGAGTCTTTCCTTGATGGGGAGAATGAAGCTAAATGTTTCATCAAGGAACTAAGAATTTTTCACATTAGGATGGCCTGAGAGTTTGAGTAAACATTGTTTTCACAATTTAAGCATCACCAAAGGCTGTAAAAGGAATTGAGAAGACTTGTAGTTAACCTGGGTAGGAAAATGAACCACCTTCCATTAGTTCAAGTAGATACTCTCAATTCATTGACTGTAGGTCACAACATCCTCATGATTTTAGTTTTTGTCCTAGTGTTTGGTGCAATGGAATGTAGACTCTATTTTTTTCATTTTCACTTCATGAATTATAATTTTGAGCATGCATATTGGTTAGAATACATTACATTTCATAATATCAATTGTGTGTTCTTATATTCTGACTTAGTTTTTGAAATCTAGGTCAGAAGATTCCTAGACTTTTGTATTGGGGATTTCAAGTAATTTTAGAATGGTCATAGTATGCTACTATCAAGAAGTACTAACCTAAAAAAATATGCACTCAATATGGAGAGTGTGCCAATTGGGAATACTTCAAATAATTATAACATCCACTATTTTTGGGCATTTTGTGACCAAAATTAAATCACAATATGGAAAGTGAATGTGTGAATCATGTGCTAGCATTCAAAATTTCAACATTATATATTATCAAGGAAGACCTGGTAGTTAAGTCATGGTCTCATTTTTTGATAATTAATGGAATTGGCCTATTTTATTAACACTTTAAATCATATATTTATCATTATATCACATTAATTAGGCTCATGGTTTAAGGATTTTCCAATAATAGGGAAATTGGCTACCATGCTTTGGTCAAACTTAGCCCTAATTGTTAATGCCCAGATTTCCATATGAATTATGGAACTTGATGTGGGAATAATTATTCACTAATCTTCTAATGAGTAAATTGATAGTGATACTTGTATTCTTAGCTTATAAGATGGATTGAGTTCCCTTATATGAAACTATTTCTTGAAAATGGGTCCTTGCTAATATTTTGTTATATACTATTGTAGATTTGGAACAACATTAGAAGTATAGAAAAGTTTTAAGTATTTTTGCATCTAAATTCAAGATCTATAGGGCATTTGATCCATGTTCATGTTACTTATATAAACTCAAAAAAAAACCTAATAACATGAAAGGAATCTACTCTTGAGTATTTGCAAGCTTTGTAGTGACTTATAATTAACTTGGTAAAAATAAATTGAGTTTTTGTTTATATCTGAAGAAGTTTTGTTCCTAGTGTAGGGGTGTATCTTCTCTTGATTGAGATAAGATGAATGGAACCATTAATTGAATGTAGGTGTTCCAAATAAGGTCTAATTAAACATTTTTTGTGATCCTTAGATAGAGTGCCCCCTGTTGGGTTCAAGTCACTCTATAGAGAAAATGCCGATATCTCTTCTTAGGTAGCATGACATATTAGTTTTATATTATATGGATAAAAATTTAAAAAATAGGGTTATCTTTTTCATGTGCATAATATTTCAAATACCAAATGTATTTCTATAGGATTATGTGGGTAGGGAATTTAATCCAACCTCATATTATGGGGAGTGTTTACTCCATACAACAGAGATAACCCTTATACCCAACTACTAGGCACAAATCTTAGCTTGAGTAAATCAGTCACAAAAGTTAGAATATTAATAGTTCTTTATATTCTTCCCTCCAAAATCTTAGGCATCTGAAATACTTCTTTATCATCAGAAGTTCTATATGCACTGACCCATCAATTATGAGGTAGTGAAATTATTGAATTTGCACCCTTGGAGAGGGTTCTTCAGGATCTCTCCAAGGGTAAAAATTATACACTAAAACAAGAATGTATTTCATTTAGGGTTTTAATAAGGTTTGAATATTTGGATCTATACTCAGGACATGATAAGTATAAAGTTTGGAATATCACCTATATGCTTGAATTGCATGTATGATGTAACTAGTTCTATTGTTCCAAATAAGTAGTAGATACAAACATTGTTTTTAGTAAAGGTTCTAAACTAAATTTTATAAGTGATGAGATCATGGAATCTTCTTAGGCCTTTTTATGACTATTATGGTTAAAATTTAGTTGCTTTTTTATCAAGTCATATCCTGATGATTTGAGATGCTTGTGAGTAATGAAACCCTATACTAAGCTTCAAACATGATGATTTTTTTATATGAAACATATTTATAGATTTTATTTAGGATATTAGCATTGGTCTAGGTCTAGATTGACCTGTTAACTTTTCATAATTCCTAATCCCTAACTATGCATCACTTATATGGTGGGAGTTGTACTAGGCCATATATCTTGATGATTAACATATATATATATATATATATATATAGAAGTTGAACTGTATATATAATGTTTGTTCATGGCTTTACTAGAAGAATAGGGTATAGGGTTTTTGGAACCTTTCCTCTATTGTTTAAGGTTAGGAAAAAAAATGACTTGGATGTTTAACTAAGAATAAACTATTTATATTATAAAATATGGTATAAGGTTACAATTTCTTCATATTGTGCTTCTATTCAAGTATTTACATGCTCTATACCAATGGTCTAGTATCATCGCACCTTTAGGATGTTGCTAGAAGATATGTTCTAGCATGAGAAGGGGCACTTACTGAATATATCTATATGTTATTATGGATTATGCATATTATTCCCTAATTCATAAAGGTAGAACCATTATGTTGGTGTTGGCATAGTAATTGACATATTACATGTAAGGGATAACTTATATGGTATAGATGTGATTGTAAGAATATAAGGTATAGTTTGAAAAACAAGTTAAATGTATTCCCTAGTAAACTAGTATTGGCTCATAGTAGGGCTTGATGCAACTCTGTATTGCCATGATCTACTCTATTTTAGGATATTTCAAGAGGTGGGTTTAGTAGGTGGTTATGTTAGTTGTACTCCTCTTTCCCTAAACTCCTAGAACAATAAGCACTGAAGGATATAAGTACAAGTAAGGAGGTAGAAATCTTTATGAAGATGATTCTCTTTTAAATTATCTTATAAGTATAGTTTAGAATTCATTCCTACCTAATGGGGTAACCTCCACCTATAACTCATCTAGTAATGGAGGAAACTTTATCAATTGACTATAGGGTGCCAGGAAAGCTTGTTAATAGGTAGTTAACCATACCGTGCCTTATTCCCATTGTGGCTTTCACCTTTCAATCTATATTATTTATTCTTTTCTATTGTATAAAACTCCTTAAAAAAACCTTTATTAGTATGATGATTATAAGTATTTCCTTGATGGGGAGATATTTTGTTGAATGTGATCCCACCCTCTTCTTCTTCCTAAAGTTGAATGTTGCATAAAGTACTTGGGAAAGAACGTTTCACATTAGGAAAATTTGGTAGTTTGATTTAAAAATGTTTTGATAGTTATAGCATTACCAAGTTTTTTAAATTAGTTAAGAAGACTTTTAGTTTACGTGGGAAAGCAACTGAACCACCTTAACTCAGTCCAAGTAGATACTGCCATTTCCTTGACTACAGGTCATAATGTCCTAACTTTTTCCTAGTGTTTGGTGCATCGAGTGGCAAGTAGACTATATTTTGTTCATTTATATTCCATTAATTAAAATTTTTAACATACACATTGATTTTACTACATTACCTTTCATATTTACCAATTGTGGGTTCTTACACTCTAACTTAGTCTTCAAAACCTAGTTGAGGGGGTTCCTAGATTCCCACATTAGGAGTTTGGAGTAATTTTAGGATGATGCTAATAGGGTGATATCAAGAGTCACTACCCTAAAAAACTTTGTATTTAATATTGATTGTGTGCCAAATGGGATTGCTTGAATCATATCCTCCTATGTACCATTGGGTATAATATTGGTTTCACTATAATTAGATTTTAATTTTGGATTGAGTGGTATCCTCATGGTTAGCTTCCCATTAATTATAAATATCATCCTAAGGTGATTTTATTTGATGGAAATACACATGTTGAGAAATCTAGACCAAGTTTGTGGTTGGTAACAAACACCAATAAATCAATTATATCATTAATAGATTGGAAGTGTCTATGGATCCTTATAACTAAGATCACCTTGTTAGGTGTTTTGAACCTAGCCCATTCAGGATTGTAATACAATATTCACCATGTACACCAGAGGTATGATTTCTATTGTAGGTAAGATACATATTAATTTAACTTGAGTTAATTAAAAGTTATGTTTTGATTGGTTACACAAACTTAATGAATCAAAGGGTAATTTTTACTTAGAATAAGTTCTTAAATTATTACATCATCATATCAACATTAGGATGTGGACTTAGATTGTGAAATATATGGATGACAGTGTTGGAAAATAACATACTTCTTGTCATGAGGTGGACTAAGAATTCATTGAAGAATATTACTCCTTTTTGAATATTTCTAACAATGGTTGTAGTCCTAAGGTAATATTATGATCCTTATGAGACCTAATGGTATTAACGGCCTTGGCAAGATAAAATAAAACTCTAATTCAACACCTAGGGTTATAGTATAAGCATTAAAAAGAGTTATATTTTAAATAAACTAAAAAGGGTTTCTATAATTAACAAATTAAAGGGGTTATGAATTCTATGGATTGGGAATATATTAGGAAGCCACCAAAATGTCACCCTAATGATGAACATAATAGCTAATTAAAATCAAATAATTTATTTTTGTATAGTAAATTTAGATAATTTTATTGACCTATATTTGATCAAGTGTGGCTTAAAATAATCCATTTATAATTATATTTAATGGTATCACAAGGATGGAATATTAGAATAGAAACTAGCCACCCAAACCATCACCTAGTTTCAATCTTCAGGGAATGGGGTTATCTACAAGAGAGAGCATGGTATGTTTATGGAAAATTAAACATGCTATAAAAAAGATAGACCTATTATAAATAAAATATAGTTTCAAATTTTTATATTTTTGAGAATATGATCTATGATTCACGTAAATCAAATTTACATCATATAAAAGTGCCATTATATGAAAAACATTACAAGTTAGAAATTATGAGAAAAAAATATTATAATATATTTATAGTAGAAAAAAGTATTATTTTTTTTTCGTTGCTCTATGAATTATATTATTAACCTCATAAGTATAAATGAATGCATATTTAAATTAGAATAATTATCACTAAATGCTCAAATATGGAGGCTAAAATATTACATGTTCATTTTTTATAATTAGTGAATATTGACATAAATAATGTATGATTAGTAGAAATATTCAAGATTATTAATGGTATTAATCATTCATGGAATTATTCATAAGATTTTTGGAATTATTCATAAGATTTATTGATTTTCAATGTTATAATATGAACACAATCCTTGCAAAGTATGATACTTTCCCATTGCTTGCCAACTTGAACATTTAGAAACAAATAATGAAAATAATTATTACACATTCGACTATGATAAACATTTGAATTCATATTTAAAATTAATATATGTAAAAATAAATACATAATGTAAGTTACCTTTTTTATATTATGTAAAAATATGAAATCACTAAGCTCTTCCTCTATTTCAAGATGTTATCTTACATCAAATAATGCACAATTTTCTTCCATTGGAAATGTTTTGAAATTCACACTGTTCATCAAAACACAAAATTATTTTTTTGGAGATTATGTTCCATCATTGTCATATTGGTCATTTTGGACCCATGTCCAGTAACCTGATTGATGAACATATCTCCACCTTCATAATTGGAATGACATGTATAAATATTATATTTAAATCCAATACCTAAAACATTGATAAACAACATTCATAGAGAAATCATAAAATATCACAAATTTTAATTATATAATTATAAAAAATAAAGTGTACTTTTTTTTACATGAAGGAAATTGTATCATGAGAAAACATACGTTCTATTTCTTCTCCTTTTTCACAATGCACTCTTTTATCCCAATTAAATCAAAACAAGGATTATATAAATCTATCAAAAAGTGATGTAGTAATATATGTTTTTTGGGTTTTTTAAATGGACATCTCATCCTTAAACATATGAAAAAAATTCCCATTGGCATGAATATAATAATGTGTACACAATTTCATTCTCTAAACTCCATACCTTCTTGCACATATTCAAAATTCTTGTAGCAATAAGAAGTTATGGTTGTAATATCTATATTTTTTCATCTAAGTGATTTAATCATTGTCAAAGCAATCTATTCAATTTTTCATATGATGCATTGGTTTTCATAAGGGCATATGTATATTTATAGAATGATACCCCATGTTCCATCAACCATGTAGGTTCCTTTCCAAAATACATAATTTCTCCAATTTTAGAATGACTAGAGTGGAAGGTAATAGTAATTCAATAAATTGGATCCTATTCATCCCAATTTAAAATGCACAAGCCTATATTAAAAAAATTTAAAATATTTTTAAAAAAATTGGATAATGGATTTTATATTAGAGAGTAATATAGTCAATTAATTAAAAGTGGTGAACTCATGAAAAAAAATCCCTACAATTATAACTAAGTTTTGGGAAGTCTTCCTTTTTTGTAATTAATTCCTTCAACATCTCTTTCTTATCATAGACTTGCAATTATAAATTTTGATATTATTTTACCTCCTTAACTCATCTTGAAATATTTGATCCTCTCTTTCCAATATTATTTGACATCATTAGAATTCCTTCTTCTCGCATTATGTTCACCATTCATAGGTATCATTATAACCATGGAACCAATTAACAAAGTCACTAAATTCTAATTCCCATTATTATATTTTGTGTTGTAAATGATAAAAAAATCTTACCTCACTTGTAGGCCTCGAAAAGACATTTATTCCTAAAAATTAATTATAAGAATACAATGATGTGTTAGGTAAAATTGATTCTAAGTGATTTCATAAAATGAAATATAGGGGAAAATGATTTTACGATCAAAATTAGTATATAAAAGATTCCCAAAAAAGTACACATATGAAACTAGTAAAGAGGCATGAAAAACTTGAATGAAAGAACTTAAGAAAAATTTAATGCTCAACCAAGTCTATAGTTTAAGATTTGTGAACATAGTTTTATATTAATGTTACTAAATTATCCTCTATTTATATTAAATTAAATTGGGAGTGGATCTATACATATTTGTAGGGGGAACATATTTTTTGTGGATTATTAAGTGTTTTAGTTGCATTTGTGTGTGTGTGTGTGTGTGTGTGTGTGTGTGTGTGTGTGTGTGTGTGTGTGTGTGTGTGTGTGTGTGTGTGTGTGTGAAAAAACCTATCATATGTTCAATGTGAGGTGTGATGCTAAGAAGGTGTGCTTAAATCACCTCTATCGAAAATATGAGATTGGTTCTAAGAGTTGGGACTATGTTCTAATATATAATAAACATAGAATAATCAATCTCTATATAAGCTAATTGTAAACACTATTTCTAAATTATATAGCACCTTAGTCTTGTACACTTTGGAAATACATATCATGGATGTACTTTTAGCTTCTAGACCTTTTTTGTTGTCAAAATGCTGACTTACACTATCTCTCTATGTTTCATTGTTTATCTCTTAGTTTGACCCATATTTTGATGACGCAAACATGTTATCTTTCCCAAAATGTTATATACCTATTTATCTTCCAACTATGCAAGTTCAAAAGTTACACCTATTTTCCAACTAATTGAACACTTACATCCTAGTTATATGATTACATCGACGTAAGTCTCCTACCCAAACACAAGTGTCTAGTGCCCTACAATCATCTAATTTACAAGTGAAACATATCCTAAAGGCTGGCCTAAGTGCTTTACTACAAGATATTCTCCAAAGGGATTGGTATGAATATAAGATCAACCCTCATTCATTCTTCACCTAACAAAATCCTAGAAAATACCTAAAGAGACCAAGGAAACTTATAAAAAGCATTTTATCAAGCACTTAAGTGAACAAAAGCTTCCCTATTTTCTTATATTTCCATATCAATCATAAGAACAATACATCTATAGGTTTGAAGTACTGAATGAGTAGACCAAGAGCTATATTTTCCAAGTTACAAGCTAGGTCATTATTTTACTTGATTATCACACATTTCATGATTCACACACAATCCAACATGTAAGGGAGAAATACATAAGTCTATTGCCCTGTTTAGAGTGTTGGATATATAGGTAGTGCTCATTGATAGAGGGGTTATGTGGGTAGTTTAACATCATGTGCTCACTAACCCATTTTTCTCATCGTCAATATGAAGATAAAAATATTAGTGTTTTGATATTTGACAAGGAGAAATAGTCCATGACCTAGATATAAATGCACCAAAATGAACATGACATAAAACATAGAATCATTTAGGTGGTTGCATCTAGTTTTAGTAGGTATTATATATTATACACCTATGTTTAGATCAAAAAATAATGTTGATGTAACCATCCCATATCGATGCAATTATATATGGCTACAAACATCAAATTTATAGAATCATGTGTTTGTTCTATAATCTATATCTAATCCACTTTCTACTTGTTTCATATCTAGATCTATATTAGCATCAAACCCAACTAAGTATATAGTTTTATTATAATATCTATCATAGATGTAATTTTTATTCTTAGCATCTTAGTATAATAAATTTAGTATATGTTTATCTAAGTTTTACAAGAAAATGGTTTTCTCTAGAGATGGTCCACCATCCTTATGCTCCAGGCTATATCTTCTCCCTTTAACCCTATATAACCCTAATCTAGATTTCAATGTTAAACATTTAGTGAACCCAATATTAGAACATCATTAATTCTTAGTTTATTGTATAAGGTGTTTCTTACCTACCTTTTCATAATTTTTGTGTTCCTTATCTCTCTTATCATGGATGATATTGATTGTTTTGATGAGTGTGATTATGAAACTCTCCAACTTTCTATCAAAGAATGGGTATAAATTGATTACTCTTGTATTATTCTAAATGATAAAGCATCTAATCTCAAATATCGAATGGTGGTATCTACCATCCCTCTAATAAAATCCATGATCCCACCATTTTAAGAGATGAGTTGACCCAACTTAATGAAGATAAAAAGCCTTAACCGTTATGCCCTACACCACCATCATATGATTTTGGCATTCAATATTTTTAAAAATATGGATACAAAGGACAAGAGCTTGGAAAACATAAGCAAAGTATAACTCAACCTATATCTCTTAAATATAATACAAATCAACAAGGGCTAGGATTTTCAAAAACTTCCATGACTCACCAACAAGACAAGTCATCTAATCATGCCTTTTATGCGCATTCTACCATAAAAGTGGGTACATATGACCAAGATTCTCCTTCATATGATCATAAAAAGTTTAGAAACATACATTAACAAAATTATGACTGATTTAAAATTCTTATAAGGATGATATTCCTTAAAATAAATTAATTTAAACCACCATAATTCCAACATTTCTAAATAATGTCCCCCTTATCAAGGGTGATGATTCTCTTTTTCCTTAATTTGACATTGAAAACTTTCAAAAGGCTAACCAAGACATTATGTAATCTCTACCAATTAGATTTAAGGCACCAAGAAGAGGGAAGCATTAAAAACCTAAAGTTCCAAAGGCTTCTAATGTTCCAAACCTTGGAACTAAGTTCTTTAGACCAAGGGATCTTTATCTCCCAAAAGATTCATTCATGATAAAGTGTTATACCATACCAAAAGAGGTACCTCTATAAAAGCTCCCTCCAATATCAGTTTATATATCTCTACCAAAGTTGAATGAACTAAACTCTTCAAATCATATAACAAGGGTACCACCATTCAGAGATACAATACCATTACCAAGTATCTTAAATTAGGTGATTTAGAACTTGTACCTTTTATCCATGAGGAAGATGATACTCATATGCCTAAATTCAAGAGATGTGTATTAGAATCAATGATAAAACCTATGTCAAGCACCACCATTCCCATGGATTATATTATTTTTATGACAATCACTATTAGAGATCTTCAAAAATAGGTTTTTATACTTCAAAATCAAATGGATTTCCATAATACTAAAGCAAATGTTATCTCATTCAACAACCAACCTCTTGTGCAATTTATACTTGAATATACTTATCCACAAGATTTTTATCTAGTATATTTACCTCTCTTTTTGAGTCATAAGGACCCATTCAACCACATGATTAACTCTACACATTCTTTTGGTCAATTGGAAAAATATGATAAACTATTACTAAAAGTATTCCATATGAGCATTTACAATGAGACTCACAATTGGTTTTATAACCTACCAAAATGTTCCTTAACCACGTTTTCACAATTATAAGATGCATTATTCATGGCTTTAAATATTCATAAGGTTCCCAAACTTACATTAGGATGCATAATTTCAAACAATGTGATGATGAATCCCTTCAAGATTATACTATTTGATTTAAAAGTACATCATATGAGCTAGCATTTACACCTTTAGATTTGTAGTTAAAATTTTTTTTTAGTAGAGGTCTTATTTTTCCATTGAAAGAAAGAATATTTCATAAACAATATGATTAATTTATCTATCTATATGTGGATGTGCATAGATATGCTTCATTCATCCTTACTCATCCAAAGGAGCTTAACATATCCCCTTCTAAGTACTGAAGAATTATTCCTCACATAAAGGAGGGAGATGAATTACAAAATGAATAATATGAACAAAAATTTGGAGTTCTTAATATTTATATGGGAGATCTATGAGGTTTATTGAATATGGGACCAAATGAAGGTCCACATCATATGAAAAAACCCTAAAGTGAACAAAGCAAAAAGTATCCACGACAAAAATATTTAAAAATCACATTATTCATGGGTGGTGATTATTTTTGGAATAACCATATTGATCCTACATAAATAAAAATACTTTTAATATAAAATGTTTACAACATATTGGCTTTGATCTGAGAGACTTACAAAATAAAAGAGGTTGGAAAGACTCCTTGGGAAATGTAACACTACCAATTGTTTATGGTCTTAAATTGATTCAAACACGAGTTTGGGTTATACCACAAAAATATCCATATGTATTTACATTGGGAACTCTTTGGTTATATCAAATGGAAGCACATATTGACCAAAATCAGCAAGGTATTTATTTTTCTCATGAAGGAAAATTAATCCATATTCCAAATGATAGCATTGGTTCTTCTAATGCACATGTCAAATGTTAGGAGGAACATGGCATGTACCATTTAAACTTATCCAACCATGATCCAAACAAGGTAAAATATCCAACCTAAGGTTGTGATATCTCACATATCCCAAAATTACAAAAAATCAAAACTCTAAAAATATTTTTAGCATTTACATATCCTATTAGCTCCTTGGCATATATGCTATCGGTTCCATGTTAGTAGATGGCATATAAGTATTTCCTATATACATGTGTTTCATGCATCTTTTGAGTGTGATTCAAGCATACGTAGATATATGATCTTTGCATTTTTAGATGTTGGGCCTTCCCTCTACCCACATTATCAGGATGTTGGGGGTATCCACCTCTTTGATCATGATACATCCATGTTATATATTTCTATGGTCATCTTAAATTATCATGTTTGATATAATATATGTACTTACACATGCCTTATCTATTCTTATATATTTCATAGTGTACTTGATATGCTATATACTTCACATTTTTTGCTAACACGTATATTTAGGGATTGTTTATGCTAGTTACTTATGTTTTAATTTATGAACTTACTTAGATGTATTACCTTGATATCATCTTGCTTATTATAAAATTTTAATACGTTCCATTATGTGTGCCTCACGTGCCTTTGTTTACCTCTTTAACATTTGAATATATCATTTCTTTTTATATGTTGACATTTGAGTATGTCATTTCTTGCTATGTGGACATGGGACTAAGTCATGTCCCTTTGATTGTGCAATATTTGAATATGCCCCTTGTTTGAGGTCTCTTTTGACCATTGTCTTTTGATTTTATTTTAAGTGATCTTGTGTGTGTGCTTGATTTTTTGTTGATCTTGTATCGTTTCTATCTAAATATTGTCATGATTCACATCATGCATCTTAGGACTTGATGTGATCACATTCTTCATCATTCAATGATATATTTATCTAGACATGTTCCCTCTATATGCTACATAGTACTTTCATAGTTTACATGGTTATCTTATCTTTTTTAGGTAAGGTAGTTACTATTTTTTACTTCACTTGTCTCAAAATAGGGGATATCAGTGGGGGCATGCCATAGAGGCATGACTTATACATTTCTTCACAAATTTAGATTACAGTGGGGGCATGTTTTGCAAATATGTTCTCCACACGTATTTAGTATGCAACATACCCATATTATAGTGGGGGCATGTTTTGGGAAACATATCCTCCACATTGACACTTTATTAGTTTTCATATTTCTTCATATATAGTGAGGGAATGATTTGGAAGCATGTTATCCACAGTTACATAGTTTTCAATTAGTTAAACTATACAATTTTATGATCTAGATACATATTTTTGGCAAAATTATATACATTGGTACCATTGTTATACATAGTTTCAGCATGAGACATAACTAAGGTGCATATTTTATGCAATGTACATATAATATTACAAAACAAAATTAATTTCAAATTTTAAATACTTTTAGGGGGTGTCACCACCCATCGAGTTGGACTTTTATGGACTATATTGATCCAATATATTGTAGTAGTTGGTTCAATTTTTGGTACAGTTGAGGTGATTATATCACTTGAAATCTTTCCAAGTTAATGGGTTGGACTTGATTTCATAATCCAACCTCACTAGTTTGATAGTGTGATTTGACTTGGTTCATTCACACTTACCAAGTTATAAGTATGATTAGGTTGCATGGTTGGGCTAATATCAAATGTTAGGTGGCAACTCATCTTTTTTCTAAGGTTGGTGGAAAGTGCACTCCAATATCTCTATCTATATCTTTATAGATGTGCACTTTACATATTTATATTTGTTTTAATATCAATTCTAGTGATTCATAATGATATATATTTCAAATGAAATTGTTAAAAGGCAAGGCAATTACATCAATACACAGATGTAGTAAACATTGCTCTCTTTCAATTTCAAACATTTCAATGCTTTCCATTTTAGAGTATATGATCTGATTATATATTATAACATGGTATTATTTTTTAGGTCAGTCACTAACAAAGAACTCAAGTTGGAGTCAAACAAACACAAGGTGTGTTATACACACCCAGGTGCACATTCATTTTCCTATAAACTATAAATTTAATTACTATATTAAAAGGGGAGAATTTATAAAGTTTTTTGAATTATATAACACCTTAATATTTTACACATGTCAAATACATATCATGTATCTACCTTTATATTATAGATCTATTCTTCTACCAAAAGGCTTGCATACACTATTTCTCTATTCCTTATTACTTATATCTTAGTCTGACCAATGTTGTGATGACTCATACCTTCTATCTTTCCCAAAATGTTGTAAACCTACTTATATTCCATCTCTACAAGTTTTGGACTTGCACCAATTTTCCATCTTCTTGAAGACTTGTGTCTCAGTTAGATGGTTACATCGACATATGTGTCCTACCCTAACACAAGTGTACAATTCCATAAATTCATTTAATTTTCAAATCAAACATATCCTAAAGTTGATCCTAAGTGTTTTAATGGGAGATATTATTCAAGTGGTTTGGTATAAATATAAGATCAACCCTCATTCATTCTTCACCTAGCAAAAACCTATGAAATACCTAAAGAGACCAAGACAACTTATAAAAAATACTCTATCAAGCACTCAAGTGAACAAAAGCTTCACTATTTTCTTCTATTTCCATATTAGTCATAAGGAAAACACATCTATAGGTATGCAGTACTAACAAAGTAGTCCAAGATCTATCTTTTCCAAGTTACAAGTTAGGTCACTATTGTACTTATCACACATTTCATGATTCAAACACAAGCCAACACATAAGGGATAACTATATAAGTCTGAGGATCTCTTTCAAGTATTTGTTATATATGTAAGGCTCATTAATAGGGGGCCTTTGGGGTAGCTCAATGTTGTGTTACCACTAACTCATTTTTCTCAAAATGAATATGAATGTGAATAAATAGGATTTTATTATTTGACAAGGAGTGACAATCCATGACCCAAATCTAAATGCACCAAGATAAAGATGATGTAAAACATAAATGCATATAGGTGGTCACATCCAATTTTAGTAGGGATTTCATATGAGACACTTTTATCTAGGTCTAATAATAGCATCAATGCAACCATCCAAGGTTGATGTAAGTGTTTATAGCCATAGATGTCAAATTTATAGAATTAATTGATTATTATATAATCTAGATCCACTCCACTTTTTATCTATTCTAGATCTAAATATGTATTATCATTAAAATCAAGTATTAATCTTATTTCATTGTAATATATAGCGTAGTTTTACTCTATATTATTAGCATATCGATATAATAAATTTAGTATATGTGTATCTAAGGTTTTTAAATGATTGGCCTAATCTAGAGATAGTCTAACATCTTTGTAACCTACGCTATCTCTTCCCCCTTTAACCCTAGATTGCCCTAATCTATATTTTAGGGTTAAACACTAGTGAAACTGTAATCACCTTTAAATGGCATATGAGTGATAAAATTTCTACTTGAGACCACCTACCCATAGCTTAGTCCCAGACCTATCTTAGGGATAATTTTCACACTTATCCAGTCTTTGTGTGGGCCACATGCATCCATGTACATCCCTAAATTAGTCACAGACCCT
The DNA here is from genome assembly GCA_037957365.1 of Torreya grandis. Lineage (NCBI taxonomy): Eukaryota > Viridiplantae > Streptophyta > Pinopsida > Cupressales > Taxaceae > Torreya > Torreya grandis. The sequence goes on from JARHVA010002404.1 coordinate 1,493,933, forward strand.
CATTCTTATATCTTATCTCTTCATACCTCAAGTTATGTCACTTGGACACTAGCACCATAATAGGGATAGTAACACCACATGACACTAGTGTCCCAATTTTGGGGCTACTATCTTTTCCCTCATTTTTCTATAAATTGATATCTTTTCAATTCTTAAAACACCTAGGGTTGACCAGATATATTTTAACACCCACATAAACACCAGAATAGTATAATTACATGAATTTTATCCCTCTAAACTCTATATGTAAATAAGATGCAAATTACACATGAAAACTCAAAATAAGTTATATATAATTAAGGTTATTAATCCCTATTATGACCTACTTTTACATACTACCATCTATAACATTCCTAAGCTCATATTACTTATATTTATAGTCTCAAACACATTCAAATAAATTAGGTCTAAAATCATACTAACTTCACTTTTACTTTTCACCAACACTTAAGTGGGGAGAACTACATCGAGCTTAAACCCTCTTCAAATTATTGGTATGTATGCAACTCTCATCATAGTGGGGTGTTGAGGATGTCTTGCCTAACCCACTAAAAAACACACTTTATTTATTATATCAATTGGATTCCCTAAGAACGTGGAAGATTAGGGTTTGTTCATAAAATTAGTCAAAATAGGTTATTTATAGGGTGTTAGAACTTATGTGCACAAGAACAAGCTTGATAGACCTAGACACAGGTGCACCTAAAAGCTAGAAATAGCTATGCATAAAGGACACTATTGCTAAAATAGGGACACTAGCACCACATGGTATTACTATCTAGTTTGAGTGTTACTATCTAGGAGGGGTTTTGACACCTAGATCTTATTTGTGATAATCAAACTAGCTACTGCCTTGATTTTCAACCTCTAGATCATCCATCTTAGTTATTTTCTAGCTAATTTATCATTTGAATTATTTATTACTATTTTTAGAAAGGTTAAATTTATTCAATTCTATACCAAATTAGTGGCTATATTTATTTCATATTTCTACCCTAATTAACTATAATCATCCCCCTTAACAACATAGGATTTACATTCATATAAGTCCTAAAAGGTTAAAACAGTTGGTGAACCTATCTTAATTTTAGCACATTATTTCAAAACCCTAGTGCACCATTATGGTTTCCCTTCTTATTTACATCATTTACCTAATTTTTATTTTGTAACCTATCATCATGACTATCATGATCGATACCATTTTATAATTTTTGGTATAAAGTCTTATGGTTTGTCTAGCATGCTTATTACCCACCATTTGTATAAAAATGCACATGTATGTCACTCTAATGAATCATGTCAGAGTTTAGCTTATTTTACACATTGGTCCTCCCTCTTTTGAGCCCCTTTCTTATGAGGATCACTACTACATGGTTTACTTTGATTTACCTCTTGTTACTACTTGATGATAGAGGGCTCATAGGACTCCTTTTGTTCTACCTCTACCTAGACTAGTTGATTATCTTCACTCACATCTTGACTCTACTACTTGCCCTTGGAAAATATTATATCATGTGGTTTGAGTTGTTACTAGATGGAATAGAGTGCCTCCTCAACTTATATAACAACAATTTAATTCCACCATCCCTCCTCATCCCTAGCACACTATAATGAGACTAGAGATCAACAAATAACATTTGATATTGTGTATTAGTTGAGAAACACAACATCTAAGATATCCATATTGGAATTAATTCAACAAGAAAATATTTTCAAAGATATTCTTTTTCAAACACTCAATCATACATATTTTCATAGTGACACAAAACCAACTTACTTTATATTTATCATGAACACTATCAAGGACATTGAGGATGTTATATCTTTTTATAATGATGATTTCACATCACAGTTAGTTATTGCTCAAAATTTACCACTTTTCATTCAAGCACAAATCAATATCACTATTATTAAATGAGTTCTAATTGATAGTGGTTAAAGACTTAACATATTGTTGGCATGAAAATTTGTCAGGAGGACAAATTGGTGACTTCACATCAACAATGTGGGGAATAGAGTCCCTCTCCTATTAGCAAGCAAAGCTAGCTTTATTGAAAACCAAAATAAGAAGGCAATAAATATTTACAAATAATAGAATGTAAATCAGGGGTTGTACTTTTAACCCAAAAGTATGAAAATAAGCTTTGAGAAAGAAATATGTATAGGAAGAAAGAGAAGAGAATTTGTTTGAGTAACAAAATTGTCAAGTTATAAATTAGAGACTTGATGAAAGTGTTGAGGGAAAATTTTGACTTTCAAAAGAGGAAAATATCTCTTATTAAATGGGTTGAAAATATTTAATCATATCCATAAGTATATGAAACATACACCAAAAGACCATCTAACTCTAATAAGAAAAACTAATAACCCTTTGTATTTTTTAATAAAAATAACTAAGAAATTTTCTCTATTCCCACTAAAATTTTCATGTGTATTGGAAGTGTAAATTACAACTCAAAACAAAAACTTTGTAATTTAATATCCTATTCTCAATAGTTTGAAATTTATAACAATAACAAGGAAAATTAGATATAATGAATTAAATGAAATATGTAATTCAAAATATATAACTAATGTAAAGTTTAGAAACACCTTTCTTTTATTGATTCTAAAGAGTATAAAGATTGATCTCCTTTTACAATGCTTTGCCAAAAATTCTATCTATTTCAAACCCTTATTATGAATCTTTAACTTGTATTTATAGGAAAAAGTGGGTGATTATGGTGAAAAACCACTTATTTTGCCTTTTTATAGAAGTGTTATAATATCAATGATAAATTAAAATTTTAAAAAGGCGCAAAAAATCTTTAAGCAATTAGGACCACTTGATAAAATAATTAGGGTTTTTTGCACTACTTGTAAAATCACATTGTCAAATTTCACAACTTGAAAAAACAAGTGGCATAATTGAAAAGATAATTTGCAAAAATACAATGCACACTTTGTGACAAGTCCATCTCCTATCAAAAATTGTTAGCTCAAAAATATGTTAGGGGGACAAATTAGTGACTTTGAGTCAGTAGTGTGGGAACTGAGTTCTTACATTAGTCATCAACATAGGACAAAGTCCCTCTATTATTAGCAGGTAGAGATACCTTTATTAAAATCTATAAATGGAAAAATAGGAGAAAATCTATTCACAACTATTTATAATAAAATTGTTTTCTATTGGGGATTTCATACTTTTAACCTAAAAGTACATAAAGGAGATAGAAAGGAAAATGAGTGGAAAGAAGGAAAGAATATATAAAGTAAAGGAATAAGGGAGAATAGGGTTATTATAATTAATTAAACATAGAAAATACCATGATAACATTGAGAAACATGAAAGACAACTTTGGATAGCTAAATACAAAAACATACCAAAATTGTCCAAGAAAGGGGAAACACCATGTGCATGGAAACCTCTCTCATTCAATGGGTGGTAAAGACATAATTACACCATTAGGAGTGCAAAACACACACTGAGATAATTTTCTAGTACTAATAGCAGACCAAAGACAATTATTCCATATTTACCTATAAAAGATAATTAAAATATTTCTTAAACCCCACCAAGATTTCACATTCATTGAAATGACACAAGAAGATTATAAAAGAAAGCAATGTGAAATTCTCATTTTATGACAATTTGGTAGTGATTATGAAAATAATTTAAAAGTAAAGATATAGATATAGATGATTCATATGTAAATTTATAACTCATAGAGAAATACTGAACACAAAGTCCACAAAATATCCCTATTCTAATCTTTATTGAGTCAAAAATACAATCTCATCCTTCAAATATTTATGTAGAGTTTCACTACCAAAAGTCCCCATGTACAATGAGCCTTACATTCATATTTATAGTATGGGGAGGTGATTATGGTGCATAACCACCTTTTTTGCATTTTTTTAAGGTGAAAAAGTGATTTTATAAAAGTACACCACTTAAGGGATGCAAAAGTGCATTGGTGTAATCGCACCATTTGCAAAAGTAAAATTACTAAATTGCACCACTTTAAAAGTGCAGAAATACTTTATTGTTTTTACACCTTTTAAAATGTGCAAATAAAAATTGCATGATTTGATTTAGAAACGAAGCACTTGTAGATTTTTTTGGCATATCAATTGTTTCTCTCATATTCCATTACAAAAACCTTTGCTCTAGAGATTGGTACTAGCTTAAGGGTTTTTATCTCCTTATCAAAGATGCCCATGAGATAATTATAGGATTTCTACACAATAACTTCTTCATATTTTTATAAAATGACTCAAAAGCCATCGATCTGATATTTATATTTAGAAAGTATTCATGTCTTCAATAGATGGAGTATACTAAAAAAGGCCATCAAAAATGCTTTGGATTAGTTATCTATGCCAAGATAGACACATATACCAAATTTTGAAACATATATAAATCCTATGAACCATTTGACAAATTGCCTCAAATGAAATTGATTCCATTTGGAGACTAGTTGGTTATATCTCTCTAACTAGGTAACACATGAAACATTGTGTTTATTTTTATTAGTCACATTCATTTCATCTAGTGTATTCTTTTGTTATCATACTATAGTCATTATTCTTCATTAATACATCTGATCCAAGCTTTGGCACACAAGTGAAAATAATATGTGAGATTCTGACAATAGTTTTAGTTCAAGACAACATTTACATGGGCTGACAATGTAAAATCCACTTACACTTTGTATGTTAGTTGTGTCATCTCATCCTCAAAATACATGATTTAATGAATGGGAAAAAAATTGATCACCATCTTATTAGTCATATCTAGGGATGACATATGCACAATTACTTTTGTATTCACTTTGACTCATGCCATGAGGAACACAAGTTCACATTTTGATTATAGTTAAAGATTTATTTTAAAATTTTCTATGTGAATCTTCTCAAGTGTCATCTCAATTTTCTTTATATCTATCTGCTCAATATCTTCTTATATAAAATGTGAAATTTTGGCTCTTTGATATGATCTTAAAAATAAAATGATAACTTTGCAATGGTTTGAGAGAATTCAAGAGTTGTACAAATGTGGGCCATAAACATAGATCATTTTGCCAAAATACATTGATGATCCTTGCAACCATGGGATCAACTTCTTTAGGAATATCAAGACAAAAACCTTAAAAGCAAACAACATCAATTTCCTACATGGGATTCATTCTATTCTAGATCATGCATAATATATCCAATTCCCACAAGATCACATCAAAGCTATAAACATACACTTTTTATTAGAGGTAAAATCACTGAGAGGGATGGGGTGAATTAGTGAGCCCGAATAATCTAACTTCAATTTTGATCTTTACAAACACTTAATCAATTACCACAAGCATTCATGAAGCATACACATCATTCATAGAAATGATCAAGAGGGACAATGCAAGATCAATCACATAACATAAGACATATGTGGGAAACCCTCTTAGGGAATAAAACCAACTATAACCTATAATTAGACCACTATCCTATAATAACAAGAACCAATTTCAACTAGATGTAACTAATCAAGGAACTACAATCCCATAAGGTACTACAACACCTGTCTAGATAAGTTATAATAACAACTATAATTTTAACAAGGTTCACCTTGCAAGGAGGATACAAACACGTTAGATGTTTATCTACCACAATAACATATATGAATACATCCACCTTTGGACTGATGTATGCAACACCTAATGATGGACTTGTGCTTATCACTCTTCACATTTGCTCACACTCAATCTACAAGAGCACTATTCTACTAATTAAATTATGACATACAAATAATACAAATAGTCCTAAATTTATTCTTCTCTTCAAATCATCCTCAAGTCACTCTACCACTCCTTCACTCCACAAATCACACACATAAGCCTCTCTCAAATCTCTCTTAAGTCTCTCACTCAAAAGTCTATAAATCACCATCTTTGATTTCACTATTTATAGAACATACTTGATAATCAACAACATGGTCGGCCACTAGGAATGTCTTAACCCTTAAGGCAACTATCTCATTGAGAAATATCTCAATACAATCTTTATAGGTCAAACATAGCATCTATGGGTCATCCTAAAGAATCTACACCTTTTAATAAGGCCCTTGTATCTCTTATAGGTCTCATGGATACCTATTCACCCATTTATCACATCATCAATAAAAAAATAACATAGGACCAATTTCAAATACATTGTTCCACTCCTTATGTCCCCTTTGACATCCTCAAATGATCATAGTCATCTATGCTCACCTCTACATATGCTCAAACAACTCATACACTAACCTAGTGCATAAGAACATGATGAATAAACACATAGTAAACTTATTAACATTTATTCATTCAAAATATCAATTGTTCAAACTTATAAAGACCATACATAGCATCCTCATGGAGTCTAAAACACTTCTAAATAGCTAAGTCATCATGTAACATCGAAACATCAATATAAGCTTAATTACTCTTCTCGAGTCATTGTAGAACATATATGAGAACACAATAAACTTTGAACCTTCATTAGTACATATGTACACACTTTCAAATATTCAAATTTATATTTCTATATGTGCCTTGGAGTCCTCTACAAGTTTTTTTTAGACCATGAGCAAATTTTGCTTGGATCAAAATTTATTGTATAAAATATAGAGCACTAGTTTTTTCTCTTACAAATTCAACTATTCAAATGCTAATAATCATAGTCAAAATTCAAACACTTTGATTGCATCTCATGTCATTTCTACTCATATAATTTATTCACCATTGATCTTGTCTAATATTTAATGCATATGTGCCAATGCTCAAACGTTAAACATGTGATAGTTGACCTCGTCTCGTGCCAACTAGAAACATTGACTCAACATGCTCTATCAATATTTTATATGTAGATAAATCTTTAACAATGATAAACAACTATCACTTTGACCTCTTGAACATAATATTCACTATTGATCTCTATCTATATGATCACCTACTCACCTTTGATCCTTGAAAGAAGCTCGATCTTTATCTCTGCTTAATATTAAACATCATGCACTTGTCTCCATCTCACTACTTCCCAAATTCTTAGAGAAATGCACACCATCAATTTTTCTTAAACTTTAACTTGTAAAAATTTTACTAAGTATGGTAACATTACTTTTCTTCTTGGATGGCCAACTTTGCATAGTCATATCTTTTGTTGTGTTTAGATGAAAGATCTAAAATTGGGACCATATGATCTCCTTACATAGGAGAATCCAACCATATAATAATATGCTCCTAGAAATCTCAAATGAGTGAGACATTTCCCCATTAAAATGTCTTCTCAAAATCTTCTATCATAGAGCCAACTATGCTTAGAATTTTCCTAGAAGCCCAACTTTTCTCATACATATCTTTTGACATGCTTCATCGCATGATCTAAAATTTAGTGCAATTAAACTAGGCTCAAAATTTAAAAAAACCATATGATCACATTATCCTAAAATATCTACACATTCAAGATATGCCACCATCAAACTACTTACTCAGCTCTTTCTTATTTCATGCAAATTTGGCTAAGTATGGGAAAACACAGTAAAACTGCTTGGGAGACCAACTTTGCACATGCATATATTCTATTATGCTTAGGTGTATGATTTAAGAATTAGTGCATCAAAATTAGGCACAAAAATTAACAAATCCATGTGATCATTTTGTCTTAACACCTCCACTCATGTGAATGTTGACCTCATCAACATGCTTACTTGGCTCTACTTGAGCCTTTTTGCAAATTTGGCTAAGTATGGAAACATAGTGAATTCTATCTAAGTATCTAACTTTGCATCCTCATATCCTTGAACACGATTCATCACATGACTTGAGATATGATGCATAATAACTAGGGACTAATGTGATCATAACCATATGACCAACTCCCCTTAACTCATTCTCATGTGGTGATGGTGGTGTCATCGAATTACCTACTCATGTTTTTGCTACTTGACCTAAAATATATATCTGACAATAATGATCAACCAAATAAAATAAAATCATGCAAAAAATCACTCAAATCTTATAAAACATCTTATTGACCTCTTACACATCCTCAAATCATGATACTCATCATTAAACATCTCTAACCATGTCAAAATAGAAGATCAACCAATCATACTTCAAGCATACTAGGACAAACATATTGCACACTTTGTCATTGTACATATACTATCAAGGAACTTCATCCACTCACTTGGACACATACATGACATTACTATAACATCATTAGTAACTCTCCAACAATCTCCCCCTTTGTCATTGATGTCAACAAACATCATTCAACTCACCTTATCTCTCTTAAAGCACTTTCACAACAGAAACTTTCTCCCCCTTTGACACAATGACAATGTGGGCATAATCTGATCCTAAGGACCTAAAAATACCACCAACAAGATAGGACCACCTTAATAAGATGATATAAATTCCCCCTTACCTTGAGCCTACCTTTTCTTTGCCTTGACAACTTCCTCTTGCTTTATGCCAACACTCTCTTCAACCAAACACTACAACTAATGAATAAATAATACAAAAAACCACTAGAATCTAATGAAACTTACCAAGAAACATCTGAGAGGGAATCCCCTAATATCTTTAAGCCATTGTACCTTTTAATAATCTTCATATTTCAACACACCATGAAGAACCACTACACATGCTTACTAGCAATCTCTCTCAAGATACCACAAGGGCCACCAACAAAAATTAATGACACTCACCAAATAGAAGGAATTCATTAAAACAACTTGAGAAATCACCTTGAAATAAACATACTTTACTTTTTTATATAAATTGATTAAAAAACACTCTTCTTCAAACTGGGCTTATCTAGCCTTCTTGTAACCCTACCTAGAACTTATAGAGTGCATAATTTTTAGTAGACACATATTCAAGACCTAAAAATTCATATATAGAACACTCTCATATGCCCACTCAATGACACTAATTTTCATCACCAAGTTCATCTTATGTAACATACTTCCTTCACAAACATACCAACTAATTATCCCTCCATATTTACAAAAACATGAATAACTTGAGAACCAAAAACCTTCAAATCTCTATGAATCTTGATTTGGAAACCCATTTTAACCATTAAATATATTAAGAATCCTTAGACCTCAATTCACAAGGCAAAGCAATTTTATAACATAGCCCAAAACCTTAGACTTTCAAAACAAATAGGGTCAACATACCTCTTTTTGGTCAACGTACACCTCTGAAACTTCTTACACCCCTAGAGATACCCATCACACACTGTTGGACCAAGATTTGATATTCCATACCTTTTAGAACCCATACACCGTATAACCCATTTTAGTCCTGCTTGCCCTTAAACCAAAAACTAAGAGAACTTTAAAATCTTCAACTGGTAAAAACATACATTTAGATCTCAGAAACACCTAGAGAACATCAAAAAATAGATGCATAGACATTTTTGAGCACCAAACACTTTTTTACATTTCATCAATCTTATTATATCATCTGGACATACCCATTCTGATCTTGTATTATAGCTCCTTCATAAATCTCTAGAACAAGCTCATGATCTTGTTCCTTCCCCTTAACAAAATACCTTCTCTAATTGTAGTTAACATCTTTAAGCACACAAAATTGCTTCTCCACAAGAAAATATGTCTCATAAGAATCATAGGCAGAGACACCCTCTACACCACAATTCTCTACCATGGTGTGAAACTAGGAATTGCCTATAACTCCTCATATTCTTTCTCCTCCTTGGTCATATGATACTTATTATTATTATTATTATTATTATTATTATTATTATTATTATTATTATTATTATTATTATTTATCTTAAGAGAAATAAATTCCTCACCCACTACAACATTCTCCTTTTTTCTATGATTGTATTGACAATACATGGAGACAACACATATTCATGACATGCATTTGCATCTATAGAATCTTCCTTGCAGTTTGGAACCTCATCATTAGGCATAGAAAATTTTTGTTATTTTCATGATACATGCTTAGCAACAACAAGATATTCACTTGGATCCATACATACCTTAGGATTAGCTTCAACCAGTATCTTGGTCTTCTCCTTAAGCTTGATTTCTTCATTCTCAACATGAGTAGAAAATGAGACCTCTTGGTACACTTCAACTTATAAAACATTCTTCACCATAGTAAACAAATTACTTGGACCTGAACTCTCATCATAACTCACACTTTTCACCTTTTGCTTCCATGTGTTAACATGCTTTCTTCCTTGCACTCTAGGATCCTAATTAAACCCATTGTAACTTATAGACCTTTACTTTCAGAACCTAGCAATGTGACCTCTCTATTCACAATTATAGCACACCATACCTTTTGTAATAAATATATCTTGCCTTACCTTATGTGTATAAAAAATTTCAATATGTTCTATGTCATAAAAATTAAATCACTTAACTCTATTCATACCTTTTGACTGATGACCACCATTATAGTTCCATGTAAACTCAATTCTAATAGGTCTCTTAAATTCTCTAGCCCTATGACCAAATTTATTTCATGTAATGGTAACCATTTAATATTGAATACCTCATGACATTTGGTAATTTAATCTTATTTGTCTTTATTCTTCAAACACCTTCAGTCCTTGTATGAAGATTTGTATTCAAAGACTAATTTTTCTTGTTCACAGTAGTCTTCATCATATCTTGAGTTACATTAATTTGTTCTTCTTTATATCCAAGACCAATTATATCACTAGCATGCTTTTGATCACTTAGAATGTTGTCTAGATCACATGAGTTCTTTTTAAATCTCAAAAATGACTTCATCTTACTATATGTCCTCTCTAACCCAACTTTTAATGATTCATTTCTAATTACATACCTTAAACATTCATCTTCTTTAGCTTTTAGGATTGTAGATAAGATTTACAATTGAAAACTAAGATGCTTGACTATATCTTCATTCTCCTTAGTGTGTTTATTGATTTTTGCCTCAAATATATTAAATTTTTCCTCATATTCCTTGAGTTTAGATTTCATCTTCTTATTGATCTTCTTCTCAATATTTGGTTCTTCAAGAACATTCATCAATACAGTCTCACAATCCACCTCATCTTCATCATTCTAAGCAGACTCTTTTTTATTTGAGCAACTTCCTTCTTTAGTCATGAAAAAAGTTTCATATTTAGTAGGACTATCATCTTCATAATCATATTTTGAGTCACTATCTTCGCTCTCATCTGATGAGTTGCAATCTTCTTTGGTGTAGAGACTCTTCTTGTTCTTGAAGGACTTATTATTGTTATACTTTTTAAATCCTTTCTTCATGTATGTCTCCTTTTATTTATCTTGGCCTTCACCATGCTCTTCATCACCATTATTTTCATGCTTATGAGGATACTTACTAGCAAAATGTCTTATCTCTCCACAATTGAAACATTTGAATGGTAGTTTACCCTTATAATTCCTTGAGCGTATGTTCAATTTCCTAGTAATCAAAATAATTATTTCATCCTCATCAATGTTAGATATGTCATCCTCTTTGGATTTATTACCTTGTAACTTCTTAGGCTTCATCTCTATCTTGAATGCTACTTCCTTCTTTGGTGGTATATCATCATTTACTCTCATCTCATATGTAATAAGGGTGTCATGTAATTAATCCATATTAAACTAAGTAAGATCATGATTTTTTCTATATTAGATACTTTTGGATAAAACTTGAGAGATAGAGACCATAATACCTTGTGGACAATACTATCCTCTTCAATATTCTCTCCAAGTCTTCTGATGATTTTCATAGTTTCATCAACTCTTTGTAGAAAGGATGCCATATAATATTCTTCATTCATTTTGAGGCTTTCAAATTGTTTTTTGTGAGTCTACAACTTAGCAAGCTTGACTTTTGAATCTCTTTCAAAAATGATCTACATTTTGTCCCATATCTCTTTAGAAAAATTATAATGGATTAACTTGGTATATTCAGTCTATGAAAGACCATAAGTGGTAGCATTCATTGCCTTGGAATTTTTCTCAAATAACTTCTTATCTACAAAACTAGATGGAGGAGTAATAAGAGCAACATAACCATCTATAACAAATTTCCATACATCAAAACCTAGGGACATAATGTATGTACTCATCCTTGCACTCTAAAAATCATAATTGGATCCATTAAACATCAATGCTTACTTAGTATATAAACCTCCTCGATGACTACCCATATTGTACCTTAGATCACCTTCAAGCTATTAATCCTTTACCAAAAGACCTGATCTGATACTAATTGTTAGAGGTATAATCACTGAGAGGGGGGTGAATCAATGAGCCCAAATAATTCAACTTCAATTCTAAAATTTACAAACACTTAATAATTTACCACAAGCATTCATGAAGAATACTTATCATTTATAGTAATGAACAAGAGAGATAATGCAATATCAATCACATAACACAAGACATATGTGGGAAACCCTCCTGGAAAATAAAACCAAATTAAACCTACAATTGGACTGCTATCCTATAATAACAAAAACACATTTAGACCAGATGTAACTGATCAAAGAACTACAATCCCTATTTTATGATACTACAATCCCATAAGGTCCTACAACACCTATCTAGTTGAGCTATAACAACAACTAAAATTTTAAAAATATTCACCTTGCAAGGAGGCTATAACCACTTTAGATGTTGAGTTACCACAAAAACACCTATGAACACATCCAAATTTGGAATGATGCCTATAACACCTGATGATGGACCTCTACTTATCACACTTCACCTTCATTCACACTCAATCTACAAGAACACTATTATACCAACAAAATTATCACTTACATGTCATACAAGAAATCCTAAATATTTTTATTTTCTTAAACTCATCCTTATGGAACTATACCCCTCCACTCCAAAAATCACACACAAACCTATCTCAAATCTCTCATAAGTCTTTCACTCAAAAGTCTAGAAATCTCCATTTTTGATTTCATTATTTATAGAGCATACTTGATAATCAACACCTTGGTCAACCATTAGGAATGTATTAACCCTTAAGGCACCATCTCATTGAGACATAGCTCAATAAAATCTTCATAGGTTAGCTATAACATCTATGGGTCACCTTTAAGTAGCTAAACCTTTTAATAAGGCTCTTATAGGTCTTACACCTCTCTTGGAGACATATTCACCCATTTACCACATCAGTGATAAAAAAAAGAACATAAGACCACTTTAAAATACATGGGTACATTCTTTATGTCCCCTTTGACATCCTCAAATGATCATAGTCATCTATGCTCACCTCTACATATGCTCAAACAACTCAAACACTGACATGGTGCATAGGAACATTTTGAACAAACACACAGTCAACTTATCAACCTTTGTTCATATAAAATATCAATTGGTAAAACCTAAAAAAACCATACAAAGCATCCTCATGTATTCTTAAAAGCTCCAAAATATATAAGTCATCATGAGACATCAAAACAACATCAATATAAGCTCAATTACTCTTCTCATGTCACTTGCAGAACATATATGAAAAATAATCAACTTTGAACCTTCATAACTATGTCTCTACACACATTCAAATATTGAAATATATATTTGTATATTTACTTTGGAGTCCTCTAAAAAGTTTTTTTACACCATGAGGAAATTTTTCCTGGATCAAAAATTATGGTCCAAAACACAGAGCATTAGTTTTTTCTGTACAAATTCAAATATTCAAATGCCAATAGTCAGAATTAAACTTTGACCACTTTGCTCACATCTCATGTCCTCAATGCTTAAATAAATTACACACCATTTATCTTGTCTGAACCTTAATGCATAGGCACCAATGCTCAAATTTTAAACATCTGATATATTACCTCATCTCGTACCATCTAGAAATTTTGACTCAATGTGATCCATCAATATTTTTTATGTAGCCTAGTCTTTAAAAATGATAAACAACTATCACTTTAAACTCTTTTCTTTAATAATCACCATTTATCTCTATCTATATGATCACCTTATCACCATTTATCCTTGGAAGAAGTTTTATCTTTATCTCTACTTAGTGTTAAACATCATGCACTTGTCCTCATCTCATAGCTTCTTGACTTCTTGGATCAACATTAACCATCGATGTTGCTCAAAATTTAACTTTTAAAAATTTGACTATGGGAACCTTACTTATCTACCTAGAAGGCCAAATTTTCATAGTCATATATTTTGTTTTGTTTGGATGCATGATTTATAATTCGGACCATGTGATCTCTTTACATTGGAAAATTCAGCCATATAACAATCTACTCCTAGAAATCTCAAATGAGAGAGATATATTACCATTAAAATGAATTCTCAAAATATTCTATCACATATCCAACTATGCTTAGAACTTTCTTGGAAGGAAAACTTTTCTCATACATATCTTTTGATGCATTTTATGGTATGAATTGAAATTTAGTACAAATAAACTAGGCTAAAAATTGAACAAACCCATATAATCACCTTCTCATATAATGTCCACATGTTTAAGATATTTCACCATAAAAATTATTACTCATCTCTTTCTTGCCTCATGTAAATTTGGCTAAGTATGGGAAAACATAGTCAAACTGCTTGGCAACCCAACTTTGCATATGCATATTTTTGTCATGCTTATTCACATGATTTAAAAATTAGCACATAGAAATTAGGCATAAAAATGAACAAACCAATATGATATTTTTTTCTTGACACATCCACTCATGTGAATTCTGACCTCATCAACATGCCTACTCAGCTCTGCTTGACCCCTTTTGCAACTTTGACTAAGTATGGGAACATAGTGAATTTTGTTTGAGTAGTTAACTTTGCATCCTCGTATTTTTTACTATATTTCATTATATGATTTAAGATTTGGTGCATAAAATCTAGGGACTAATTTTATCACAACCATATGACCAAATCCCCTTGATTCATTCCCATGTGGAAATGGTGATGTCATCAAATGACCTACTTAGATTTTCTACCACTAGACCTAAAATGTCTAGATGACAACAATGATCAACCAGATGAAATCCACTCATACACACAAGCACTCAAAGATTATAAAACATATTAGGTACCTCTTTCACATCCTCAAATAACCATACTCATCTATGAACATCTCTCACCATGCCAAAACAAAATATCAACCAATCGTACTTCAAACATACTAGGATATGCATATTGCACATTTTGTCATTATCACATAGACTATCAAGGTACTTCATCCACTCACTTGGACACCTTAATGAAATAAATATAACATCATTGAAAACTATTCAACACTTTTCATTTGATAGTTCATTCCACAACTTTTGGTGCCATCCATTCTACATGATAGACTTGTCCATAAGAATTTAATCCAATTCATTCACAAACTATAAGATCTTCCCGTGAGATATTATATTTTGTTACATCATCCATTACAAAAAAAACTATTTTTAATTTCAAATTCCTATATATCACTACCACCACTTCCTCTTCAACTATATCATCCATATTTATGTATATTCATCTACCTATCCATCAAGATATTTGATGATCCCTCTAGTAGATTCACTATATTTATCAATATGTAACTATCAAATTCTATGAGGCAATACAACATTAAGTCACTCCTTATCTTGTTCTTAAATCATGTAAATTATGTCTAAATTATTCAAAGAGACATACAACACTTGTATGTCTATCAAATTTTATTGGCATAGGCTGGAAAGATGGAAATGAGGTCATGGATCTATTCTTTACACCTGTCAAATATGGATTTCACATCCATATGGGCACAAAAAAATTTTGATAACACATGGAGATTTTTTATAAAATTCCTTGAATAAACGTAACACTATTATATCTCTCTATTAGTACCCACATAAAAACTTGAAAATGCCAATCAAAATCTATTTTATCATAAGCTATGCTTTTAGTTCCAGTTATGCTGGGATAATGTGTATCACAAAATTACTTATAATGTCACCCTCTATTTTTTCTTCTTCATTTTTTCAACATTTTCCTTAGTTTAATATTCAATAAAGTCTTGTATCATACAATTTATTGGTGTATACCATCTAACTCTTCCCTTAACTCAGGAACTATCAGCTTGTTCTTTACATAAATTATGTTGAAGCTATTGAACTTGAATTGCCAAGTATTATCAGGAAACACTCAAATTTTGGACATTAGAATGTAATATCATAACCTCAACCTTCAAGGAATTGACTACATATAATTATAATTCCATATACATTCTTTTTTACCTCTAAATTTATTAATTTCATCATTCAATTTGCATGTGAATTATTTGACAATGATTCAGATAAATTTTCTTCATTAAAATGCATCTTACATCATTTAGCCATAGACTTACTTTATACAACACACATTGAGAGGGTTTTCAAGATGATTGTGAACTTGGATTTTACATAAGATAATTGTATTTATTTCATAAAGAATTTAAATCCAATTTTGTGCACATTTTGTAAGAGTTATGCAACTTGCATGACAAAATGTTTCGATGAAAAGTGAGCTAGTCATTATGTATTCCTTTTAAACAATCACAAGAACACGGATCTTATCTTCATAGATTTTTATAAAATTTCAAGAAAACACTCATGATGTTCTAAGAATATATTTTTTTAGAAAATGGGAGCCATTATTTCAAAAAAACCCAATGTATGGTGGTGGTTTTAAATCATGGCAGCAAATTTATATCATAATTGTCTCCTAGCATGAACTTTAAAGATGTCAGTAAGGTTGTGGAGTCAATTTACATCTACCAATTTCAATTGTTTCATCTGAATATCAGATTAATTGAACCCAATTGCTTCAAAAATTTCATCATGTAATGCAGTCGAGTCTTTTCAACAAAGTTGGCATGACTTAAGTGATCTGGTGAAGAGAGTTAAGCGTGTATCAAAACCACCAATCCTATATGGTGAAGAGAGTTAAACATGTATCATAACTTAATTGTTATTGGTTCTCTTCATCCATATATCAAGTTTTTATTAATGAAGAACAAGGTAAAAGAGTTGATGGTTTCACAATAAGATGCTATTGAGATTGAATATGATTTGATCATGTTTGGAATGTTGAAGAAAGAAGTTTCAAAAGTTGATACAAATGATGATGAAGAAATAGTGAAAATTGATATAATCAAGAGTATATAATATTTATAAAAGAGATTTCAAAGGTAATTTCATGATGAAACATGTCAAAAATCTAATAGAAAAAGAGAAAGTAATACCTATCACATATGATTATTTCATTTTCATAATCTTGAAAGGAGGTGAATAGTTAGAAAAACTAATTATTGATCAAAAAATAGATGAAGAATTTGATTTCCCTCTTGGTGGAAAGGAGAAATATTTGCCTACTTCACCACATGGATTAAACCCCATGGTCCTAGGATAAAATGGGTTATTTAAAAAAGAATAGATAAAACCATAAATAGAAAATAGTGATAATACAAAGTGTGATGTTATACTTTTTGAAAGAGAAGATATTGTGGAACTAATTTTTAGAAGAGTAGATGATCATTTCTCTATTAGAATAAAATACTTAATAGCCAAAAATGAATATTCCTTACGTATTTCATTTTTAGGTTTTACCATAGAAGAATTATCCACAAGATCTGAGTCCAAAATAATTAAGGGTGTAAAAATTGAAAATCATAATCATATCAAGGTTGAGGTCAAAGAAGACATCAATGCAAAACAAAATGAATGGTGCCCAATAATCATTACAATATAAATGGAAACTATTAAGGTAGAGAAAATTGAGAAATATGGTGATGAAGACTTATTCAGTGATGAATTCATTTCTACTATGGGTGATGATTCAAAAAAGAATATCAACACTTCATTCATTTTTCAAGATAATCATATTGTGATTTCAACACAGATATACAACACACTTATCTCTAATTTAGATACAATATCTATCATAGATTCATTTGAAGTCATCCAAGAAGACATTTAAAAAGTTTATTATTGCTTAAAAGTGCTCATATAAGATCACAAAATTCATAATGATTTCATTTCAAAATAAGAAAACATTACTCATTTGTTCATTCATGATCATCCATGTGTGAATGATAACTGTAAGTTCCTCTTCCCACCTACTTGGTCACTATTGATAAATGTGTTTGGAGTTTATAAGTCAAATCCATTATTTTTAAATAGTGGGTTCTTATCTCAGTTGATAAATGGTTTTATATAATCTTCTCATTTTCATTAGCTCATTTTAAATAGTTCTTCTTTTCCAATTTTGGCTTATTTCCTTTTCCTATTTCATTTTGGTGTGTATATTGTTTTTAAATAAATGAAATAGTCTATCTGTTGCCCCTCCTTCTCCATGTTTTAGTCTTTTTGCTTACACATATTTTTAGTAATGACCTCTACTTGGGAAATATGATGGGCAATCACATGATTTTTTAAGATGATAGAATGGATAAGTTTTTCATGAATTTCTTTAGTAAATAAGTGGTCAATATGCATGTTTTAAACTGATCAAATGATTTGGCCTAGTAGTGTGTGTTCATTTCTCATATGATTTAGATGGGAAAAATGGCTATCAATTGGTCAAATCTAGATATACAAGTCTCTCTGATGGATTGAGGACCCATCCCCTTTCTCAAAGATCAGAAATCTAAAGATTTTTTGAATCCATCAAAGTTGTTGTTGAGAACTCTATTACCCAATGGATAAACCACCAACTTATGAAACTAGATAATTCTAAGTTCTTTCCATTCCTTACAGTTAGAAATCGTAGTTAGAACCAACTTTCGTCATAGTTTTTGAAAATGACAAAGAAATAGTGAAAATTTCAATTTTTAAAAATTGAATTAAAAATGGCTAAAGAATTTTGAATTTTGCTCAAAAATGCCTAAAATTTGGAAAAATTAAAATTTACATTTTTTTCCATTTTTATCCCAAAATGGTTTTAAGAACTTAGTGGGGTTTAATCAATATTTTAATTATCTTTTATGGGTGAATATGGGATGGTTGTATTTGGTCTACTATTAGTATTAGAAAATTGTCTCAAAGTATGTTTTGCACTCTTAAGAGTGTAATTATGTCTTTACCATGCATTGAATGAGAGAGGTTTCTATGCACACATCATTTCCCCCTTTTTAGACTATTCTAGTAAGTTTCTACATTTAACTATCTATAGTTATCTTTCATTTTTTCCAGGGTTATCATGGTAGTTTCTATGTTTAACTAACTATAATAACCATGTTCTACCTTATTCCTTTCCTTGCTATATTATTCCCTTCTTTTCATTATTCCCTTATTTCCACTCATTTTCCTTTCTATCTACTTTATGTACTTTCAAGTTAAAAGTATAAAACCCCCAATAAACAACATTTTTACTAGTAATAGTTATAAATAACTTGTACTCTGAATTTCCCTTTTTGGATTTCAATAAAGGTATATCTGCCTAATAATAGGAGAGGAACTTTGTCCTATGTTCTTGACTAATGTAAGAACTTAGTTCCCACACTACTAACTCAAAGTCACTAATTTGTCTCCGTGACAAATTTTTGAGCCAACAATTTTTGGTGACTCCACTAGGGATAGAGGTGCTTTGCACAAATGATTTTCAAACAATTAAAGGAACCTCCTTTGGAATGGAGGTTGGTGACTCCATTGAGAATAATTACCTAGTGTCTACACCTTCTTAATTATAGAAATGGCATTGTTTCACCCCAAACCTAATGTTCCCTATATCCCATGGGGAAAACATTTTGGACTATTAGCTTTGGCCCAATATAATGAGTTCCCATTAGGCTCAAGGAAGAGGTTCCCTAAGTTCTCTAGATAAAATGTTTAAGATGTAGATAAACATATTCAGGCCTTCATAGTGTCCTGTAGCATTTTAAAAATTATGTATGAGGATGTTGTTGGTGATCAACCAACAATATGATTACACTTATGAAAGCAATAAACCACGGAATTAAATCAGATAGATAAGTAACTAGAATGAGATAATAGCAAAGAACAAGAGATACAAGAAACCACCTTGAAAACTTGTATTAAACTCTTTACAAAAGGAATACAATTGAAGAAACTTCTTTCTTCCACACCTCTCTCAGATGCACAAGATATCTCTCTAGATCTCTATCCCTTAAGAGCTCTCTCTCTCAAGTACAATCAACTCCAACAACCTGGATTGATTCACCTATACAATTCTGTACTGTTCTTCAACATTCACATATAATGAACTACAATAATAATAAGCTAAGAAGATCTAATTCTACATATAGAATTAGGAGACTTGAGCATGCACTTACAACCAATAGTTAAGCCTCTTGAACAAGGGCTCTAAAAATAGTCTTACTAATAATAGAGATGTGAACTTAAGACTAAGACTTAAACTCATCATGCAAACACTTGGTTATGTCCATGAAAATAGTATTCTGGATGCACATGTGACCGACGCTAGTTCCTGCCTACTTGCCTATGACCAACATCGGCTGATCTCCTACCGATGCCATCATCTCTTCAATTGCACCTGACTGATGTCGGTCACTCTTAACTGATGCCAGTGGCTGTGTAAACCTAAAACTTTGGTAATACATTGCTTGGTGAAGCTTTTAGGTTCCACACCTTAGTAATCTCCCACTTGGAGATAAACAGCTACACTAGTACCTATACAGCAACATCTTCTAGCTCCTCCATCTTCAACTCAATCATGAAGACCAACAGAAGTTGAATGAAGGTTTAACTTCTCCTTTGTAACCGGCTTGGTTAACATATCAGCAAGATTCTTTTCTGTATGGATCTTCTCCAGCTTCAACTCACCATCTTCCAATACCTGTCTTATGAAGTGGTACCTAAGCTATATGTGCTTTGTTCTTGAATGAAAGGCTGAATTCCTAGCCAAATGAATTACACTCTGACTATCACTGTATAATTTACAACTCTCATGCTCCCTTCCAAGCTCTTCCATGAACCATGTCATCCATATCATCTCTTTGCTAGCCTCTATGGCTGCAATATACTCTACTTCTGTAGTTGACAAGGCAACAACCTTCTGCAACTTTGATATCCAGCTAACCACCATTCCACTTACAGTGAAAACATATCCTATGGTGCTCCTCCTGCCATCCAAATCACCTGCCATATCTGAATCTACATAACCATGTAGAGAAGTATCTAAACCTCCATAGCACAAGTGCCTACTACTGGTTCCTCTCAGATATCTAAGGATCCATTGAACTGCTTTCCAATGTTCCTTTCCTGGATTGGCCATATACTTACTTACAACTCCCACTTCTTGGGCAATATCCGGTCTAGTACACACCATTGGATACATCAAACTCCCTACGGTTTAACATCCTACACATTGAACCTTTTCAACACCTTCTCCACATAATCCTCTTGAGACAATGTCAACCTGTGATTTTTCTTGTCTCTCTTAATGCTCATGCCAAGGATTTTCTTTGTTGCTCCCAAATCCTTCATAGCAAATGTTTGAGATAATTTCACCTTAAGCTCAGAGATATCCTGCATGTGTGATCCTGTAACCAGCATATCATCTACATACAACAATAGAATAATATATCTACCATTATCAAATCTCTTAAAATACACACAATGGTCAAATTGACACCTACTGTAGCCATGCTCAGTCATAAACCTGTCAAATTTCAAATACCACTGTCTAGGAGCTTGCTTGAGGCCATACAAGCTTTTCTTCAATCTGCACACTAACTTCTCCTTACCTTTGACCTCAAATCCTTCCAGCTGTTCCATATATATTTCCTCATCCAAATCTCCATGAAGAAATGTTGTCTTAACATCTAGCTGCTCAAGATGCAAATCCTCAATAGCAACCAAAGACAGTACAATCCGTATAGAAGTCATTTTAACAATAGGAGAAAAAATCTCACCAAAATCAATACCTGGCTTTTGTGCAAATCCTTTCACTTCCAACTTGGCCTTATATCTCATCTGTCTATTCTCACCTTCCTTCAACCTATAGGTCCATCTGTTCTTCAGTGTCCTCTTACCAGCTGGCAACTCAACCAAATCCCATGTCTGGTTCTCTCTTAAGGACTCGATCTCCTCAACCATGCCAAGCTCCCACTGACTCTTGGACTCCACCTATAATTCTTCTTGAAAACTCTCTAGTTCTCCACCATTAATTAGCAATAAATAGAATAATGAAGGAGAATATCTAATTGGAGGCTTACTTACCCTTTCTGACCTCTTGATGGGTGTCTGAGACTCATTCACAACACGCTGTCCACCCAAATTCTCTGACAGTGACCGACCTCGGTCACTTCCAGGCCTGTTACTAGCCAACATCGGTTATGCTTGACTGATGTTAGTTCTTGTTCTGCCGACGATGATCTCTGTATGATTGACATCAATTTTTGTTCTACCAATGTTGATTCCTTTCCTGCGGACGTCGGTCTCTATGTTTTCCTACAAGTGATTATTTCTTTTTCTTGCGAGCTCATATTGGACCGTCACCTCATCCAATTCACCATTGCTCTGCCCAGATCGATTCAGCTTCTTCAGTTGATCACTATACATCACTTTTTCATTGAAAACATCATGGCTCTTAATTATCTTGTTAGTTCCTAGATTCCAAAATCTGAAACCAAAATCATCTGAGCCATAGCCAATAAATGTGCACCTCATAGACTTAGCATCTAGCTTCTTTCTATTTTCCTTATCAACGTGCACAAAGGCTTCACAACCAAAAACTTTGAGAAAAGAGAGATCTACCTTTTTACCTATCCATGCCTCTTCTAGAATTCTACCATCTAGATCTGTAGAGGGTCCTCTGTTAATCAGGTACACTGTAGTGTCAACAGCTTCTACCCAAAACTCTAAGGGCAAACCAGCATGCAATCTCATACATCTTGCATGCTCCATGATTGTTCTGTTCATCTTTTCAGTAATTCCATTATACTGAGGTGTCCTTGGAACCGTCCTTTGCCTATAAATCCCATGCATATAGCAATACCAGTTGAACTTATAGCTACAAAACTCACCACCATTGTCAGATATCAAGCACTTCAATCTTTTGCCTATTTCATTCTCAACCATAGCTTTCCAAATCTTAAAATTCTCAAATACATCATATTTCTTCTTAATACAATAGATCCATACCTTTCTTGTAGCATCATCTATAAACGAAACATAGTACTATGATCCTCCAATAGAAGCTACCTGAGCTGGTCCCCACACGTCTGTGTGAACAAGCTGCAACTTATGCTTCTTCTTTGTAGACCCAATCTTGAGAAAAATAACCCTTTTCTATTTTCCAAATACACAGTGCTCACAAAATTCTAGATCCATGCTTTTCAAATCTGAAAGCTTACCTTTGGACTTAAGAATTGACATTCCCTTCTCACTCATGTGGCCAAGCCTTGAGTTCCACAATTTAGCATCCACATATGAAGTAGATAATACAGAAGGAGAATTGTTAGTAACACAATTACATAAATAGAGATTACCTACTCTCTTACCTCTGGCCATAACAAGTGTACCCTTGGTCACCTTCCAAGACTCTGCTGTGAGAGTTACTGTACAACCCTCATCCCCTAACTTTCCTACAGAGATCAAATTTCTCTTCAAGCTAGGAACATGCATCACATCTCTCAACACCCATGTGTTGCCATTCTTCATTTTCAGCTACACTTTACCTTTGCCAATAATTTTACAAGGCTCATCATCCCCTAGATACACTATTCCAAAATCTCCATGGATATAGTCACTAAAATATTACCTATTAGGGGTAGCATGAAAAGATGCACCAAAATATAACACCCAAGATTCTATATTATTATGCAAAGAGAATATTAAAGCATCTTGTGCAATACCTACAGCAATTGCTTCTTATTTTCCTTCATGCTGATTGTCCTCCTTAGGCTTTGACCAGCAATCTCTGCTTATGTGCCCCATCTTTCCACAGTTCCAGCATTGTGGCTTCCTGCCATTTTTGGATTTGGATCTACCTCTCTCCTTAGACTTAGATCTTGATCTCCCTTTCTTGCTCTTCTCTTTTTGCCTTCCCCTTCTCTCAAAACTTAAAGCATTCCCAGATGTCTCTTCTGTGCTTTTCTTGCAAATTTCCTCATTCAAGATAACACTAACAACATCCTCTACTTTTAAAATATTTGATGCAGATGCAGTATTACTAACTGCCATTACTAAGTTATGCCAGCTTTCAAGCAAAGAACATAATATTAAAAGAGCTTTTATTTCATCATCAAACACAATTTTGACTAAACTTAATTGATTTACAATTCCATGGAAATCATTCAGGTGATTAGATACAGATCCACCTTCCTGCATATGCAAATTAAATAACTACTTCATAAGATATACCTTATTAGAAGTTGAGGGTTTTTCATACAAATTTGCTAAAGTAGTCATCAACTCTACCATTGTTTTTGCCTGTGATAAATTAGATATCACAGTAGATGCTAGACTCAGTCTTATAGACCCCAGAGCCTTTCTATCAAGAACTTCCCAATCTTCATCATCCATGTCTGTGGGCTTCTTTGCAATCCCACCTAATGGTAAGTATAGATCTTTTTGATACAAATAGTCCTCTATCTGCATTCTCCAATGTTGATAATTTTTGCCATTAAACTTCTCCATTCTCAGTTTACTTTCTTCTACCATTGCTTCTCCCACTCAAATAAAAATCCCTGTAGAAACCCCTGTGAGCAACCTGTAATCAATACACACTACATAGATCTGAACCACCTGTTAGTGAACCTGAGCTTTGATACCAATTATTGGATATCAAGCTCTAAACCTACAACTTGGCTTTGATACCACTTGTTGGGGATCAACCAACAATATGATTACACTTATGAAAGCAAAAAACCATGGAATTAAATCAGATAGATAAGTAACTAGAATGAGATAATAGCAAAGAACAAGAGATACAAGAAACCACCTTGAAAACTTGTATTAAACTCTTTACAGAAGGAGTACAATTGAAGAAACTTCTTTCTTCCACACCTCTATCAGATGCACAAGATCTCTCTCTAGATCTCTATCCCTCAAGAGCTCTCTCTCTCAAGGACAATCAACTCCAACAGCCAGGATTGATTCACCTATATAATTTTGTACTGTTCTTCAACATTCACATACAACGAACTACAATAATAATAAGCTAAGAAGATATAATTCTACATATAGAATTAGGAGACTTGAGCATGCACTTATAACCAATAGTTAAGCCTCTTAAACAAGGGCTCTAAAAATAGTCTTACTAATAATAGAGACGTGAACTTAAGACTAAGACTTAAACTCATCATGCAAACACTTGGTTCTGTCCATGAAAATAGCATTCTAGACGCACAGGTGACCGACGCCGGTTCCTGCCTGCTTGCCTGTGACCGACGTCAGCCGATCTCCTACTGACGCCGGCATCTCTTCAACTGCACCTGACTGATGTCGGTCACTCCTGACCGATGCCGGTGACTGTGAGAACTTGCAACTTTGGTAATGTGCTCCTTGGTGAAGCTTTTAGGCTCCACACCTTAACAGATGTTGTGAGAATTTTTTTTGAAACTTTCATTGGACCTATTTCTAAGTGGTTTTGGCACTTTGAAGATGGATGTGTTATGGATTGGGAATCTTTGAAAAATAGTTTCCTAGATAGATTCAAATCAAATGTGAACATGTGTACACTTTTATCAGACTTCTTATAAATTTAAAAGTGAGATGATGAGCAAATGAGAGAGTTTGTATAATATTTTAACAAATTGTTGAGACTAATTCTTCACATAAATCAACCAATCCTCAACAATCAACTCTACATTTTCATTTCACATAGAAATCAGATTTTTCTTGATGAGGAACAAGATAAATGACTTGATGGTTACACAACAAGATGATATTTATATTGAAGATGATTTGACCATGTCTAGAATGTTGAATAAATAAGTTTCAAAAGGTGTTACAATTGTTACAAATGATGACAAAAAAATAGTGAAAACTGATACAATCAAGAGGATATAATATTAATAAAAGAGAGTTAAAAGGTAAATTCATGATCAAACATGTCAAAACTCTAATAAGGAAAAAGAGAAAGTAATACCTATCACATATGATTGTTTTAATTTCCTAATCTTAGAAGAAGGTGAATAGTTAGAAAAACTAGTTATTAATTAGAGAAAAAATGAAGAATTTGACTTCCCACTTGGAAAAAAGGAGAAAGATTTTCCTAATTCAATAGACAACTTAAATCATATGGTCCTAGTAAAAAATGGATTATCTAAACAAGAATAGATAAAACCACAAAGATAAAATAGTGATAATACAAAGTGTGATGTCATACTTTCTAAAAGAGAAGATATTTTGGAACTAGTTTTCAGCATAGCAGATGATTATTTCTTTATCAAAATGAAAGACTTAATATCCAAAAATGAACATTCCTTAGGTATTTCATTTTTAGGTTCTTCCATAGAATAACTGTCCATAGGATCTTAATCCAAAGCAATTAAGGGTGTGTAAATTGAAAATCATAATCATATCAAGGTTGAAGTCAAAGAAGACATCAATGTAGAATGAAATGAATGATGCCAAATAATCATTACAATAAAAATGAAAACCATAAAGGCAAAGAAAAATTAAAAAGATGTTGATGATGACTCATTTAATGATGAATTCATTTCTACTATGGGAAATGATTTAGAAAAGAATATCAACACTTCATTCATTTCTCAAGATAATCATATTGTGAATTTGGCACTGATATATGACACACTTATTTCTAATTTAGATACAATTGTTTCTAACAAGTTTTTCGCTTTCACATTCAAAAGATGAAAGAAATTGAGATAAATGGTCTAGGGTTAGATGTTACCTAGATGAGGTCTGCGCACCATTATCTAGATGACTGAAGGGACTCCTCTTTGGTTGTGGAGGATGACACCTATAGAAGAAAGAGACTTGAATAAAGAGGTTGTTAGATGGATATAAGGTGGACTGCCAAGCAAAAGCTTGATCCCAGAAGTGCAAAGACTTCTTTGAGGGATGACAGTCCACTTTTGATAAAAAGAATGTCTGATAAAAGAAAGAAATGGTGAAAGAATAAACAAAAGAAATAAAGATAAATCTTACCTGTATTTTGCTATCGATCTTCCATAGTCACCAATTTTAGTTAGTCTGCTGACATTAGTTGGTCAATCCCTGATGTCGGTTAGTCTACCAATGGCGGTAGGGGAAGTGACCGATGTCAGTCAGGGTAATGGTCTTGGACAGGCTCTGGATGGGTTTTTGGTCGATAAAATGGTCTACAGAATGGTCTGCAGTAGTCTGAGAGTCTATGCAGGGTTTGTGTTGGGTTTGCAGGGTAGAGAGTGTGGCTGAAAAAGGGATAAAGACATGGGGAAGGCCTCTTAGCCTTTCCAGGAAGAAGTCAAGTCTGGTCTAGTGAATGGCTGAGTCTGGTTCATAGCACTTAGAAGTAGCAAATGGGGACTGATTATCAAAGCATTCTGAAATACTGAGATGAAACAAAAGAAGAATACTTACCTCTTACGTGCTAAATAAGAAGTGTAGGAGACCTGTTGCTGATGCTGCTGATGTATAAGACTACCTATCGAGTGGAGTGACTGATGTAGAGTAAATGTACCTTGTGATGCTTGCTGTGCATTTTGGGGGAGAGGGAGTGAGAGAGGTCGAAAGATTGGAAGGTTGGCTGATTGGAAGGATTGAATAATCTGAGATTCCAGACGTAGAATGATGTTTTGAAGGCAACTGACATCGGTGATACCGATGACATCGGCTGACTACTGACCGACATCAGCAGCTAAAGAATAGGAAAAAGGGCTAAAAATAGCCTTTTGTCCATTCTTCCATCTACCGAGGTTAGTTGGTCATGGGAAAATGGTCAAAGGCGGGTTAAATGAGCATGAGAGGATAGTGGAAGGGATGAAATGGGGTCTAGGCATTTAAGATTTGTCATGGGGTGATGAAGGGATCCAAGGAGAGGTATCCAAGGTGGGGTGAGGTGTCAAGGAGAGAGAGAGAGGGAATTATTAATTCAAAATAGATAATTATTTTAAATTAATAAGACATAGGGGGCATGTTGAAGTGGAAAGGGACCAAGGGGGAGTCGACCAAGGGAGTAGACATGATTTCAGTGTCTACATTTGCCCCTTTTTGTCTTGTTGGTTGTTTTTGATGAACTGCAAGACAAAAACATGAGTTGATTACCCCAAGTATAAGATGAGGTCTTTTTTGTCCTGTTGGTTGTTCTAATGAACTATAAGACAAAAATAGGAATTGATTGCCCTGATTATAGGATGAGGTAATCCCCCTCAAAGTGGGAGTCGAGGGAAGGGAACCTAAAATCGAGTGTCAATTTGATAGAGAGATGGATGGATATGGTGAAGATGGGGTGTGAATGCTGTAAAAGTTGAGATTGTGTGCATACCACTTCATGAGATGGTCAGGTCAAATTATCGTAGGTCAAGGTCAAGGAGTGCCAAAATTGAAATAATCGAGCCCCAGCATTTAGTTGTAGCTGATTGGGTTATTCGATCCAAGCTATAGCTCCAATGGTCATCATGTTCCAGGTATCCTAGGCTCAAGAAGTGCTCCTAGAAACATGAAAATGTCACAAGTAGTGTGGATCAACTTTCTCATGATCCTATACTTGTGAGGGTTAAAATGGAGGTTGCAAACAATTTTTCTAACCATTCGTGAGGTAGCATACATGCAAAAAACAACCAAGGCAAAGTTGTCTTAGAAGCGGTTGGAGGAGATAGTCATGATCTCCAAGGTCATTGGTCGAGGTGAGGTTGAGATAGATAGTTGGTCGAATGAATGGACAGACGAAGGAATGGTCGAGCTAACCTTAGAAGACCCTGTGTCAACTGAGTGCCGCCTACATAGCCCCAGTCGTTAGGGCCTCAGGCCGATGTAATTCTCCCAAAAAGGGAGGAAGGGTCAAAGTGGTCGATAGTTGGTTTTGGTCAAGTTAGGTTGTGGTCAAAGGGTAAAATGGTTTGTCCATCAGGTAGATGAACAAACAGATGTGGTTGAGCTAACCCTAGAAGACGTCATGTCAATTGAGTGTTGCCTACATAGCCCCTGTTGGAAGGGCCTCAGACTAATGTCATTCAGATTAGGAGACAAAATGGTTGATGATTGGTCATGATTGGATGAGGTTAAGGGTTTAACACTTCCCATATATCTGAAGGTACGTGCTTGAAATGATGAGGGTAAGATGATGTTACAGCCTTTTCCATATTGTGCAATGGTGTATTCTGTAACATTAGTTGATGTGGTCTTTCATCCCTAGTAATTTTCCATATTGGTGATGGATGTATGCTAAAAATGAATTATGTTTATGCTCCAGCAAGTAATGGTTTATGCTTGGCATAAATTGTGTGGTTGATAGTTTCCATGTGTATTGGTTTCCATAGAAACTATGTGAAATGGACTATGTCATGTTGGTGGTCGAAAAAAGTTTGGTTTGGTTTGGTTTGGTTGAGATAATGATTTGGTTAGATGTGACCAAGGTATGGATAAGAAGTGAAAGGCACATTGCTCTTTCATTGACAAGGACCATAATGATAACATAGGTAGGGGGTTTTAGAAATAAAAGCCTCATTCATGCATTACATCATTGACCATTGGTTGTGTTAGAGGAGTAATCAAATCACTTTGACATTAATATGAGTTCAAAGTCCCTTGAGTAGGTGATGTGATATGTGAGGAGAGGGTAACCCTTTTAGTAGGGATAACTTTGCCCCTTTTTATAGGAGACCCTGAGAACAACTATAAGCCAAGTCCATGACTTTTTTTTTGAGAGAGCAGACTGATCAATGCGGGAAGTCTACATAGAGATGTCATTGTGCTTTGTGGTCATTTGTGAAGCTGATCGATGCGGGAAGCTTCTACAAAAGTGTTGTTTGTAGCAAGATTTAGTCATAGCCATCCTTTGAGGGAGTGGTCTATATTTTTGATTTTTATATGTTTGAGGGCTTTAAATAGCTGTCCTTCGAGGGAGTAATCTATTAGCTACAACAATGATTGTATAGCTGTCCTTCGAGGGAGCAGTCTGCCTTTAGAGTTTATGACCTTTTGATATTTTGACATCCAAATTTATTTTTGACAAAATTTTGAGTCATGGACAAGACTATATAAGTTCAAGGGCTCCATTTTATTAGGACAAAGCATTCATACTTTATAAAAGGGTTACATAGGGTTTATTTTAGGGAAATAGGGTTGAAAGGAATGAGGATTAAGAGGAACGGGATTGCTCAAGGGATGAGCTCAAGTTAAATGTCAAGTGAATGAGTACTCAACTAATAGTAGAATGGTTACAGATGCAAGGCATTAAGAGGCTTAGGTTCTACTCAGCCTTCAAGAGAAGATAGATGATAAGTCCCTGACCCATTCTTGTGCATGATGATGTAAGGTCTGAGCCAATTAGGAACAAACTTGCTTCATTTACTTCTTTCCATATTGGTCACGTGTTGGTTGATTAATAAGTTGGTTGATATGTTGTTGGCATGGTTGATTGATATGATGTTGGCATGTTTGGTTGGTTGATGTTTGGTCGAGGTTTGGTCAAGGTTTGGTCGATGCTTGGTCGAGGCTTGGTTGAGGCTTGGTTGAGGCTTAGATAATATTTGGTCAATGTTTGGTTAAAGTTGGTCGAGGTCAGTTGATATTTGGTCAATGTTTGGTCGAAGTTGGTCGAGGTCATGATTAAAAGGTTAGTTGATGATTAATTGAGGCTTGGTCAATGGTCAGAATAGTCAGTATAAGGTTGAATTCCCCCAGTTGCTAGGGAGAATGTTTGACAAATTTAGTTTGAGAGGGAAAGATCTTGATCTTCCATGTTGGAGGTTGGAATCTCAGAATGAATAAAAGTGATGGAGGAAATGGTAGGTAATGATGTGACCAAAGCAGCCAGTGGTTGGGGGTCTTTGGGTTGGACCTTCACTGCCTATAAGGCTTTGATCAAAGTTTGATGATGCTATGGAGAGTTTTGTATGAGATCATACAAAGGCATCTTCACAGGGGTCATGTGGTGAGGTTGTTTCACCATGGAGTCAGGGATTGTCTTTGAGGATGCTGGTCGAGATGTGCCCAAGATAGTAATCTTTGGTTTTGGTTGTGGTGAAGGCTTAGTAGGTGGGGATGTCCAAGGGATAGAAACATGTCTTTTCCCTTTATCCTTTTGGGTTGGTGGGCTGGTGGTCAAGTTGACTGTGTTGATTTTGAATAATGGGGTTAAAGGTGGTGGAGGGACCATAGTCTGGTGTTGAGATCCCAATTCAGGTGATGATGTTTGTGAGGCATGTGATGGTGTCAAAGATTTGGCAAAGGGGTAGTCAAGAGGATCCTTGATGAGAAGGGTATCCTTTTTTGGTGTTGACAAATGACAGCTTTAAGAGCCCAACAATGCTCAGTGTCATGTCCCAGTGTGTGATGATAGTGACAAAAGTTAGTGTTGTCGAACCAAGATGGTCTTGATCTGAGAGTTGATGAGTGTGAAGGTGAAGAGGTATGGTAAGCATGGGATGATGTTGAAGGTTTGTTGATAATATGGTCAAGAATAAGGGTGTCTTTCTCCAAGCATTGGCAAATGACAACCTTGAGGGCACAACAATGCTCAGTGTCATGTTTCGGCATGCGATGATATGCACAAACTTTAGTGTCATTGAACCAGGGTGGTTTTGGTCTAAGAGATTGGTATGGTTTAAGAGGTGGAAGATTGATGTGAGAAGACTGCAACAATTGTTAGAATAGCAAGGCATTAAAACCCACTAATGGATCTGTGTGTTTTGTTGCAATAGGGGTTGATGACTTTTATTTTGGAGGTGTAGGAGGTATTGGTCATTTTGGAGGAAATATATGTTTAATGGGTAAAGGGGATAATGGAGGCAATTTGCCTCTGTGAGGTGTTGGAGTAGGAAGCACTCCTATTAAGGTGGATGGATGTGGGCCCAAAATAAAGGGCAATGATGAAGGTGGGGGAGGAATTCTCCGATGTGGTTTAGTGGCCTTCTTTTGTTTGGTTTGAGGGCCACTATTTTGTGAGGCAAGATTAGATATGGGGCGAACACCAAGAGATTTAATCTCTTTTGGCATGGTGGATGTCTGCATGGGTTTGGGTTCAGATGTGGACGGAGGTGAGTGAGATGTAGTGATCTCAGGCAATAGGCAAGAGAAAACCGTCACTGGGTCTTCCTCAGTTGAAGTGGGTGAAGAGACAGGTTCTTCTCTTGGTGGAGAAAAAATTGGAGAATGTGACTCCTCAAGAGGATAGAGGGTAGGGATGATGGTGCTTTCTACTTGTGTTTGAGAAGTAGGCAAGGTAGGGTCCTCCATTGGTAGTAGGGAGGATGGAGGTGGGGCTAATGGCATTGGTATGGTCAAGGTGTCCTCCAGTATAAGAGAGGTTGATGGAGAACTAATAGGAGAAGATGGTTTGTCTACCTATGGAAGAGAAGTTGGAGAAGAAGGCTCTTCTACCTGTGGAGGAGGTTGGTCAGGGATAAGAGGTGAGACCATGTTGACCGTGCATATATTGTGCTTGTGGGAGCTATTGGCCATGGTCTGGACATTGTTTTGGCTAAGAGGATGGTTAAGAAAAGGTTATTTGAAGATGTCGATGTTTTGGTTAGGGGGCACATTTGGGTTACCAAGATGATATCCCCCTTGTCTATCATGTCTTGGACAATGTTCTTGAAGGTTCGGCAGTTGTTTATGTCATGGCCTTGGACACAGTGATAGTGATAGAAGTAATTTTCCCTATACCAGGCAGGGATAGCTTTTGAAGGGTCAAATTTTGGTGGTTGGATTGGAGGGAGATTGAGAACCCCTTACTTGATGAGTTTTTCCAACATGGAAGTGTATGATTCTCTTATTGGAGTGTACTGATGCTATATATACTGTTGTTGGAATTGTTTGGTGATGCTTTGAGATGTTGAAGGTTGAGGTTGGTCAGTTGTTGTTGAAGATGGTGATCTAACAACCACAATGTTTGCCACTCCTTTGGACTTGGAGTGGGAAGAAGAAGGTCTGGAAGAAGAAGGGTCATCAGTTTTTGCGTTGGTATTATGCAATTTGACCCTATTTTCTTCAAAAGCATGGAGTTCAAGCCTTCGAGCCATGGTGAAAGCTTCGTCAAAAGTGCAAAATGTTTGAACCCGCAAGGTGGATGAGATGTGTGTGGCACATTCTCGAGAAAATAGCTTGATGAGCTCAGGTTGAGGTAAAGGAAAGGAGAGTTGGTTGATTAAGCCTCTCCAACGGGCGACAAAATTGGCTATGGATTCATCGTCAAACTATCTGATAGAATACAGATCTATGATTAAAACCTTTTTAGTGATATTGATAGAAAAATGGTCAAGAAATAATTGGGTGAGTTGAGTGAATGAAAAAAGAGAGTGACTGTTAATAGAGCTATACCAGTCAAGGGCAGGGCCAAAAAGTGACATGGGGAATGTGCGTAGCAGTAACACATCATCATGGGCTATCAAGTAATAAGCATGTCTGAATGCTCATAGATGCTGCTATGGGTCTTCCTTACTCTAGAAGTGAGTAAACTTAGGAAGCTCCCACTAACTGGGATATAGTTGGATTGGGATGGAGGGATGGATGGGTTCATTGCAAATTTGATCATATGAAAGGACATTGCTTGAACCAAAAATGGAAGCCTCAAGATTAGACATTTTGTCCATCAGCATCTTGATGAGATCAACTAATGGATTGGTAGATGGGGCATCCCCTAGGTTTTAAAGTGCTTGGAAGGTGGTAGAAGAGGCATATGACGTAGTCAGTTGCACTTGTATAGGTGCAACGTATGGGTAGCTAGTCATCAGGGTGGAATTTGAAGCCAAGGGGACCTGTGCCATGGAGTTGAAGGGCAAAAATTGAATAGGAGCCGCCACAAGTGGTTGAGGGGTGGAAACACTAGTTGAAGGGTAGGTAGTTACTCTTGTGTTGATGGGGGCAAAAGTAGGCAGGATGGAGACAACTAGATTTTAGAAAGGGGTAGAATTTTGTTGAATAGTATGTGGTTGATGGGGGGCCAAAACCCTGATGGAAGTGGGCCTAGAGATAGAAGGAGAAGCCACACTTTAAATATTAGTCATGGTCAAGTTGATGGTCGAAGCAAAGGCTAGAGTGGTCATGGGTTGGGTAGTGGACGTTGTCGATATCATTGCCGCTTTAGTTAAGGAGGTTGGCATCCCATAGACTGGGTTGCCTGAGGAGCTTCGCGTTTGGCTTCTCGTGAGATAATGTTGAAGGGCCTTGACATTGAGGTCAAGGAACCTTTCAAAGTCTTGATCCCCTTTGAGAACAATAGATGGTCGAGTCAGGATTGGTCAAGGAGGAGTTCATTTAGTCTCTTAATGATACTCCATTAGAGGACTGGTTATGGAAGGCGAAGGTGGAAGTGGTTGTTGCCTTGCGTGGTCAACAAAAGTCTTGGTTTGACTGCGTGTCAAAACCATTCAAGGAAAAAGGGTTCATGTTCCAGAAACTATGTTTTTTAGTCTTTGAAAACCAGAATGGGTGTTGGACAGCAAGAAATCCGAGTTTTAAGCTTGTTGTTTTGAGAAGAAAAATTTAGACAGTGACCGACGTCAGTATAAAAACCAATGTCGGTGGAACAGATTGCCGATGTTGGTTAGATAATCAATGCTAGTGAAGAAAGGTTGCTGACATCGGTGGTAAAACCAATGTTGATAAATGTGTTTTCCAGAAACTCAAAAAATTTGAAAGTTTTTGGAAAGAATAAAACATCCTCACTAGCTCAAAAAACTAGATAAAGACAGAAAAGAAGATGAAGATAGACAGACCCTAAGCGTTAAATCCTAGGAATAAACTTTTAGAATCACGTTGGCTTATGCCTTAGAGTGTGTTTGGGGAGTTGTTTGTTAGAACGGGTCCTAGAAGAGGTAGTCTAAGGTTGGTTTCAGGTTAGTTTTAGTTCTCAAGATCTGTGTTAGGTTTTGTACGTGGCCTGGTACTAAGGAGCAAGCTCCCCTCACTTCACGAGCCCAGTGATATGCTGGTCTCACCTAGCCAGTATATACTTCCCCTAGAGTTTATCCTTTGCCAGAGAATAGTGTGGGCTTTCCCCTTGGTAGTGAAGTCCAAGTGGGATTGCTAGGATGGGTAAGGTATCCGTTAGGTGATGAAATCCTAGTCAGACCTTGTCTCAAGTAAGTTTAGATGTTTGAGTTTGTGCAATTGGTTTGGATGTGTAACATAAGTGGCCTATGCTTTATTCATGATGCATTTTTAATTACTAAATGTGAGAGCTAAGTATGCATATCAGGAAGAAATGAAATGCAATGTATTTTAAGCCCAAATTGAAATGTGTGTTTGTATGCAAACAAGTGAGAAAGGGTTGAAGAGTATGAATTGACTAGTCTAAGATGCAAGAAAGAAAGAAAAAGAAGGATTATTTTTAACTTTGCTAATGGTGTCTTTTTGAAGAGATAGAAGAAAGAGATGTAAGAAGAGACCTCATGCACCTATATGAAAAGTATGCTTAGAAGAAAAAAGTATGAACCCAAGGAGAATTCCTAGGGTCCCATCGGGCGTTCCAGAATGTTTCTAACAAGTTTTTCACTTTCACATTCAAAAGATGAAAGAAACTGAGATAAATGGTCTAGGGTTAGTTGTTACCTGAATGAGGTTTGCACACCATTATGTAGATGACTGAAGGGACTCCTCTTTGGTTGTGGAAGATGACACCTGTAGAAGAAAGAGACTCAAACAAAGAGGTTGTTAGATGGATATAAGGTGGACTGCCAAGCAAAAGCTTGATCTTAGAAGTGCAAAGACTTCTTCAAGGGATGACAATCCACTTTTGATAAAAAGAATGTCTGATAAAGGAAATAAATGGTGAAAGACTAAACAAAAGAAATAAAGATAAAGCTTACCTGTATTCTTCTATCAATCTTCCATAGTCATCGATGTTGGTTAGTCTGCCAACGTCAGTTGGTCAATCACCGACGTCGGTTAGTCTGCTGACATCGGTAGGGGAAGTGGTCAATGTTGGTTAGGGCAATGGTCTTGGATAGGGTCTGGATAGGTTCTTGGTCGATAGAATGGTCTGTAGAATGGTCTGTGGTAGTCTGAGAGTCTGTGCAGAGTTTGTGCTGGGTTTACAGGGCAGAGAGTGTGGCTGAAAAAGGGATAAGGATGTGGGGAAGGCCTCTCAGCCTTTTTGAGAAGAAGTCAAGTCTGGTCTGGTTGATGGCCGAGTCTGGTTCATATCACTTAGAAGTAGCAAATGGGGATTGATTATCAAAGCATTTTGAAATACTGAGATGAAACTAAAGAAGAATACTTACCTCTTGCCTGCTGAAGAAGAAGTGTAGGAGACCTGTTGCTGATGCTGCTGATGTATAAGACTACCTGTCAAGTGGAGTGACTGATGTAGAGTACCTATACCCTATGATTCTTGCTATGCATTTTGGGAGAGAGGGAGTGAGAAAGGTTGGAAGATTGGAAGGTTGGTTGATTGGAAGGATTGAAGAATCTGAGATTTCAGACGCAGAATGTTGTTTTGAAGGCAACCAATGTCAGTGATACCACGGACATCGGCTGACTACTGACCGACATTGGCAGCCAAATAATAGGAAAAAGGGCTAAAAATAGCCTTTTGTCCATTCTTCCATCTAACGAGGTCAGCTGGTCATGGGAAAATGGTCGAAGGCGGGTTAAATGAGCACAAGAGGATAGTGGAAGGGATGAAATGGGGTCTAGGCATTTAAGATTTGTCATGGGGTGATGAAGCGATCCAAGGAGAGGTATCCAAGGTGGGGTGAGGTGTCAAGGAGAGAGAGAGAGGGAATTATTAATTCAAAATAGATAATTATTTTAAATTAATAAGACATAGGGGG
Source organism: Torreya grandis (assembly GCA_037957365.1). Lineage (NCBI taxonomy): Eukaryota > Viridiplantae > Streptophyta > Pinopsida > Cupressales > Taxaceae > Torreya > Torreya grandis. The sequence goes on from JARHVA010002404.1 coordinate 1,530,784, forward strand.
CATGTTGAAGTGGAAAGGGACCAAGGGGGAGTCGACCAAGGGAGTAGACATGATTTCAATGTTTACAACAGTATCTATTACAAATTCATTTGAAGTCATCCAAGAAGACATTGAAAAAATTTAGTATTGCTCATAAGCACTCATAGAAGATCAGAGAATTCATAACGATTTCATTTCAAAATAGGAAAATATTGATGATTTGTTTATTCATGATCAACCATGTGTGAATGATAACTATAAGTTCCTCTTCCCACCTACTTGGTCACTACTACTAAATATGTTTTGATTTTATAAGTCAAATCCATTATTTAAAAATGGTGGGTACTTCTCCCAGCTAGTGAATGGTTTTATATAATCTTCTCATTTTCATCGACTCTTTGTAAATAGTTATGCGTTTATTATTTTGGCTTGTTTCCTTTCCCTAATTTATTTTGGTGTGCATGTTATTTTTCAATAAATTAAATAATCTATCTGTTTCCCCTCCTCCATGTTTTAGTCTTTTTCACTAGACATATTTGTAGCAATGATCCCTACCTAGGAAATATCATGGGCAATCACATGATTTTATAAGATGAAAAAATGGATAAGTTTTTCATGAATCTCTTTAGTAAATAGGTGTTAATATGCAAGTTTGTAAGTAATCAAAGGATCTAGCCTAATATCACATGTTCATTTCTCATATAATTAAGATGGGAAAACTAGATGTTAGTTGGTCAGAATAGGGCATGCAAGTTTTTAAGCAAACAAGGGATTAGACCTAATAGCTCATGTTCATTTCTCATATGATTAAGATGGGTGAACTAGCTATCAATTGGTGACATCTAGATATGCAAGTCTTTTTAATGGATTGAGGACCCATCCCTTTCTTGAAGATTAGAAATCCAAATATTTTTCAAATCCATAAAATTTACTATTGAAGACTCTATTACCCAATGGATAAATCACCAACCTACAGAACTAGATAATTCTATGTTCTTTCCATTCCTTGTAGTTTGAAATCCTAGTTAGAGCCAATTGTTGTCATGGTTTTTTAAAATGGTGAAACAAATGGTGGAAAATTCAATTTTTTAAATTGAATTAAAATGGCTAAATATTTTATAATTTCACTTGAAAACACTAGAAATTTTGAAAAATTAAAAAATAAAATTTATGGTTTTTTTGGTTTTATCCTAAAATGTTTTTAAGCCCATTTGAACCCTCTATTCAAAAAATTTCTAGCTTTCATGGTAATTTTCCAAAACCTTTTTGCTTTTTGTGAGTTGCATAAACATATTTTCCTTTTTCACAACTCATGCAAAGTGCAAAAACATTTTTGTTGTAAAGTGTAACAAACATTTTCGATGTAAAGTGAAAAAAATATTTTTGGTGAAAATTACAAAAAAAAATTTGTCTCCTATGAAAATTGTAAAAAATTTATTAGTTTTCCCTAGGTGTGCAAATAAACTTCCCACTTTCTTATCCATGTAATTTGCAATTTCCTCTTTTCACAACCGTGCAACTGTTGTGATTATTTTCCTAAGCTGTGCAAGTGAGACTTAGTCTTCCTAAAAGTTTCATGTTTAAAACAAGATCATTAATATGTGTATCAATTGTGGTGGTTTTTATATATGCTCTTGAAATGTTTTGATGAAATTACATAACTAGATAACTTCTCATGAAATGTGATGATTGTAGATTATACAAGATATGGGTGACCTCACCAAGCTTTGATAATGTTTCATTAAAATGCAATGAATAGGTGTCCAACCTAATCACTTAATATTTACCATCATACTTAGCCAGTGCCAAAATAAAATATTTGGAACAAAATATTGATATTTATGTAAGCATAATGGAATGTGGATTTTTGTCAAATGTTGTAATTGCAAGTGCCCTGATAGATATGTATGGACAATGTGGAAGCATCCAAAAAACCACGTGAATTATTTGACAAAATGAATCAATGTAGAATATTATCATAAAGTATTATAAATTATGGGTAAAATATATGTGTTCTTGTGGAATGTAATAAATTGTAACCAAATCACACGGAATGACAAAAAGTGGAAGATAGGCTTGGTAATTTGTATACATGTTAACTCTCTTCACTAGATCAATTAAGTTATGCCAACTTTGTTGAAAAGACTTAACTAAATTACACGATGTAATTCTTGAAGTAATTAGGTTTAATAAATCTGATATTTAGATGAAAAATTTTTAATTGGTAGATGTAAATTGACACCACAACCTTTCTAACATCTTTCAATCTCATGTTAGGAGATAACTAAGAGATCTGGTTGCCATCATGATCCAAAGTCACCACCATACATTGGGTTTTTGAAAATAATGGATCCCATTTTCTCCAAAAAGATAGACTTGGAACATCATGAGTGTTTTCTTGAAATTTTATCAAAATATATGAAGAGAATATCTATGTTCTCATGATTATTCAAAAGGAATACATATTGACCAGCCCTCTTTTCTTCAAAATATTTTGTCATGCAAGTTGCATAACTCTTGCAGAACGTGCACAAAATTGGATTTAAATTCTTTATGAAATAAATATAATTTTCATATGTAAAATATAAGTTCACAATCATCTTGATAACCCTCTCAGTGTGTGATGTATGAAGTAATCTGATGGCTAAATAATCTAAGATGCATTTCAATGAAGAAAATTTATCCAAATCATTTTGTTAAACAATTCACATTCAAATTAAATGATGAAATTAAGAAATTGAAAGGTAAAATAGCATGTCTATGGAATCATAATTATGTGTAGTTGAGTCCTTGAGGGATGAGGTTATGATATTACATTCTAATGCCCAAAATCTAAGTGTTGATCGACAAGACTTAGAAATTCAAGTTTAACAACTTCAACAAAATTTATGTAAAGCACAAGCTGATAGTTCTTGAGTTGAGGGAAGAGTTGGATGGTATTCACCAAGAAATCATATGATCCAAGGCTTTATTGAAAATGAAAAGAAGGAAAATCTTGAAAAAATGAAGACAAAAAGAATAAAGGATGACATTAGAAGCAATTTTGTGATACACATTATCCCAAAATACCTAGAACTGTAAACACTTGTGATAAAATAGAACTTGATTGTAATTTTCAAGTTTTTGTATGGGTACTAATAGAAAGATTGAATAGTGTTACATTTATTTGAGGAATTTTATCAAATATTTTCATGTATTTGCATAATTTGTTTTTGCCCACATGAATGTGAAATGCATATTTGATAGGTGTAAAGAATAGGTCCATGACCTCGCTTGCATCTTGCCATCCCATGCCAATAAAATTTGATAGATCTCCAAGTGTTTTATGTCTCACTAAAGCATTTGGACATAATTTTCATTCTTTCAAAATAAGAGAAGGAATGACTCAATGTTGTATTGCCTAATGGAATTCGATAGTTATAGATTGATAAATATAGTGAATCTATTAGAGGTCTCATCATAGATATTGATGGATAGGTAGATGAATATACCAAAATATGGATGATAAAATTGAAGAGGAAATGGTGGGAGTGATATACAAGAATATACAAGGAAAAAGAGTTTTGGTTGTAATGGATTATGTAATAGAATATAAGATCCCATGGGAAGATCTTACAGTTAGTGAATGAATTGGATTAAGTTCTTATGGACAAGTCTATCATGCAAAATAGATGGCACCAAAAGTTATAGAATGAACTATCAAATGAAAAGTATAATATTTATAGATTTGGTGTGATCTTATAGGAATTATCTAAATTATTCATCATCTAGAATAGAATGGATCCCATGTAGGAAACTAATGTTGTTTTCTTCTAATATTTCCATCTTGATATTCCCAAAGAATTTGTTACCATGGTTGTAAGGACCATCAATGAATTTTATCAAAATGATCTAAGTTTATGGTCCACATTTTTATAACTCTTAGATTATCTCAAACCATTTCAAATTTATCATTTTATTTTCAAGATCGTGTCAAAGAGCCAAAAGTTCACATTTTCTATAATAATATATTGAGCAAATAGTTTTAAATAAAATTGATATGATAGCTGAAAAGATTCACATAGAAAATTCCAAAACAAATATTTGATTATAATCAAAATGTGAGCTTGTGTTCCTCATGGCTTTAGTCAAAGTTTATACAAAAGCAATTGTACATATGTCATCCCCAGATATGACAAATAGGATGGTGATCAATATTTATCCCATGCATCAAATCATGTTTTTTGAGGATGAGAGGACACAAATGTTGTAGACTTAGATTACACCCTAGTTGGGTAAAAGATCATTTAGGTCCTCTACCCAAATATGGTCCAACATGGGGACAACCCTAGGCCATGGGTCACCTATGATGGGGTTGAACCTATAGGGTTTTAAATGAGGCTCTCTCCTTAAATTTCTCATTATAGTGTTCACCTAGGATTTAAATGGATCTAGGATGAAAAGGGATAAGGAGTTGCATAAATAGAAACCTACTCTAAGTGTGGTGATGCGCCATGAATTTAACCATCCACTCTTTTGGACTTAAATGACACTAATGGATGGATTATATGACTAATGAACTATTTCTAATTATTTTCAAGAAATAGTGTTTCATCTAGAGATCAGATTGACTAATTGTAATAGGAGGGAAATGAGAATGAGGCCTTGTTAGAGGGAACTTATAGTAAAAAAACCACTTCAAGCTTAAGCCACCAATCACCAAAACACACTAGATGACCTATAAGGAAAATTGTTAGCACTTAGGTAAGAACTAAACCTATAGAAGGGAAGATTCATCTACTTAAGCATATTTAAACCAATAAGAAACACTATGTATAGATCATGAAAATAGATACATATTTTATATTCATTCATCTAAGAGGTATGCTAGTATAAACCTTGGTAGAGTCTAGTCATACCATCTTGAGGGATGATAATCAATAGCTCAAAGGATATATTTATAGAGACTGGAAGGTAAGATAGAGAAATTTTTTGGTTTTAAAGGGATCATTATTGAGCTCAAATCCATTCTCTAAAGTAGTTACAACCACTCTATATTTAGGTTATTTGAAAGTGCCTAGTTTATCATGGCCACCTTGACAAACCATTACAATAGTCGCTCATTTATCCTCCTACTTCTCTCTACATTGATGTTCTTTTTAGTTATAATGGTGGGTTTAGGTCATTTTTAAGTGGAGTTCCAGTGTCGATACAGTTATAATAGCTAGATCATTCTATTATGATCTTGTTCTAACATTGATTACCTTTTATTAGTTCATCATGCCATGAAAGAGTGGAAAAAATGGTCATAATCATGCCATTGTATTTAGAGGTGGATCCATTGCAGTCCACATGTATGCCTCCATGGAATCCATTGAGATGTTAGCTCTGGTTCAGCTTGGGTTATAATCAAACTCAACTCCACGCTCTTGTTTTGGTTGAAAAAGACTCCTAGGTTTGACTTTGGATGTTGAAAACCAATTCAAGCCAATCAAATTTTTCCATTCTATCTTTGTTCCCATTGGTTCTATAGATCTTAGATATCAAATATTTGACTTGTTGACCTATATCACTCCATTGATCCTTCTTTATATGATTTAGCGAGAACCATAGATCTTTTGCTAGTTCAATGTGATTGAAACACTTATCATCCATGTGTTTTCTCCTTAGATTTGCTTGGTCCCACTTACATAATCCATACCCTCACTCCATTAGATTTGTATGTACAACTCAGTGCTAGTTATTGGATCTTCTTAGATTTGGACCCCAATAGATATTTACTAGGTCTTAAACTTGACATTCATGCAAATGTCATTTGACTTCCAAGTAGACATATTTGACATCTTGTAAACCATTAAATTTAAACTATAATGGATATTTGTAAAGGCTTAAATTTGATGTCTATGTGGACATATCTCATTATTTGACCAACTTTGAAGATTTAAATATTGAAACGTAGAAATCATGGAGGGACCAAATTTGTTGGAGATGTTCCTCAGACCAAAATCATTATTCCCACTTAATCTGTTAGATATGATATCTTTCTAAGTGTGTCTATAAAAATTTTAAGTGTGCTTACCCATATGATTTTGCATGATGCCTTGATGATAACTAGCTCAAAATTAATAAGTATGGAAACTTATCAAATTCTATTTAAGGAGCCAACTTTTCTTATGCATATCTTTTGATGCACTTTATTGTATGACCTGCAAGTTAGTGCATATGTTCTTGGTACAAAGATGAACAAACCCAAGTGACTATTTTTCCTTCAAATTGACACATGTGTGAGATATATCATCATAAAACTATTTACTCAGTTCCATTTTAGCTTCTTTGTAAATTGGCTAAGTATAGAGACTTAGCAAATTTTGATTGAGAGGCCAACTTTGAATCCTCATATCTTCTACTATGACTAGATGTATGGACTATGATTTAGCATGTGGAATTTTGGGACTAATTTTATCATAATCATATGACTGATTCTCCCTATCTCATCTACATGTGGTAGTGACAATGATAGAAAATTGTTTACTCAAAATTTTTGCTACTAGACCCAAATATCTAGAAGAACATAATGAAGAACTAGATGAATACCATGCACTTCCATACTCATTATAAGCATTATTAATGCCTTATGGGTTATCTACAACTCTATTCCTATCCTTATAAATTTAAAAGTTACACTTTAGGTGAACTTAAAGTGTTTCAAAATGTCTGTGAGCAAGATGAGATCCTCAGACCACTCATTCCATCTAAAACATCTATTCATATGCTCATCCATTAACAACCTGATCCATCTAGGCATTATCTTGGTATGTTGGCCAAATTTGGAGAAAAAAAGCATACAAAGTGTATGTTGATTTTGTATTTTCAACTCACATAAGTGCTATCTTGAACTAAAACTATCATCAGAATCTAATATGAACTTGTCTACCAAAGCTTGGCTCAAATGTATTAATGAAAAATAATGACTAAAGTATGGTAACAAAAGGTTGCATCAGATGAAATGAATATTAATAATAAAAAAGAACAAAAAGGTTCATGTGTTACTTATTCAAAGAGATACAATCAATTTCATTCAAGGCAATTTGTCAAATGGTTCACAGGATTTCTATATGTTTCTAAATTTAGTATATGTATTTATCTTGGCATATATATCTAATCCAAAGAATTTTTGTGTGGCCTTTTTTAGTATCCTCCATATATTAAACACATGAATAATTTTCAAAGATAAAGATCAAATTGATGTATTTTGAGTCATTTTATAAAAATATGGAGAAGGTGTTGTGTAGAAATCCTACAATTATCTCATGGGTGTTTTTGACAAGTAGAGAAAAACCCTCAAGTTGTTACCAATCTCTAGATCAAAGGTTTTTGTAATGGAATGTGAGAGAAACAATTTATTAGCTAAACAAATCTACAAGTGCTTGGTATCTAAATCAAATCATATGATTTTGATTTGCACATTTCAAAAGGTGTAAAAACAACATAGTATTTCTACACTTTTCAAGTGGTGTAGTTTAGTAATTTTACTTCTACACATGGTGTGATTGCACCAATACACTTTTGCACCAATTAAGTGGTGAATTTTTATAAAATCACTTTTTGACCTTAAAAATTGCACAAAAGGTGGTTATGCACTGTAACCACCTCCCCATGCTATAAATATGAATATAAGGCTCATTTTACATGGGGAATTTTGGTAGTGAAACTCTGTAGAAACTTTTGAATGATGAGTTTTTTTTTTACTCAATAAAGATTAGAACAGGGAGATTTTGTAAACTTTGTGTTTAGGATTTCTCCATGATTTATAGCTTTGCATATGATTCATTTGTCTCTATATCTTTACCTTAAAATTGTTTTCATAATCACAACCAAATTGTCAAAAAATGGGAATTTCACATTAAGTATTTTGTTTAGAATCTTCTTGTGTTATTTCAATAAATCTGAAATTTTGGTGGGGTTTAAGTAATATTTTAATTGTGTTTTATGGGTAAATATGGGATAGTTATATTTGGTTTGTTATCAGTATTATAAAATTGTCTCAGTGTATGTTTTGCACTTCTAAGGGTGTAATTATGTCCTTACCACCCATTAAATGAGAGAGGTTTCCATGCACATGGTGTTATCCCTTTCTTGGAATATTCTATTAAGTTTCTGCATTTAGCTACCTAGAGTTTATTTTTATTTTTCTCTAGGTTATCATGGTAGTTTCTATGTTTAACTAACTATAATAACCCTATTCTCCCTTATTCCTTTCCTTTCTATATTCATCCCTTCTTTCCATTATTCCCTTATTTCCACTCATTTTTATTTCTATCTCCTTTCTGTACTTTTAGGTTTAAAGTATGAAACCCCCAATAGTAAACATTTTTGCTATAAATAGTTGAGTAATTTTTCCCTTGTATTTCCATTTTTAGATTTCAATAAACTTAACTTTGTCTGCTAATAGGAGAGGGACTTTGTCCTACATTGTTGATTAATGTAAGAACTCATTTCCCACACTACTGACTCAAAGTCATCAATTTATCCTCTTAACAAATTTTTGATCCAACACATATATAACCTCACATTTATACAGACTATGGGGTTTGATATAATGTCCATTTATAAGACATGTAAGAATATTAGAGGTTTTGATGACATTCTTAGATAAACATGGGTTTTATTACAATAGATATTATGATTGGACCAAAAATCCTACCTACATAGTTTCAAGTTATGCCTAATCATTTTCACTATAAACTTTTACTTGGGAGATTTTGGATACATGTTATGGAGCCTGTACCCTTTACTTTGCACATATGCATCAAGTTTTTACATGACATATACTTATACACTTATCGAGGAGATAATCAACCATTCATATATTATAGATTCACTAAGCCTACCACCATGAGTACATATTTAGATGGGATACCTCATGTTATTATAGAGTTCCCACCTCATAAAATTATGATTGACCATATACATACATATGAGGTTGGGGAATCCAAAAATACTATGGCTACACATATTCTAAATCTTCCTATAACATCATTATCTTCACCCATAATGGAGGAGGACCCTCCCAAAATACAAATATCTCCACCTAGGGTGAATGATTATATCTTCACAACATAGTAACCATTACTTTTTAACTCATAAGTATACATCCAAAACTCTGATACAAATTCCCAGGCCACCACAGAGGATAATCCAACACTTATTAACATTGATTACTATTTATGTGGATTAAGATTCACACCAGTGGTCCCTAAGGAGTATAGAGATGATTCTAAGTCACTCACGCCTTTTTCTACATCGATAAGACCACTAGTTCATAATCCTATAGCTATAGACTCACCTACTTAGTTATAGTGAGTAACTGATCTCTCCAAATTCATATATATTTCATTTAAGAAATACTTTTAGTATACAAATTTAGATAAGAATTTCACAAGATAGACCACACCAAATTCTACATATATTACTTGATAGAGGATAAATGGTATTACCCAAAATTCATCATAGATCCATCAACAAATTGTCATAGTAGGAAGGTCAACCCTTTTGTCATTTTCATAGACTTACATGACATGATATAGATACATGCTTAACATTACAACATAATTTGAATCAGTTCAAGGCTTAGGTCACTATTCAGATTATACAACCTCCACCTCCATAGATACAAGCACCATGATAGAATCATTATCAACATAGATAATTGTAAAACATTCCCATTCATTATTTAGGTTTTTGTTACAGATAAATACATCTCTCGTGTGGCTATAGATGTGAATTTTGATCATAATACTTATTCTTTAGAAATTTTTACAACACATATGCTATCTAGAAAATAAGATACAACATACCATTGAGTTTCAAGATTCCATAGGACATATCACACTACCAATTACATGTGTCCCTAAGATGGCCAACACATTATTATTTATCATGAGTAGAGGCACTCATATTTAGGTTACACTTGGTAGTATATGGTTATAGGTGATGGATGCCATAATTGGTTGATCAAATAGATGTTTGACATTGAGTCACAAGGGACACATGGTTTATATTTTACATGATGGTACATATGAGAATCACAAGTTTCATATAGATAGTCTATGATCCAATGTGGTTTACCTTGGGGCCACATAAAAGCCATCTTACACAATCCAAAACACATTATTTGGATGCACATAATCTAGACTAAAGCCAAAGATAAGGCTCCAGTGGTACATATAAAATGGTATGATGATCATGATGATGAGGACTTATTTGAGTTTGGATAGATCTAGTATCCAAGATTGGATGACCTCCCACTTGATCCACCATTTTATTATCATAACCCATGGATGTGTTTTTGGGTCTATAAAGATGTTTGGTGAATATTTTGTCATCAACTAATTGATGACAAAATGGGTATATCAACCACAACATAGGGAGATTTACGCCATAAAAAGTGTGGGTTTACCAGATTTGGATGAGGTAAATCTCTCCTCTCATCAAGGGGAGGTTCCCTATGAATATTTATATGATATATGTATATATATAATTAAATAGAAAATAACACATGGGGTGGTATAATAGTATCCACCTCTCTTTTTATAGAGGTGATGTTCAAGAAACAAGAGAGAGAAAATCTTGGTCATTGGCCAATAACATTCCTCTTCTTTTAGGAATGGTATCCAGCGTAGAGCAAAAAATCACCTGAAGTAAGTAACAAAAGTCACAAAAAACCCACGTAAAGACAAAGTCTTCTATTGTCTCCTCCACTAATCTGGAACAAGCGTAACCGTAGAATGAAATGAAGCACAAAGTCTTCACCTAAAACTACAAAATATAATAGAATCACAAAGATAAAATTAGCTCAAAGTCTCTCTTCTACCTTTTAGAAACACCCTCAGATAATATTAACACACCCACTTTGCTTATTAAATCAGATAAACAAGAGATTATTTGGAAAGAGGACATAAGAACTGTTCCCTAAATAACACAGATAATTTCAACACAAAGTCTAAAATAAACCTGCTTCTCATTCATTTAATAAAATATGATTTACAAGTTGAGCATAAAGTCTCAAAAAGTGTTTCAATTTTGGTAGAGTTTTTGCTCTCAATTATCCAAGATACATTTACAAAAGAGGTCTCCACTGTATATAAGGAGAAACCTTCAAAAATAAAAAGATTATAATATAAAAATATCTTAGTCAAAGATGACTCATCTTTGACTTTGAGATATTTTTCCAAAATTTTTACATGTAATTACACATTACAAAATTGCATGCACTTTTACATGACAAAAGTGCATGAGAAGAGAAGAAGAAGAGAGAAGGGGAAAAAGGTTCAGCTCTTGCCATTAGACTTCTTCAGATGAGCATCGTACATGGTGATAGATGCCTGATTTGGTTCTTTCTATGAACTCGGCCATATCCACATGCCCAATCTCTATATCCTTAATGTGATCAACATTTAGAAGCAACTGAGGTGATTGAAAAAACACCTTGATGCTTGTAATTCATTGTCTTCAACTTCTTCAGGGAAACTTCAGTGATCTGGAAGAACTTCTATTGAAAGGATGTCGATAAGGGGGATTCTTTAGAGAAACTACATCATGAATCATGATTGTGCAATTAGGGGAAGAAAGTAGCAAGCTGATAAAATTGCACATTTGATGGTCACAATCAGAGAAATGTGCTTGAAAGGGATGAGACGTGAACATGTCAAAAAGTAGAGGAAAAGGGGAGTAGGCACGAAAAATGGGAAAATGAAAAATTTCCAAAGATAGCAAAAATGAGGGGAAAATATGCAGTGGCGACAAAATTTGTCCCTCATGCATATTTGCCAAAAAATATGCAGTGGCGGCAAAATTTGCCACCCGTGCATATTTGCTGAAAAATTTGTAGTGGCAGAAAAATTTGTCGCCTGCGCATATTTGCTGAACAATATGTAGTGGCAGCAAAATTTGTTGCCCACACATATTTTCTAATAAATATGCTAAAAAATATGCAGTGGAGGCAAAATTTTCCACCCGTGCATATTTTCTAAAAAATATGCAGTGGTGGAAAAATTTGCCACCTATGCATATTTGCTAAAAAATATGTAGTGGCAGCAAAATTTGTCGCCCGTGCATATTTGCTAAAAAATATGCAATGGCGACAAAATTTACCACCCTTGCATATTTACTAAAAAATATGTAGTGGCGGAAAAAATTGCTCGCCCATGTGTATTTGCTAAAAAAATATGCAGTGGCGGTAAAATTTACCACCCGTGTATATTTGTTGAAAAATATGCAGTGGTGGCAAAATTTGCCACCCGTGCATATTTGCTAAAAAATTGGTGAACTCTTTGAAATTTATCAAAAATTTGGGAATTCTGATCACATTAAAACCATAATGAATTTCATGTTTGCTAGGAAATCATAACTAAGAAAGGTCGCAAACTTTTCAAAGAAGTCAGTTGCAAAAACTTGAGATCAAGAGAAATTTGCCTCAAAAGATGAACCTAGAGAGAAAATATGAAACGAACAAGTTTCATAGGGGTTGTTCCAAAAAATGAGCTAAGCTAATTTTGGAAATAACAGCTAGCTCCTATTGGAGAACTACCTTCTATTGTAAAAAGTGATTGAAGGGGGTAGAATCTAGAATCTCCAGTGCCTTAAAGTGTGCTATTGGGCTATAGAGTCATGCTACCCAAAAAGAAAGGCTCCAAAAATTAAAAAGAAAAGAACAAAACAAAGCAAAAGGTTGTATAAATATACATATGTATAGGGGGACTCATCTGATACTTCAAGAATTGAAGTACTTTAAATGTTGCTCCCTGAGAGGTAGTGACAATGGCATTTTGTCTTGATAAACTAGCAAGAGGCCATTTTCTCCCCAGAATTGATGATGCATGAATGGAACTCTCCACCAGGAAACCAATTTCTTGTGCCTTCCCTTTTGTTTTCTCCTCTTGCCCCATAGCAAGACTTGTCTTTTGATTTGAAAACCATGAATCCTTTTTTCTTAGAGAAGACTTTTTTTCCTAATCATGACATGTAGCAGCATGGTCAGCTACCATAATCAATTGCTCTTCTGGTTCCATCCAACACCTAATTTGATCATCTTCATTTGACACCTGCCACTGATTGGCACTAACAGGCCCACTTGTCATTATTTTATTTTAACCAATTTTGTGGTTGACATTCTCAAGGGTTTTAACAAGTTCTTCATGAACCTCTTCTATGGTCAAAAAATAATTACCCTTGCCAGAGGACTCAAAAAAAATTTGAGCCACAGGGGTTGACGTTTGGGTGACCACGTACTTTACCTCTCTCTCAAGAAGCAACCTTTGCATCACACCTTTCACAGAGATTCTTGCCTAGGACAAGTCCATGCTCAATTCTCCTTTGACATCCTTACAAAAGTTTTGTCCAAGCAAAATGCCATATGAAGCTGGGATATCAGCTACCAGAATTGTCATCTTGATCCTCTTGTCAGGGAACGCTGTAAATACAAATTGGGCATCTTTGATCTGACCAAGGAGTGGGACTTGCTTATTTTCCATGGAGAAGCATCTCCCAAATGTTTTATTCAATGTGAGACCAAGAGATTTTTCCACTTTAGCAGGCATGACATTGTCAGATGCACCAAAATAGATGATGTAGTTGCTCAGCTTACGACCGTTTATTAACAAGGAAACATAGAAAGGTTTTATTTTCTTAGGAGCAACTGGAGGAGTCACGACAATATTATTCTAGGTGGATAAATTCTTTGAGGGATCATGAGTTACCCTCAAAATTCCTTGTCCTATAGGGATGACTGTACCTTTCACACATTTTGCCAACCTATCCAACTGTTCAGGATGGGCTTGTAGAAATTCAAATTCAGACATTTGAATTTTAGTCTTTTTGACATGCTCAATTAAGTCAAATGTCTGAATTGGACTAGGCACAAAGGATGAGAGTTCACTCTTTTGATTTTTGGGAGGGGGAGGGCTAGTTTGCAAAGTTCAAGTAGAGGGTGCAGAGATGCTTGGGGTATGTACCTTTTCAACAGTCACCGGGTCCTTTGGTTGGAAGGGCAAAGTGGTCCCCTGCTTGGCAATTGAAACTACTGGTTAAGGTTACTCCTCTATCTTCTCTTTATCAACTTATCAAGTTGATTATTTTTGGGACCAGGTGAATATAGCATATGATCCCTCAGTTGCATTCCCCTCACTTCTAGGTTCATCCTGATAATTTAGGTAACCAATGATGAAGTCGCCAGCTAATTCTTCTTCTTCCTCAATGAAGAGATTAACATCATTTTTTGTCTTAGTCTTAAGTTGGAAAGGGGAAGTGTGCTCTATTTCTAGATATCCAACTGCTAAGTTAGTTTGAGGTGCTTCAAGAGAGAGGTTCCTCTGTGGGGGAGGAAGATGATTTGGTTGCCCTTGATTCCTAGCAGCATTGCCTTGGTACACTTAATTTTGAAATGTCCTCGTTGGCATATCCTAATTAGGAAAAGTAGACATAACTTAGGCCATTTGTCTTTTGAGAGCTAGCATTTCATTTGCTAACTTTTGTACCATAGGATCTGTAGTACCTGTAGAAGAGCTTTCAGCAGATGAAGAAAATCTAGTTTTACTTGGGTCTTTTCTGATCTTACCTACCAAGATAAGATCATCCTCAATCTCAGTAGCCAAATTTTGAGCCAACACGAGATCCATAGGGCCAACTCACCTCAACAAGAAACTTACTTTGGGAAGTTGTGAGTTAATAAAAAAGCACTTAAGATTCTCTGGCGTGGGCTGAGCAATAGTTGGAATCAGGTTCCTTAACTTATTAAATTTGGCTATGAAATCCCTCATGGGTTCTTGGGATCCTTTTTTCATCTGTGTTAACTAAGCTAACAAAGCATGTACATCTTTAGTAGATTTAAATATTGCTTCAAATTTAGCTTTGAGCATGCCCCAGTCAGTCACTAACCTGGCCTGAAGGTGGTAGAACCAGTCTGTAGCAGCACCTTGCAGGGTTTCCACAAAAAGTCTCACTGCTACATCTTCAAATTCCACACTGATTACACCACATGCTTTGGAAAAAGTGGTAATATGCTCGTCGTAGTGAACTTTCCCATCACCAAAGTATTTGGGGAAGTTTTTCCTTGAGTTGCGTGGAAGCTCATGTAGAGGTGGAGTAAGGTTGAGTGGTCCAAATGAGTTACCTCAGGGGCCTTGAGCTGCCATGATTGGATTATGGAAAGTGGGGATAACAAATCTTGGTGGGGTGTTTATAGGTAGGGCACTATTAACAGTAGGAAAATAAGCTCTACCTTGTGTTGGTGACCCGATCAGGTTAGGAGGAAGACTCCTAGATTGTTCGAGGAAAGGTGGTGGAGGAAACAGATCAAAATTGCTCTACTATGCCAACTCAAACATGGAGTCGAAAACACCCTTGGCTCTCTGGCTTCTTGTGTAGCATGGAGTTTCTAGATTTCAAATGAAAAAGGGACCAAAATTGCTTCAAGTTGAAGCTTGAGGCTTCAAAATGCACATTCATAATCCCTAGCGGATCTGGTTTTGTAGATCAGATAATATAATGGAGATGGAGGGAGATGGTAAGGCTATAATGATAATGGGTAAGACATGGAATGGAGTCACCAGACTATGTAATGGATAAGGGTAGGGACTACTTCAATCTGAAACTTGAGGTTTTAGACTACACATTTGAATCCCCAGTAGAGTTGCCAAAAACTGTTGGGTGAATATTTTGTCGTCAACTAACTTATGACAAAATGGGTATATCAACCACAGCATAGGGATATTTATGCCACAAAAAGTGTGGGTTTACTAGATTTGGATGAGGTAAATCTCTCCTCTCATCAAGGGGAGGTTCCCTGTGACTATTTATATGCTATATGTATATATATAATTAAGCAAAAAATAACACATAGGGTGGTATAACAACACCCACCTCTCTTTTTTTAGAGGTGATGTTCAAGAAATAAGAGAGAGAAAATACTGGTCATTGGCCAATAACATTCCTCTTCTTTCAGGAATGGTATCCAATGTAGAGCAAAAAATCACCTGAAGTAAGTAACAAAAGTCACAGAAAACCCATGTAAGGACAAAGTCTTCTATTGTCTCCTCCGCTGATCTGAAACAAGCATAACTGTAGAGTGAAACAAAGCACAAAGTCTTCACCTGAAACTACAAAAGATACCAGAATCACAAAGATAAAAGTAGCTCAAAGTCTCTCTTCTACCTTTTAGAAATGCCCTCAGATAATATTAACACACCCGCTTTGCTTATTAAATCAGATAAACAAGAGATTATTTGGAAAGAGGACATAAGAACTGTTCCCTAAATAACACAGATAATTTCAACACAAAGTTTGAAATAAATTTGCTTCTCATTCATTTAATAAAATATGATTTACAAGTTGAGCATAAAGTCTCAAAAAGTGTTTTAATTTCAGCAGAGTTTTTGCTCTCAATTATCCAAGATACATTTACAAAAGAGGTCTCCACTATATATAGGGAGAAACCTTCAAAAATAAAAAGATTATAATATAAAAATATATTAGTCAAAGATGACTCATCTTTGACTTTGAGATATTTTCCTAAAATTTTTACATGTAATTACACATTACAAAATTGCATGCACTTTTACATGACAAAAGTGCATGAGAAGAGAAGAAGAAGAGAGAAGGGGAAAAAGGTTCAGCTCTTGCCATCAGACTTCTTCAGATGAACATCGTACATGGCGATAGATGCCTGATTTGGTTCTTTTTATGAACTCGGCCATATCCACGTGCCCAATCTCTATATCCTTAATGTGATCAACATTTAAAAGTAACTGAGGTGATTGGAAAAACACTTTGATGCTTGTACTTCATTGTCTTCAACTTCTTTAGAGAAACTTTAGTGATATGGAAGAACTTCTGTTGAAAGGATATCGATGAAGGGGGATCCTTTAGAGAAACTACATCATGAATCATGATTGTGCAATTATGGGAAGAAAGTAGCAAGCTGAGAAAATTGCACATTTGATGGTTACAATCAGAAAAATGTGCTTGAAAGAGATGAGACGTGAACAGGTCAAAAAGTGGAGGAAAAGGGGAGCGGGCACGAAAAATGGGAAAATGAAAATTTTCTAAAGATATCAAAAATGAGGGGAAAATATTTAGTGGTGACAAAATTTGCCACCCATGCATATTTGCTAAAAAATATGCAGTGGCGGTAAAATTTGCCGCCCATGCATATTTGCTGAAAAATATGCAGTGGCGGCAAAATTTTCCACTCGCGCATATTTGCTAAAAAATATGCAGTGGCAGAAAAATTTGCCACCCATGCATATTTGCTAAAAAATATGTAGTGGTGGCAAAATTTGCCGCCCATGCATATTTGCTGAAAAATATGCAGTGGTGGCAAAATGTGTCACCCATGCATATTTGCTAAAAAATATGCAGTGGCAGCAAAATTTGTTGCCCGTGCATATTTGCTGAAAAATATGCAGTGGCGGCAAAATTTGTCGCCCGTACATATTTGCTAAAAAATGGTGAACTCTTTGAAATTTATCAAAAATTTGGGCATTCTGATCACATTAAAAACTCAATGAATTTCACGTTTGCTGGGAAATCACAACTAAGAAAGGTCGCAAACTTTTCAAAGAAGTCAGTTGACAAAAACCCGAGATCAAGAGAAATTTGCCTTGAAAGATGAACCTAGAGAGAAAATATGAAACGAACAAGTTTCGTAGAGGTTGTTCCAAAAAATGAGCTAAGCTGATTTTGGAAACAACAAAAGACATCGCACTTTAGTTATACAATATCCCATTTATTTATAGCATTTTATTGTACATACTTTCCTTATATACTTTGATTTTTATATTAATTTTACATGGCTTATATATAAAAAATATAAAAATAATATAATATGTCAAAAACATAAATACATTCAAATATTTACTTAGAAAACATATAATTATAGATTTTATGCATTTCTATGTTTACATTTATTATATTTTCCAGACACTACTTATGTTATCTATCTTAGAATATTCAATTTTATCATACATACATGCTTCACTTGTTATTGTTGAGTGCTTATAGATTTCTACAAGACATAGGTTTACTATACTAATATATATTTACTATTATCTACCCACTAGGGGCATTTACATAGATACATGGGTTCTTCATTTCACACATTCATCTATTTAGGGTACCCTATACACAATTTTAATTACTAGGATACATCTTTCTAAACTCTACATCACAAATTTAACATTGTTCTATCTTGATAGTGATGATGTTATACTTATTTTTTTTGATTGCTACTACTAATTTAGACTCAATAAATGTACATCTTGGCTCTTACACAAATTTGTATTACATGTTCATGCACACTTTCATGTATATCTTTCCTATTTTATGCTTGATTGTGTCTCTATGCTTCTTCTATTCAAAGTAATTTGAATATGTCATTACTCTATGGATTTATGCCACTTCATTTCACTATATGTATGTTTTGGACATGTGACCATGTCTCTGTGTGTGTTTTTCTAATTATATATGTGGACATTTGAACATGTCCTTCCATGTGGATCTAAGCCAACTTACTTGCTATTTTCATATATGAAGATTTGAACACATCCTTATATGCATTTCTTTCTCAGATTTAGTGACATATGCCCATGTCTCTTATATTATGAACACAACACATGTGCACAACACATTATTTTTATGTGCTCACTTACACATTGGTTGATTAGATGGAATAACAAATTCCATCTCATTATTATCAAAAACCATGTTCAAAGTTACACACCATATTCATGCCTTACTCCATCTATAATGGTTAGCATTCCTAAGTGGCTCAAAGCTACCTAATATGCCCAAGGGGGCATGGAGCTGACATCTCCAATTAAACATCTCTAATTAGATATCTCTAGTTAGACATTTCTAGTTACATTACATAGTTTTAGTTTTAGATGCATCTACTACACATGAGTAGGTAATGATGGAATCAGAGTCTACTTAAGTTCTTGAGACACCTATAAGAAAGGTTTGGACACACCATCAATCCAATCCAAGCTATTCATAGGTCATCATCCACCAAGCAGGGGTGGGCAATGATGTAGTCAAAACTAGATTGACTTCTTAAGCCACCCAAACATGAGGATTGAGCAATCCATCAACTTAGTCCAGTATATTCATTGATTAATCACTATATACATGTACACAGATATTTTGTCACCAATTTTATGCATTGGTTCATGTACCCATTGAGGTTTATTCATTCCTTTCCTCTCTCTTATCCCTTTACTCAATTTTACTTTTTTACTTAGTTTTGTCTTTGGTTTTGATATCTCTTAAGTAAGGACTGATCTATGCATGTTTCACTTTTAGGACACACAATGGAGCATGCTTCACATACTTAGATTTAGATTCATGATATTTACCTATTAGGTAAGTCTAGGTACACTTTTTTTTCATTTATCCTAGTTATTTAACTTTGTTGCATTTCTAGAATAAAGGTGAGGTAAATGCAATCACCTAAAAATGACACTTGAGTGATAAGAGTTTTATTTGAGACCACATATCCATAGCTTAACCATCAACCTATATTAGGGACTATTTTCACACATATCTAGCCTTCATGTAGGCTACAGATGTCCCTAGATATCCCTAAAGTAGTCTTAGACCCTCATTCTTACATCCCAACCCTTTGTGCCTCAAGTTCTTCCACCTAAATACTAGCAACATAATAGGGACAATATCACCACATGGTGTTTGTGTCCCAATTTCAATGCTAGTGTCCTTCCCCCGTGCCCCCCACTTTTCCATAAATAGATATCTTTTCAAATCTTAAATCACCTAGGGTTGGCCTAGACCTCTTTTAACACCCGCACAAGCACCAAAACATTATATACATAACTTTTAGCCCTATAACCACTAGATGAAAATAAGATACAAATTACACATGCAAAATCAAAACAAGATATGGACAATTAAGGTTATAAATCCCTATTCTACCCTACTTATGCATACTACCATCTACAAAATTCCTAATCTCATATTACTCAAATTTCTAGTCTCAAGCACAATCAAAGCACTCAGTTCTACAATCATACTAGATTCATTTACAATTTCACTAACACTTAGAGAGGGAGAACTACATTGGGATTGATCCCTATTTGGATTATTGGTATGTAGTAAAATCATATCACAACAAGGTGTTGAGGATGTTCATCCTACCCCACTAACAAACACACTTTATTTCTTCTATCAACTGAATGCCCTTGCAACATGGAAGATTAGGGTTTCCTCATAAAATAAGTCAAAATAGGTCATTTATAGGGTTTTATAACTCATGCACATTGGAATAGGCTTGATATTCCTAAACATAGCTGCACCCAAAAGCAAAAAATAGTTCTACATAAAGGACACTACTACCAAAATAGAGATACTAATGCCACATGATGTTATTATTCAGTTAGGGTGATACTATTTAGGAGGATTTTTGACATTTGGATCCTATTTTCAATACTTAGACCAACCTCTACCTCAGTTTTCAACCTCTAGATCATTTTTCCTAATCATTTTCTAGCTAAGTTTTCATTTGCATTATATATTACTATTTTTAGAAAGGTCAAATTTAGTCAATTCTATAATAGATTGTTGGTTGTTCTTATTGCAAATTTCTACCTAGATTTACTATATTCAACCCACTTAACAACATATAATTTACATTCATCCAGGTCCTAAAAAGTGAAAAAAGAAACTAAGAATTGGAAATTGGTTTTTTCTTCTTTTACAAAAATAATTTAAAGACAACTCCATGTCCAATTGTGATATTCATGAAGATAATTATTTAATGCTGAGTATTTTTCTTGAGTAAGAATTTTTATGTTTATATTTTATTCATAATAACAAGAAAATGAGAGTCACATAATAAGAATTATGCCAAACTTATTATTCCAAAGATTCCTAACAATGTGACTTATGTGGTTTTCTTCGTATTTTATCATATATTTTGTATTTAAAAAGATTCCCACACCTCTACTATATGATTGTTTCAATAATTTATTCTAAACTAAATCAATATTATCAGAATGTATAAAATATATTATTTAATATTAAACAAGATATTTTTTGTAAAAATCTTATAAATAAAAAAATTAATCATTAAAATCTATTCACTATAGTAATAAAAAATAAATGATTACTTATAGATTTTTTTGGTAAAAACCCTATAACTCAAAAAAAGCAATTCATGAAATATATTCACCATAGATATAGAAAACAAAATTATTATCTCCAATATTCCTTGATGCAATGAAATGATAAAATACATTTAACCTTGTATTTTAAATCTAAAAGGAACAAAAGTAAAAATCATAAAATATCCACACTTTTTGAGAAAATTATCCACACTTCTTTAGAACATTGAATATGTGGGATAAAAATACTAGGGTTAATTTAACTACAATGGGTTACATTGCATAATATACTAATTTGTTTTTAGATCAATAGCTAGGGTTGATGGGTCCATTAATAAAATTTATTGAAATAAAAAATAATTAAAAGAATACAAAAAAGAGGTATTGAAAACCAATAAAACCACCAGACCAAGGACAACAACACTAGCCACAAAACAAGCAAAGCACAAATAAATAGAAACATACTAGGACCCACCAAGAAAATAATGACCATTACAAATTAGTCAAAACATATCGAAGGAAAAAATTACATATTAAACCAAAACCATACTAAACATCCATTGCAAATGCCATTAACCAATAGATTACTAATCTAAACTAGGGACAATTTCCACCATAGCACCATCTTTGAGACAATAATCTTCCTCGCCACCATCATGCCATTATAAACAATATCACACATTAGACTTGGGACACCCTTTCCTAAGACACCCCCATCAACCTAGTCACCAATTTTACATGCATCATGACTCCTCCCATGCATGAATCTTATTTTACTATATCTAGACATTTTTGCATGAGCCTAGAAGCAACATGGATTAGGGATTCTTACACCCAGTTAAGAGTGAAGAAGACAACATAAAATTGCCATAATTTAGTGGAATTTGACCACTTCCACCCATTCTTTCGAACATTTTTTTTCAAGTAGAGAAATAAGGGTCATGATGGGAGCGTTAGCCATCTATAATAGTGGTGAAGGTAGAATGAGATCAAACCAGGTAAGAGGACTTTTGAAAATTGAATCCAAAGATTCAATAAAGCTTAAAAATACCACAAATTTATGTTCTAACTCTTGAAAAGATGAGAAAAGGACAAACCCTACTACATCCTAACCCTAAAAAGGCAAGTTAACTTGGCTTTAATCTTTCATCACCTCCACTAATTTAAAAAACCCCACCCTAAATTTCAAAAAAATAAATAATTTCACCAAATCCACCACTTGGAGCTTATCCTCTACCATTTAAAGTAGGTTACTAGTAAACATCAACGCAATGTTTGATTTAACCTTCACTTGTTGAGATGTACTCAAGTAATATTCACCCAACAATGTTTGGATGGAATGTAACACTTTTCCTGAAGGTAGCTAAAATATCTTGTTCAAGCAAGTGGATGACACCACCCATGTGAATTTTATCTCCTACTTATTACCTTTCAATAAGACTGAAAAAACCATTTGGCTCTACCACCATAGCTTCCATTCCTCCCAATAATTCTATCCACAACTATAAATAATCCAAACAAAAAAGAATTAATCCAAACCATAGCTAGATAGGTAAAAAAACTACCTCCATAATGTGAAATTATTAATTTCCTCCCATCCATCACACCTTTCATAAAATGACATAATTAATTAGTATGGGAACCCAAAATACTAACCACAAACTTGTATCATAATCTAAGCCTCACTTGAGGTGGCATTCATCAATTAAGAGTCAAGAACTAATGGGGATCAAAAAAAGACACTAATCATGCTCCAACCATGTTATCTAACATAATCATCTTGACCTAATCAATGACATGGTTGATAATAAAAATATAAGTTGAATTAACCTCACAAAAATAATGGTACACCTCCTAGTTCATAAATAAGTCCAACTAGGGCCACGAACACTCCAAAATGTTATTAATATTCTACACTTTACCGCCTTGATTTATAAGAGTCTAAATCAAAACCATTAAATCACCTTCCACCCCTAACTTATCCACACCACACTTAAAAGATAAATCCACCTATAAAACCAATGCTTGATCCTCTACCTCATTATTAGTTCCATCCACCAACTTGCGTGATGTTATTCTAATCATGGACCTAAAATAATAATTATCAATATATCCTTTTCCTAATGCCCATGGGTTAACACATGAGGCATAATCAAAATTTAATTTAAACCAACCAAGAGAGGGAGGGACCCAGTCTACATTATCCTTTATTTTATTCCTAGCTATCAACAACATTAACCCATTAATGCGGGGAAGAGACAATATAGTCTATTTAGCACTGATTTTCATATCCTAGTCTATGAGAGTGCCATTTCAATTCTAAGAATGATATGAAAAAAAATAGAGAAATATATCCATGCATTCTTGAGAACATCTTAAAGTGATATACACAAATATTCTCTAATTCCCTTCCTTCTAAATTGTCCAAATCAAAATTATTAGACTAGCTTTCTAAATACTAGGAAAGGTGTCCCTATTTGAATTGGTTGGCCAAGAAGAGAAGGATTTAAATCAAGAAGGAAACTTGGCCCATGACTAGCCTAGCTCCATAGAAAGATAGTTGTAACACAAGGTTAAAAAATAATAGGCAAAAAATAAATGATCAATCATTTCCTTCATATATTTACACATGCAACAACATGAGGGAACGATAAAGACCATTTTATGAAAGTGGTTCTAAGTGAGAATATGGATCTAAATTACCAACCACACAAAGGCTATAACCTTTGGAGCCTAGTTTACTATAAGGTCTATCACTTCAGCTATTTTATACCCTAACCTAGTTGTGTAGCTCCTAAAATTTGAGCTAATCCAATTTAAAACATCATCTTTAGGATAAATTAAAACATTCCTTCTAGAAAGTATCTACTCAAAATAAATGCTTTGATCTATAATAATCATAATATACATCAAGATCTTTCAATGCCAAGAGTTGAAGCCACTCACATGCTCACATTCAAGATAATCAACTACTTTTAGACCCCACACATTATAGAGATAAAAGGCAATCCTTCACTAGATTCTTAGATTTTGATAAAGGCTTGTGCTTATTCCATAAATCTTCCCAAAATATAGTCTACCTACCACTATTAACCATCCATAAAACATGATTTGAAATTAGAATCCTACATTTCAATAAGAAATTCCAAAAATGAGACCCTTCATAGGTTCATTTATTATGATAATTATCAATGGATTCTCATTTCCAACATATTTATAATTCATCAATCTAATCCAAAGGGAGATCAATTTCATGATCATCTAACACATTAATTTATCCCCAAGTGCCATGTTATGTAGACTCATAGTTTTCACACCATCCCTTCCCATTTTTTTGAGAAATAAACATTCACCCACTTGAGGAGCATATTCTTATTTTTATCACATGTAACCTACCACAAGAAATATTTCATAATTTTGATCAACACCTAAACCACTTTATGAGGTAGATATAAAATTTACAAGTATTATATTAGGAGGGCACTCTAAAATGATTTGATGAGTGTTAAATAACTCACAAGTGAGATCCACATGCCTTGTCAGGAACCTAGTCTATATTTGAAAGAGTTGATTTGGCCATCCCTTAAGGAAGCCTTCCCTATGCCAATAAAGAGTATAACCCACAAGTATTTACCTGGTAGATTCCCCACTTTAAAACCCAAAATGAGAAAAACTATTTACTTCTCTTGTGGGGGATAATTGAGGAATAATATTCTAAACTTCCAATCATTGACCACTTAGTTAGTCAATTCCTCATAGATAAAGATAATGCTTTTGAACACTTAGGCTTCCCAAACTAAATATTATCTAAAAAGGAAGGTGCCATCAGCAAAAAGGAAGGTGCCATAAAGATAAAGATAAATGGAGAAAATGTATCCCATTTAATAAGGACCCTTTAGGCCACAAAAAACATCACTAATATTCCATTAAGAAGAATAAAAATATTAGATCCCATAATACAACTAAAAACCCAATCATACCACACCTTAGAGAACTCAAATTTCTCCAAAGATTTCAATACGAAGTGCTAATTCACTCTATCATAAGATTTGATAATTTATAGATGGATAAGCATACATTTCATATGAGAGTGTGACAGAATGCGAAAAATCTCATGAACTACAATAATACCTTCCTAGATGTTTTTAATTGAAAAAAAACTAGCTTGTTCATTAGAAATTAGCTTGTCCATTAGTGGTTGCATATATGCAACCATGGCTTTAGAGATAGTTTTTTAGACTATATTACAAATTGAAATGGGTCTTAAATCCCTAAATTAGTAATGCATGTCCCCTTTAGGAATAAGTGAGATAAAATTAAAATTTAGATCTAGAGATAACTTGAATCTTTTAAAATATTCCTCCACCATCTCTAGCACATAAACACCCACAATATCCCAAAATACCTAAAATAACATGGTCGAGAAACCATCCAAGCATGAATCCTTACCCCTCTCCATAGAGGAAACCATTTATCATATTTATTTAAGATAAAAGGGGCTATAAGTTCTTAATTTTTTTGGTCTGAAACCAATCTTGGAATGAATTTAAAATTGTTAATTTCAATCAATAAAGAGGAGGCCTCATTACATGCCAAGAGGCCATTAAATAATACCACAGCTTATTTACAAATATTGGTATGTGACTCCACCAAGATCTATTATTTTTAAATACTTTTAATATTTTGATTATCTCCTTCTTATCTCCTTCTTGGATTTAGTGGACTTATGAAAAAACACAAAACTCTTATCTCCTTTTATCTAACATTCCCTAGATTTTTTCCACCAAAACATTTCTTCCTTTAACAAAAACTCTTCATGATCCATCATCAAACCTTTTTTAGCAAGAGACGCCAATGCATCTATTCCTAAATTAAAAACCATTTCATTAAGGGCCTCTAGCTCTACTTCCACTCTAGCTTTTCCTCTCTTTTTTTAAATGTTCACAATTTCATTATTATAGACAATTCTTAACAAAATATAACCACTTAACCATTCTGAACATGCATGATCTAGAAAAGGGGGGACTATTATTCTACCAATTGTAAACCAATCTAGGGAGAGCAGCATCATGCAACCACATTAATTCAAGCTTGAATGAGCATATAGTTATAACACTATCTAAAATGGCTCTTAATTTAACCAAAGCATGATATGAGCCTAAAAATGGAAGTATTGATATATCAATAATCAATTATAGATTAAGATAACCTAGTGTAACCGTGAAATGGTCTAGGCATTCCAAAATATTACTAAATCCTAATTTCTTATTTTTAGGCTCTATATCCACTAACCCATTATTAAAAATAAACCTGGTGAAGTCAATTTGGGATTGAGATTGCCAATTCATCCCTACCCTATTCTTAGAAATTATTAGGATTGTGTTGAAATCCACTCCAAACATAATTTCCTCCCCAATATGATGCACCCAAACTTGGGAAAGATCATCTTAAAGTCTATATTTGAGATAAATATAATTCATCCCATACATATTTAAAATCAAAAACTTAAGCCTAGTGGTAAAAGCCAAGAAATAACAAAACATCTAGTTTGGTCTAGAGCAAAGAGGATCCACCTAAGCCAAAGGAGGAGACCAAAGAATCACCAATCCCCTAGATGTTGTAACCACTTCCAAAAAGGAACCATGGCACCTATTACAATCTTTTTTCATGATGGAGGAAGCTTCCAAACTATTCAATTTGGTCTCTTACAACAAAAAAACCTCTTAAAAAGTAGGCATCATAAGACTCTTAACTAAGCATATTTTGTTAGGGACATTTAGGACCTTAACATTTTAGGACACAAGCTTTATGCCTTGGGAGGAGTAACTTCCACCCCATGCTTACCAAATATATTGTTTTTGTAAAGTGTTTTTTTTTACATCATCTATGTCATCCCCAACATGATCCTTGGTGGATTTATGCCCTTTTTCACTAAAAACCCCTAATTTGGGTATTGAAAGTAAGCCCTGACTTTGTCCAATGGTTAAAAATTCCTTAGAGTTAAACTCCTTGTCTGAATCACTTTCACCATCTTAAGGATATCCTTAGTGCCCCTTTCACCCTAGTTTTCCATCTTTATATTTTCACTAACTTGAATCAGGGGATTAACTACTTAATCATCCTAAGAAGATCCCTATAAGATAGACTTGATTGCATGCATTTTATTTGAGATTAGTGCATACCCTTTCAACATTGAGTCTAGAGAAAGATCAACACCATTTTTCCAATTTATATAATAAGTCCTTCATTTACATAAATTTTAAGTCTTAAATAGATGGATCAATAGCCTTTTTTTGTTGGTCTAAAAATATCCATTGTTACACAATAAAAAATATTTGGTAAGAGGCCCTGACTTAACCATCTAAGCTTTTTTAACAAAGACAAAGTTCTTGGGAGTTAGACATGGAGCTGACTTTAAAAATTTTGAGTATGAGTTGAACATCGATAGTTGAAGAAATAGAATGGAATATTTTCAATATCAAACATCTACTTCTAGACCCTACCTTTTGATTTGATATGAACTCCAATTTTTCATTATCCAAATCAATGAAAACATGAATCTAATCTTATGTTTCCAAAATACCTATTTCCATCACATGATCCACCTCAATGAAATCTCCTAGTAACCTACTCAAAGACCTGAGATAATTTCTATCCCAATATTCCATTGGTATACCATGCAACCTAATCCATAACAAAAACCAACCTTTATGAGCTATGTTGATATTAAATTTGGGTTGTAAATTTTACAACAAAAGGACAAAACCCTCTATTAACCATAAATTTTGCCTCATAATTTCATCTTTTTCTCACTATTAGGGGAAATATCTAAGAAAAACCTTTCATAATAAATTACACCTTCATATCACTCAAAGATTTCTTAACCCATGATTCAATGGAGCCTATTGTTGGCCATTTACCTACAAATTACCTAGTGATCACATGTTCTTCCATATTCATGATACTCCACTCAAAGGGTTATGAATCCAAAACTAACTCCTTTGCTTGACCAATGATGAGACCATCTTGTGATCATAGAGAAATGGTCATCCCTAGTCCTTGCTCCAACACTTACTTTAGAATAAAAACCATGATATGCCCCTAACCTATCAAATGTATTGGGATAGGAATAGCCAATTTGTGGCTTAAATATCACTCTTTGATGTTATATCACATTTCTCTATGCATTCATTTGGTTAGTAGATCAACATATGGAGTAACCATGGCCTATGTACACTATATATAGGAGGTAATGGGTAGTTGTTTTTTATCATATTAAAAAGTATTCTCGTATTGAAGCTTGTGGAGGTTTCCCCCTTGAAGTGTCTTTTCTTTTATAGATATATTCTATTATATTTTTGATCTATGTATTTTATTCTAATTTATTATTGAAGTAATTTATTTACAAGTGGTATTAGAGTTACTATTTTGGTAATCTTTTCGGTGAAACCCTAATTTTAGAGATTTTATTATATCTTTCAATCCAATACAAAATTTTATTAAATTATTATACTAAAGTTGGGGAATTAGTCAAGGACACCACAAAAAAAATTAGAATTTGGATGTCAATTTTGTGTGACTTATTTTTATTTTATTATTTTTCATAAATTCACTGTATAGTGCACAATTGATTTTTTATAATTTATTTACATTTTTTGAAATCTTATAAAAATATAGCTAGGGTATTTTCTTTGTATTTTATGATTTGAGGCTAAAATAAGTAAAAAAATGCTTGGTCAAATTTGTATCAACAATGCCAATTAGGATCGACATTATCAAGCCCTTTTATGCTAGGACCACAAATTAGGGGCTAAAGAAAGGGTGCTAAAACTCTAGGTAAAATTCCTTAAAAGGAATATATGGATTCACAAGGGGGAGTTATTCAATCTTCTATACCAGGATTCTTTGAGATAGATCAAATAGTGAGCCAGCTTGACTATAGCATGCAAGGCATTTAAAGTGATAGACAAGGCATATAATATTGTATGAAAGCCACACAATCTAGTTTGGTAAATATCATGATGGATTTATAAATACTTATCCAAATCATCCAGTTATCACTATTACACAACCACACTAGGGTAGATATCCCAACCATCCTAATCTAAATATAATTACCTTGCCATAAAGGAACCTATTACCAAAAGTAGATATGCACAAATTTTATGAAAATGATCCACTCAATTGGATCAACCAAAAGGAGTTTTTTTATCTACATCAGATCTCATGTAGATAGAAGGTTACCATGGAATCTTTGTATCTATAATCTAAATAATTCATTTTGTATTGATTTTTGGGTGCTCAAAATAAAAAGATGACTCTCAGTGTCACTTGGTCAATTTTTATAGAGGATTTGCAATTACATTATAGAAATAGTGTGAAAGAGAATTAATTCAACCAAATGGCAAAATTATGATAGACTAGCCTAGTCAATGATTATATTAATCAATTTTAGAACTTATCCTTACATGTGGAGACAAAATATAATGAGAACATGAATGACCTATTTTTGGTTGGCCTCAAGGGACTAAGGAAAAATTAATATCCAATAATAAGAATCTATTCACTTACTTGATATATTATAGCATATTGATACCATTATTTCCTTCACCTAGTAGATTGACCCCTCAACAAATTGAAGAGAAACATGAAAAAGGATTATGTTTAGACTGTGATGGAAAGTGGAGCAAATTCCATAGATGTGATGAAAATAATTTATTCTACATTAAGGTATCTAATGAATATGATAAATATGATGATGCCTCCAATGATGATGAGGAAGAAATAGAGGAGGTATCTAAAGATTCCCAACTTAAAATCTCTTTACATGCACTTTTGAGTATTAGCAATCTTTGAACACTTAAGGTGGTTAGTTTACTCAAGAAAAAAAAGATGAAAATGTTGATTGACTTAGGGATCAGACATAACTTCATCAAACATAAGTTGGCCACTCGATTGAACTATTTCATTTACTCAACACTAGAATTTTAGGTCAAGATTGTAGATGGTGGTATAGTCAATTATTAAGGGAAATGTCATAGTATTAAGCTTGATATGGGTGAGTATAATCTAGATTATCCTTTTTTTAATATTCCTATGGGTGGTGTAGACATTATTTTGGGTGTCTAATGGCTCACAACCTTCATTATAATTTCAATGAAATTCAAATAACTATTCATGTATTTTCATTCTAAAGGAAGTAAAATTAAACTACATGGATTATAGTAAAATATCCATAATTGTTTATTTCACATTAGATGACATAGATACTAAAAAGGGGGTAGAAGGATTTATGTCATGATTATGTTCCATAGAATTTAAACCCATAAAGGCATTGACACATCCTAATATACAAATGATTCTTGATGACCACCCACCTATTTTTGGGGCCATGACAAAAGGACTACCATAAAAAAGAGAACATGATCACACCATTTAACTAATTTTAGTGAGTTAAGCACAAAATATCAAACCATATAAATATCCATATGCACAAAAGAGTGAAATAAAAAAGATGGTACATGAGATGCTAAAGGCAAGGATCATCAAGTACAACTAGAATGCCCATTCATCACTAGTGATCATGGTGTATAAGAAGGATGACACATGGAGGATATGCCCAGATCACATGGAACTCAACAAGCACACCATCAAAGATAAGTTTCCTATTCCAATAATTGGTGATTTACTTGATGAGTTACATGGTGAAATTTATTTCACAAAATTGGATCTTCATTTAGGGTACCATCAAATTAGAATCATGGATGAAGATATTCATAAAATTTATTTTATAACTCATGAGGGCCATTATGAGATTTTGTTAATGCCCTTTGGTCTTACAAATACACTATTTACTTTTAAAAGCTTTATGAACACAATGTCAGGGCCTTTTTAAGGAATTTTTTATTGGTTTTCTTTGACAACATATTGATTCATAGTAAGACATGGGAAATAAAGTTGAAACACGTGAAATAAGTGTTAATTATTTTGGATTAACATCATATTTATGTGAAGCCATAAATATTTAATTTTGGAGTATAGGAGGTAGAGTACTTTGGTCAAATTATATCCCATGAAGGTGTCAAAGTTGATCCTCAAAATATCAAAGCTATGGTGGAATTGCCAATGCCCAAAACTCTCAAAAACTTCTAAGGGTTCCTTAAATTAATAGGTTACTATCTAATATTTGTGAAAGGTTATGGTATCATAACATCTATACTCATAGTATTGATAAAGAAGTATGCACTCCACTAGAAGGATGTAGCTACTAAAGCATTTAAAAAACTTAAAGTATTTGGGCACCACCCTAATGTTGGATACTCTAGACTTCTCAAAGATGTTCATTATTGAATGTGATGCTTTCATATCAAGGTTGGGGGTAGTAATAATGCAGGAAGGAATACCCATTACATTTTATAGTCATTAATTCAATGGTAAGATTATACAAAAACATATCTATGAGAAATAAATAATGGTTATCCTTCATGCATTCAAATTATGGAGGCCCTATATAATGGGTAGACACTTTAAGGTGAAAATAAATCATGATAGTCTCAAATAATTTTTAGAGAAAAGATTATCGTCTGAGGAACAATATAAGTGGGTAAAAAAAATGTTGGGTTATGATTTTTAAATAATATACAAAAAGGTTAAATATAATGTAGTAACATATGCACTGTCCAAATGGGATAAATCCATAGAAGCATTACTTTGTGCAATGTCCATGTTGTAGGTATATTGGGTGGATGAAGCCAAGTTAGAGTGGGAGCAGTAAAAGGATACATAGGTTATTATTTAATATATATAACAAGGTTATATAGCCTCTAACAAAGTTTAATGGAAAGGTAATGCCCTATGGTATAAGGATAGGTTATATTTGTACAAAGATTTAGAGTTGAAACATAAGGTTCTTGTAGAGTTACATGAATATCTAATTGGGGGACACTATGGATTCTTGAAAAAATATCATAGAATCAAGAAAGAAGTATTCTAGTAAAGAATCAAGGAAGATGTATAAAATTTTGTGATATAAATATTGATATACCAATAAAACAAAGGTGAGATAGTTAAGACCCTAGGTATGTTACAACCTTTATCAATTCCTAGTGAAATGTGGGAGGAGGCTTCCATGGATTTCATCATAGGTTTTCCTTATTCTAAATGTAACAATATTGTATTGGTAATTATGTATAGGATTAAAATATATGCCCATTTTTGTTCCCTCTCACACCCATTTGCAACAAGTGTTACTAGTTATTTTTCTAGAGGGAGCTCTAAAATTACATGGAACCCCAAAAATAATTGTAAGTGACCATGATCATATTTTAATAGTTATTTTTTGACTAAAATATTTTCTTATTTAGGTAACTATTTATCTCATATATCATCTCACCACCCCTAATCTAATGGACAAATAAAAGTGTTTAACAAATGTTTAGAGGGGTATCTCCATTATTTTGTATTAGATAAGTAGGAGTGTTGGGTTAAATGCATACGACTTGAAAAATGGTGGTATAACACATATTTTCATACCTCTTCTAAATTATCCCTTATGTTTATCACTATATGGCTACCATCTGCCTTCTATCACTTCTTCCTTAAGGGTGAAAACCAAGGTTAGATATGTGTAGGATCACATTCAACATCGACAAGAGGTTTTGGCTAGTTTGATAGAGAATTTGTTCTTGGCACAAAATAAGATGAAGCAACAAGGAAATCAACACCATAGTGAGTGATATTTTGACATGGGTGATTAGGTCTTTGTATTTTTACATCCTTATAATTATATGTCGTTGAAGCAATTAAAAAATGACAATAAATTTGATCATAAGTATTATGCCCCTTATCAAGTTCTACATAAATTTAGAAGTGTGGCTAACAAGCTGGAGTTACCTCATTCATATCACATACACCCAGTTTTTCATGTTTCCTTCTTGAATAAGGTCATTGGATAAAAAAAATTAGCCTAGATAGAGCTACCAAAACTAGATGCATAAGGACAAGTTATTTTATAACCAAAGAAGATTTTGCAAACATGTACTAAGAGGTTGAGAACCATATAGATTAAGGAATATTTGATCAAGTGGAAGACCTTGAGCAGTGAGGATGCAACTTGGAAGGGTGTTTTGTTTTTTACAATAGCATATAAATTGTTCAATGTTGAGGTAAATGTTGGTGTAAAGGGTAAAAGGATGCTACACCCATAACTTATCACGTATATTAGGATAGGAATAGTCAATTTGTGGCTTACTTATCCATCTTTGATGTTATATCAAATTTTTATCTGGATTAATTTGGTTAGGAGGTTGGCCTATGGACTAACCATGGCCTAGGTAAAATATATATAGGAGGTAGTGGGAAGTATTTCATCATTATATAATGAATTCTGATCTTATTGAAGCTTATGGAGGTTTCCCCCTTGAAGTGGCTAATTGTTTATTCATATATTCTTTTATATTTAATTCATATTGTGATCTGTTGTTTTTATTATAATTTATTCATACCTTTCCCTAATAGGATGGAATTAATTCCTATCTCCACCATAAATTATTCATCCAAAATCCAAATAGTGGACCTTGCTTTCTAGTCCACATGTGCTCTAGCCTATGCATCCTTCGCACCACTATTTGCATTTGCACCACTCTCAAAACCTAGTTAGTCTTATGCTTCTTTGATTTCCTCATCAATGTTGTGTTGAATATATTTGTTAGCTCACCTACCAAGATTGTGTGATAGGTTTTGTGCCTCATTACACTTATTCCATCACATGTGCACCATCCCTTTCCCTTTCTTATTTTCTTCAATGTAATTGTGATAATTTTTGAGCTAGTTTTTACTTATGATGTCCATAATATAGTAATTTTAACTTCATAATAAAAATTATTATATTTTTATTTTATATGAGGTAACCCTAGGGTATGATGTCATATTTTAAGTGATTTACATTATTTTCATGTCATTCTCCATATTTTGGGGATTATCTTCAAGGGAGTTTTTAGTTGAATTCTCCTTTAATGTTAGCTTATTTTCTTAGTCTACTTATTACCTATGTCATAGTACTCAAGATAACTCTATGTAATATCTATGATTATTTTGATTAGGAAATATGATCTTATAATATGTTAAGATGTTTCTAGTGAATTTCAAATGAATATAAGCAATATTAATATCCATTATATATCAACATTGTCTAGGATAACAATGGTAATATGTTTTGCAAAAAAAAATTGCACCTAATTTTGTACATGATTTATATGTGTTTGATTACTCTTGATCCTCTGCACAGATCTTGATTTTTATACTTTTTGTCTTGAAACCCTAATTTCACTATTGAAACAAGATTGACTTAGAAAAAAGGGTTTTAAATGTGGGCATGAAAACCTCAACCACACCTCACCAAGTACTCGAGTGTTTCCTACATTTTAATACTCTAAAGAGTCTCAAGTTGTACATAATTCTCCCTCCTAAGTGTGTGTTTTTGCTCAATATTGATACTCTATAACGTAATAAAATGCTCTAGCTTTTGACACTTAACATGTAATCATTGACCTACATTTTTTATTTAGACTTGAATTTTAGGGTTGTGCTTTTGAGATTTATTTAATGTGTATGATTTTTTGATAATGTCTCAAGGATGCAAAAATATATTCCTCAATTTATATGCCAAATAGTGACCAAGTTAGCACATATGAAACCTAGGTGAGTAAAACCTTAGGATTAATTTGTATTTATAGAATAGCCTTTCATATTTATCCCCATTAATTACATAATAAACATGTGTAAGCCAACCCAAGTGAGATTTTTGGATTTTAAAATTAACCACTACAAGATCTTGGACACTATTAACAAAGGTGGACACCTATGGTAAGAGAAATTGTCTAACTATTACTAACATTATCCAAAGATGAAAAATAGGGATATATAATATGGTGATAATCTACTTAGGATTATAGAGTGTTATAAAATAAACTTTATATATCTTGAATATGTATGATAATAAATTGGGTTGGCCAATTCAATACATAGATAAACAGATAGGGAAAAGTATGCACAA
The DNA here is from genome assembly GCA_037957365.1 of Torreya grandis. Classification (NCBI taxonomy): domain Eukaryota; kingdom Viridiplantae; phylum Streptophyta; class Pinopsida; order Cupressales; family Taxaceae; genus Torreya; species Torreya grandis. The sequence continues at coordinate 1,565,965 of JARHVA010002404.1, forward strand.
GAATGAAATGTGTATTCATAATTATTGTATGCGTAGACATATAAATTAACATTTAAACTAACACATTGTACTTATTACCACCCTTTATACACACTTATCTCATGCCTCATTCCATGGTCTTTCAACTACCCTTCCTTCACTTTAAATGTAGATGACCCATTCCTATACACAACCAATGATCTCAAAATATATCTATCACTCATTCAAAATAACTCAAGCTTATCCCCTAACTGATCCATAATCATATATCAATTTTATTTTCTCCTCAAATAATAGTGCACCATTTATATTATCCTACTACCTTGTCTTATCTAGTTCCATTGATTGTATTCTCTCACCAAATAACGACTAGGTATTCTAATTGAAATTCATGTAAGGGGTCATCATGTATATTTATAAATCCATATTTGATTTAATTTCATATTTATCATTAAAAAATCACATTTTAAGTCATTTTTCAACCAATAGGCTCAAACATTGAAAAACACCATATCATAATTGTACATTGAGAAAAAATACCCTATTTCTCCTAATTCTAAATACATACAACCATAATAGCACTAAAATAAAGTATAAGTACACCTATAAGGTCAAAAATCATGGTTGAATAACTAAATCACACTATCATTTCATAAGAATCTAACATTACACTAGTATTTCACATACACCATCGTAACATGGAATAACTACATAGAGTTTGATCCCTCTTTAGATTTTAGGATGTAGGTAGTGTTTAATACAATGGGTGTTGAGGTGTGAAATAAATTCAACTACTAATCCATTTTTCCACTATATTCCATATATCATTTGTTGTCTATTTATCTAGGACTATAAGTGAAGAAGATAAATCACTTAATTTTTACAACATAGAGCTCTTGCATAGTCAAATAGGACACACAAGCAAAATGAACCTACTATATCCATTGTAAAGCATAAAAACCTATAGGACATCGACATTACATAATGACACCATTTCGTAAATCCCCTATCTAATTATAGATGACTTGTCTAGAGATCAAGTGAAACATTTTTCTTAATTTAAAAGATATCACAAAGCTTCTTAGTCATTTTAAAGTGTCTATCTCAATCTTTCATTATCAATTTACCAGCTAAGTATTTTATCATTTTTATTTCCCATTTTATCATCTTTATAAATATAATAAGTTCCAAATCAATTTATGTAATTTATTACATATATGTAACATTATGATTTTACGTAGCAGTTTGTCTCATTTAGTTTATTAGTTTCTATTTTTCCAAATTAGATAAAACATATTGGTGAACCCGTATATTTATTTAAAGTTACAAACCCCTAATCATAGATGTTTCTAGATTTTTTATCTTTTTTTTATATTTAAAATTATTGTCCTAAGATTTTAAAATTTGATAAATTATTTATTGGCAACAATATTCCAATCTTTTATTTCTTATTTTATGCAATCTAAGAAAACTATTTCTACCTATCTTCAAAGAAGCATTATACTAAGTGGATTATAATTGATAATTCTCATATTAATTTGTATAAATATCTTAAAATGGATGATAAAAAGGATATATTAGAACCTTCAAATATTAATAAAAAACATGAACATGTAGAATTCCATGACACTACTTTAGAGCATGAGCCATATGATCAAGATAACCTTGGTATTCAAGATGAGAACTAAGATGTAATTCTACCTCTACATGATGGATAACCACCAATTAATAAATTTAAAATTATTAAGAACTTTTGATAAGAAATATCTAATCAATCTCAAGATTATCATACCATTTAAAAAAAAACTTTTGAACATCAAAAGTGGAAGCATTGTACAATCATTTTACATTTCTAATCTTATGTCTCCAATGGGTAAAAAAATTATACCACCATATAATATGGGGTAATATCAAGGGATTCAGTATATTAATATGTTGATTCTTACTTGGTCATTAAGAACACCACCTTTATTTATCACACTTTCTTCTTCTCCTAATGTGTAAGCCCTTATGCATGAGATTCAATATTTATAAACTAAGGTGTTACATTTGGAACAAGGTGATTCTAAATCTAACAAGGCACTTGATTCTAAAATTTTATTACACACTCTATTGGCATAATATATAGTAGTATATCCAATACTTATAAGTTTCGTGGCACCTAATATTATACTATATGATGGAAAGGGTGACCATGAACAACATTTGAGAGCATTCCACACAACATGTTTGGACTATAAGTCAAAGGACAAGTTATTGGATAAGTTATTTCTAAGATGTATAAATGAATATGATTTACAATGGTTCTATGAATTACCACATCAATCATCCCAAGCATTTTATGCCTTTGCTGATATGTTTCTAATATAATTTTCAATAAATATCAATGAAAAGATTTCATATGATGATATTATTTAACTCAAACATAAATATAATGATCCTTTTGAATAATATGTCTTAAGTTACAATATAATGCTATCTAAAATTAAAAATCACATGGAAGATAGATGATTTTGAGATATCTTAAAATAAAGTTTTCTTCTACCTCTACATTAGTCCATTATGTTTAAGAAGTTCTTTTCATTCACAAATTTGTGCCATAAAATAAAGGAAAGAGAGGCCAAATTATTATCATTGAACAAGATTATGTATGAAATAAATCTAGATTCCAATACAAATAATTCAATTAAACCACCATACAAGGTGAGGCTAAGTAATAATAAGAATGATCAAAAGGTAATAGTACATGTAATTTTATAACCAACTTCATGCATTGTATTATCAACTCATCCCAAGAGACAATTTACCAATATAATGTAAGTTCCATATAAGGTCTTAAAAATCATATTGTAAATAAATCTCATATCTCTCCCTCACATTAAATATGTTGATGTGAGCGAACCTCTTCCACATTAGTTTTATCATAATACATTTTATGACTTTTATTGAGCACCAAGGCACATTCCTAATAGGGGCATTAGTCTAAGGCACAAGATTTAGGATTTGATAGATGAAAAAATCAATGATGTGTGAATACCTATATATGGTTCAAAATTAAAACTACGTGAAAGTAAAGTAATGAAAATATTTAGTGATCATTTTCCTATGCATACAAATAATGAGACAACAAATACATCGAGAGTGAATTATGAATATAATCACACCCTCTACCATTTTCTTATCATTACCATACAAATTCACAACATCCATTGAATGACATCATTGGTACCTACCATAATTTAGTTCCCTCTAGGACACTCATCACATTTGTAAAGCATGAAATAGTAGATCATGATTCAAAGTTAAACTCTTTTTTCATTCAAGCACACATTGATCATTAGCCTATTCATAATGTCATGGTCAATAATGATCAAGTGTGAATACATGCACAATCACACTTATTAATAATATTGGATATATGTGAGGATTTGATTCCATCAAAAAATTTAAAAAAGTATTCAGGTCACATTTAGAGTTCCATTGTGAGATTGCATTACCATTACAGGTTAGCCCAACACATGTGGCTAATAGTTTTATATTATTAACCAGTGCATGGGTCTTTGATATATTATTGATAGCTAGAGTGTATAATACACTAGGTTCATCCATGTGAATGGCTAGCTATACAATAAGTTGAAGGAAAGTAGCTAACATTTATAGAGGAAGCAAATTGGAAGGATCATGATATCAAAAAAGATGATAAGGTCCTATCATGGCATGATCCATAAGCATACTTTAGAGTGGTTTAATAGTGAATGGAGGTGTAGTATGTGTGTTCTCCATCTATAACATATGAACAATAGAGTAAAATTTAATAGCATGTGCTATAAGAGAAGGAATGATAGAAAGAGAATTGAAAGACTAAAATAAAGAAGAACAATATCTAAGAACCTCAACATTTTTAGCTTAAATGAATCCAAATAAAAATGGGTCATATAAAATAATAACCATCATCATAATTAGGTATATTTAATTTTAAATTACATGCATGAACTATTTTATCGATTGAAGAAGCATGGTGAATGGAATGTTTGGTTTTGGTTAAAGTAACTAGTATTTCATCAAAATTTTGTTGATAGGAGTGAGGTTGAAGAGAGGGAGGAAGTTGAGTGATGATGTAATGTGAGAGATCAAATTTTTTTATATTTAAGCTTATCTCATTTGATTTATCATCATATGAGTCTAAGAGGTTAGGAGGAATATTTTTGATTAATTCTAGATGACCATTATAACCTCTAGTAGAATTGATGAGATAGTTAAAGGGTTGAGATTATAAAAATGGAATGGTAGGTAAGGGTTCAAGGGCAGGTATTTTAAGACACCTCATTCTTTTAATTTTTAAAAATTCTAAATATTTTTTCCCCCTTGAATCTTGTATGTAGCACCATTGTAAGGGAATTTGACACATTGGTTGGTGGATGAAGTAACTGTTCACATGTGATGTGTCCAAGGTCAACTGAGTAAGATATTATAGGAAAGTATAAAGTTAAATATCATGAATTTGACATGAATGATGATGGGAGGAATGGTGATGGAAATAATAACATAACCTAATGGAGGCAAATTTTCTATCATAGCCTTGGTATGTACAGCATGTGGATTTAAGGTTACATTCAGAGTATCCAAATGTTTTAATAAAGTCAAGGGACAAAACAAAGGTACCTAATACTTCATTAATTAAATCATGCTTAAATTTTATCTCACCTATTTTAACACCAATTAATAAATTGGGATCATCCACATGAAGCAATGTCTCATTGGGTATCATGGAAGTGATAGGAAATTTGAGTGAGAGAGAAGTGTCCACTATTTCATCAACATAGATAGACATTTCTTCACATTATTTGAGAATGATATATTCAGACCCAGATAAGGTATCTTATTTCCCTATACGTGGAGGATGAGGGATGTTAATTTTGTATAATAATTGCATTAGGAAATTATGATGGTAGGGAGAAGTTCACATCAGTTCTAAAAAGAGAATTGAGGATGGAAGATGGGAAAGTTATACCATAGGATCTCATTTATCATAACACATGAGAGGATTATTAGATAAAGGTGCATAATGTTGTAATAAATCCATTGAAGTGGGGTTAGATGTTTAGTGAAGATTATGTTGATAAGGAATTTTTTGTTTAAGTTGGTTTTAAGTAAGTTGATTAATCTTAGGTGATGTGGTTATAGTGTTTTTTCATGTGGTTAAGTAGAAGAAATACTGTTTGAATTTTGAGGGATGTTTTCTTGAGGTATGGATGTTTGGGGAAAAGTAGAATTTATATCAATGGTATGAGAGGTATGGTCAGTTTGTGTTATTGGAGGTGATGCCTATAGGTGTGTTGTTTCCACATGCCTCAATTCTATTAGATGGGATGGGGAAGTGTCTTGAATAATCTAAAATGTTGAATAGGTGTTATGGTTACGTGTTGGGGTTGAATTGATATAATAAAATACTCTTCTAATATTATTCATGTTAACCACATTGTCATTATTGGTATTAATATTTATAATACTTTCAATGTTATTGGTAGTAAGGGTAGGTTGATCAATGTTATCTTGATTATTAAGGAGGGGATCCTTATATATAGATAAATTAGAATTGGCTTAGTTCAAATTTTGATTGTTAGTTTGATTTTCATGAGCTTTAAGCACTATGTCATAAGATTTTTGACATATGTGTGTAATGTATTTATGGTCAATGTTGGGTCAAAGGAGAAATTCCATAGAAAAATTTCTTGATTGTCTAAAAATTTAATGAGAACTTTAATGAAACCAACAAAATTTATTTTGATAATACCATGTTTTCATAAGATGGGTTGGGTTAAGATCTCATGGTAAAGGTCTTGGGAGACATTTTGAATTTATTCTAATGACAGAGGGTAGTGCACATTGGTATGATTATTTTGAGAACATGTGGAATTATGATGAAAATTGGTGTTAGGTGGAGGAACATGATCCATGGTATTGTTTGAAGTAATGGATTAGATGGTGTGTATGGTATAATAAATATATATAACACCATCATTGGTTTCATGGTAGTTTTTATTTTTGACACACATGCAAGCTCCCATTGTAAGTTGGGGAGGCTCAAATTGACATATGAGGAAATCTTGGCATTTGGATTGGTCAAGAGCCCCTTCTAAAGTTTTTTAGGAAATATTCATAACATGATATTGTAATTTAGGGTGAATATTATTAGTAAATAATTGTAATAGGTTCTCATCCTCCATATTATGCTTAGCTTTATTATACAAAGCTTTCCATCATTTGATGAAAACTTGTGTTGTTTTGGTTTTTTATTAGTTAAAATTGATGAAATGAGCTAAGTTATTTTTAGGAAGATAATTAGTTTGAAATTATTTAACCAATGAATTGACCAAGTATTATAATCTAGTAATGGAGTGTGTTTTTATTTATTTATACCAATCTAAACCATATCTTGAAAGTGTTTTAGCCAAGAGTTTAGTAGCAGTGAAAGTTTAAGCTTAACCCAATCTTTTTAAAGAATTCTAAATGTTTTTAAATGTAAGGTAGGATCTGTAGATCCATTATAAGTGACGGTGGGAGTGACACCTCCTATGTCAATTTTGGAAATTTAAGGTATAATAGGTTATTTTTGTAAATGCTTGATAGTTTTCTTAATAAGTGGGGGTTGTGGTATGAGCTCACCATGTGAATCCCTGAGGGGTGGTGGGGGGCATTAGTATTTTGCACTCCCCATTGAGCATGGCGGGGTTGAATTTGGAGATGTAGTAGGTGATTTTTCATTTTAATCATTTTATTTGAATTATTAGTTTGAAATTTATCAATTTGTTTAAGAGTTTGTAATAAAATTTGATTGGTTTGAGCAATATTTTGGCTAGTATAAGGATCATTTGATTCACTAGTGTTATGTGAGGTATTAAGAGATTGAGATGCACTATGATTATGAGATGAAGTAGTAGCATGGACCACACTAGTTTCATGAGAAGCATAGTAGCATGAGATGCACTAGTATTATGAGAAGCATTAGTAGCATGAGATGAATTAGTAACATGGGTATGCATGTAGGTATTTTGAAGAGCCCCACTAAATGTTGAACCTACCATGTTTGTGGAAATACTTGGCATGGAGGTAAAATAAGACATAGAGGATGATGTCATAGTGTGATAAGGAGACATGATAGAGGGTAAAGGTGTAGATGAAAAGAAATGGCTTGCCCCAAATCCTATGGAAAATCTAGGTGAAGGTGAATGGGGTTCTTTGATATGAGGTCCCATCATGAGGCTATAGATGAATGTAGGATCCTTACCTATATGTTGAGTATTTTTGTTGATGAAAAATATCATTTAAATCATTTAATTAAGGTCACATTAATCTTATAATAAAAAAAGGGTTAAGTGCCATGGAAGAATAAGGAGTTCCATAATTGGTAGTGCAGGTGGTAACATGGACATTGATTTGATCCATGTTAGGTGACACTAAATGTTTTGTAGGAAACCTATTGGGATAAGTGAAACTCATCATGTTTGTTTAATTCAAATATATATTATTTTAAAATAATAAATTGATGATCAGGGAGGGGAGTTAAAAATTATTAGAAATGAGGATAACCTGTTATGATACTAGGTTAGACTAGTTGACACTATTTTGTAATAAAATAAGACAAGTTGTAAAAGAGATAGTCAAAAAGGTTTATTATGTTATATATAAGGTTAAAATAAAAATAATTTAGACACATAATCAAAAATATCGATTGTGTGTTGAAGGAAAACGTAATAGGTAGTCTGTAAGATAATGGGTTGATTAGGATGACTATGTCCTGTAGAAGGGTAAAAAGACTAGCCTGTGAGAGAATGGGTAAAACAAGATGAATGTGTCCTATGGAAAGAAAAATTATAACATACATTTGATTGGGTCAACATTTTTCTAATGGTAAATATAGGTTTAGATAGTTATGAATCTAGATGATCTAGTGTATGTTAGCAAAAAAATTGAAAAAAACACACAGGCAACTAGGTCAACCTAGTCAATCTAGTTATGACACACAACAAAAAAACGTATATCAATGATGGCCAATAAAAGTTTTATAATACAAAATACGATTGAAAAAAATCAATAAATAATGCTAAAAATATAAATGCTAATCTATATGGTCATTGTTGAATGTTTTTAAATTATAACTTTAAAAGTAAATGTTATAAGGCATTTGGCTTTAGAGAGGAACTAGAAAAAGGTAAGATAAATATGGTTTCAATTTTTTAAGGTTGAAATGTATCTATATTGGTGGTTGTACTGGCTTCATATTGGGGCCTACCCCTTGATTTCACAATCTTACAACAATATGGGTATTGGGTGTTTTGCCAATAAATACCATTAACCACATATTTATATAATCAGATAAAATCTAACTAGGTAGACTTTGGGTAAAATTATTTAATGTTTTATGATAGTTTGTGGTTTGGAAGTGTCTGAATAAAAGAAAAGTAATGTGACTAAATTGATAAATTGAACCTTACCAATTAGACTATGTGTACTACTTTAAATAATCAAGTAGGAAAATGAAAGATGAATTAATTACTCATAATGTGAGTTAATTCCTTTGATTAAAGAGTATTGGGTCAATTGGATTGATTGAGTATGAAAATAGTATAAAACATAATCGACTTGATCAATTCTATCTATTAAAGAAAAGGCTAAATAAATATAGTTGAATAAGTTGACTGAGTCTCTTGGCCAGGAAGAAACCACAAAACGAAGTCAATCTAGTCAACTTAGTTGACTATAGGGTTATAGGTTTATAGAATTGAAAACTATGAAAAATAAGAATGAAATGAAGAAAATAAATGACTAAATTGGTGACAATGAACCTGATGATTTAATGATGCTAGATTATTATTTTTATATCATGTCATTTAGATGAAGTTTTTTAACCTAATAATATATTCAATTGAGTCTAAGAACCTATAAACACAAAAAAAATCAAACTGAGTCGATCAAATCAATCTAGTTATCTATAGTTGAAGATAACCTGTACAAAGACAAACATAGTTGATCAGATCGATTATGTGTTAACCTTATGCATAAAATATTATACTAAGTCAACAAATTTTATCTAGTGATATAAAAATGAAATAAATAAGAAATGAAAAAAAATGAAATCATGAAAGAAAAATTGCAAGGGTTAGTTCACGTCGGGTTCACTAGAATGTATACAAGGAAAAGTGAAGTTGATCTATAAATCAATCCTAACTTGGAGAAGATAAATCAAACTAGCCATTATACTTGTTGATACATTTAGATAATCAGGTTCATGACCAATATAGATTTTATATATTTAACTAATGGATCTTTTACCATAGACTATCACTATATAGGGTTCTAAATCCTCTAATCGAGCAATACCACACAATAACCCTAGCTAGGTCCTATAGTTTCTAACAAAGTAAAGTAAATATACTCAAGTCAATGTAGAGGTAATCCTAAGCATGAAGAGATATATACATTCCTAAGCCAATACATGCAAATATATCTACTAATAAAATAGGAATAAGAGTTAGAAATACTTACCTTGAATATGAACCCATCGAGCCTCAATGTATCCCTTACCCAATGGTTCTTTTCATGAGTTTGTTATGGTTTGTAAGGATAACAAAAATAGGTCAGATCTAGGATACAAGACTTCTCTTATGCATCCAAAAGACTTTTCCCACAAGCAAAGATTCTTCTCTATAAAGGAAGCATGAAACCTTAAGCAGTGATTCCTTAAGTATAATGGTGGATAAGAAAATAAAGAAGCACAAATGAATGAGTATGTCTATTATAAATGAGGTGAATGATGTTTTTATATAGTTGGATATAACCCTAAACCCTTTCATAATTTTAGCTGACACAGTTGGCCTAGTTGACCTAATTATTTAATAAATAAAGAAGTTAGGTCTTGCACTAAGTTAGCTAGGTTGACTTAGTCCCATAACATGCTCAATTCATAAAATATAAATGACCCATTTGAATATGTTTAGAGGATGGTAACAAGAGGTTTGGCTTAGGTAGGGGATATTTGATGTGGTTAATTACTTGGAGGAGTGTGTAAGGGAGGTCTCAAAGATTTGGGAAATATATAGGAGGGACTTGTGTTAGTTGTAAGTGGTGGTAAAGGGAAAAATAATATTGTGTATCACTAATGATTTGGCCACCCCTTTCTTAGTGCACCCTTTAATGCATTCACTTAAAGAGATTGAGACTCAATGGGTTAGTACAAGATAAAAAGCATCAGTAATTGATAAAGTTTAAAAATATTATGTGTATACAAATGGGTCTTTGATATATTATTGGGTCATCATAATTTATGGTATTCCATATGAATATCCCCTAACATAGATAGATATGGTTCTTATATATTAGATTTAAATTGAGCCACCTAAATAGGTTTAACCTACTCAGAAAGTGAAAAATCCTATGTTTACCATTCCAATGATGCCTATCCTTGAAAGGCCACTTTAACAAAGATTTTTCACAAATTATAAATATCCTTTCTCTACATATATACTTCTCAAATTGATACTACAAGGAACTAAGGGTGTTTCAAATAATGTACTAATATAGGGTTCATCCAATCCATGATGGGTTCCCAACATCCATAGAGTTCATCATGCTCAACAACATGCATTGTATGCTAGAAATCACCTTTATGATAGTGGAATATATGTTAGAAAGGGAAATCAATATTTAGATCCTAAGTTTAGCTTAGTTTAGTTACGAATTATGGCACTTTACATTCATCAAAGGCCACCATTCCTATCTTAGATATATGACCAATTGATCATGAGTCCCTTGCAAGACTAATCAATTAATATCTTTCTCTCATTTTTTTAAAGTAATACATGAAAAAATATAAAAACAATCAAATAGTCTTTAAAATTCTAAATTAAGACCTATGCTTTATTTGTGTAGTTTATTTACATAAGTTAAGATTTATTTAATATACTTAGTATTTCTCTATATATCTAGTTTTTATTCACATCAAGTTCACCAATACATTGTATCAAAATTTTGGAAACTAGGAGCTAATTACGTACATGTGATAAACAACTACATAAAATCATAATGCTACAGATATTAAATAAATGACACAAACTAATTTATAACTTAATATAGTTAGAAATATGATAAAATGGGAAAATATCAAATAAATACAACTTAGGTAGAAAATTGAAATACAGAACTATGATTCAGAATTAAATTAAATGTATGGCTATGTTGACTAATTATGGATTCAAAAAAGATTTTTTCTAGATCTATGGATAAGGTCAATGAATCTAGGTATAGGGTTAGTGTGATGGTGCCCTTAGGGAGTGTTGAAATATATAATAAATTGATGTGATAATTTTCCCTTTGTTTATGTGTTATGTTTAACTATGTGGAAGCCTTTGATCCATATAAAACCACTATATATTCTCTCCTTCATTTGTAGCCTTAGTTCAATAAACTAAGGGGGAAAATTTAATCATGGGATTAAAATGGGTTAGTGGTTAAATTTTTTCTTGACCTCAACACCCCCTATATTGATCCTTGCTTAAACACCAATACTCTAAAGAAGGACCTAATTCCACATAGTTCTCCCATGCTACAATGGTGTGTGCAATAAGAATGGTGAAAAATGTTAGTGTAATCCCAGTGTGATTAAGTACTTCAACAATGACTTGTGACCTTAAATATGTATGAAAAATTAAACATGGGTTACTTGGTTATCTAGACTCCAAATTGGAAAAAATAGGTTCTTTTCTCTTAATATGCAGTTAGATGTTCTAATTATTTTCTATGTGTGAGCCTGTTGTGTGAAAATTGGTTTGAGATATGGATTTATAGTGATCTTTATGGAATTATCTCAAATGGGAATAAAAATACATGTGTCTAGACCCATTAAATAAATTTAAATTTGAGAAAATAACTATTATTTTATGGGATGGTGCTATGGTAGAATTGAACACTGATGGGGAGCGAGATTATCCAAATAGAGTGACCTTGTCTAGAGGAAAATAAAAACTAAAATAAAAGTTGGGATCAGTCTCAAAGTGTGTTTAGGTTTATTAAAATGTTAGATAGAGATATTTTAAAATAATTAGTTGATTTTATGAATGGTTCATCCATAATAGGAATAAAAGAAAGGTGATCAAGGATCATTGAATGAGGTATGAGGTATTTGCATATAAAGAGTGGTCAAAAGTGCATTACTTTATAAATAAAGGTTAATTTATATGCCTACAATATGCAAAAATAAAAAAGAAAAACAAATATCTAAAATAATTTTAAAATTATGACCCATGCATGATTATGTATTTTATTTTCATTAGTTAATTTTGATCAATATATTCATTATTTCTCTATATATCCATTTTTATCAAAAAATATTCATAGCTTGTACATGAGTGAATGCATGAGACACAGGTTACCATTTATAAACATATTTCTAAGTCATTGAACTATCTCAAACTCCAAAATTGTAAATATATAAAAGTGTTCTTCCTAGACAAAAGCATACCATGTTATTGTTTGCTTTTGTTAGAATCATCATAATGAACACATCATAATAGTTCTCAGATTTAAACAAGTCACATACCTCCTATGGCTTGTTTATACTTCATTAATTTCATTGGTAGCATCCTTTTACATAGGTTTAATAATTTTTTGGTTATTCCTTATTATTCATACCTTAGTTCTTTTCATTTCACAAAATCTATCAATATTGCTCACTAACATTCACATTACTTGTTGGGACAAAAAACTAGATAAGAAAGCTATACAAGATATTCTTTGAATATTCATGCGTTATATATGAAGTTGTTAGCTAATGTGTTTTTTCCTATCCTATCAATTTTATAAATGATATAAGTTGAACAATATCATCATTTTGTCACCAACGTAAGAAGAAGAATATGAATAGTCAAGAACTGTAGAAACTATAAATATGTATGCTTTTATTAAGAAGTTGATGACCTTTTACTAAGATCAATATAGACTTTTTGGTTCATGGTTACCTATCAAATTTATTATGTTAATATTTTTTGTGTTATCATGTTTAATACTTTGGTCTTATCTATATTAATGTAATCTAAATTCTATGTACACTTAAATAAATCTTGGTTAATCTTAGTTTCTTCTTATCACATAATCATTCATTTTTGTCATGTTTCTGGTAAATATGAATTCAGTGCATTATATTATGAAAAATAATAAAAATTATTTATCCTCATCCTTTGTATTATATATTGAATTAGTAACCTCTGGTAATATTACTATCTTCTTATATACTTGAGATGATGAATATATTGATATTATGAATTACTTATGTCGATCAACTACATATATGCATTTATTAGTTTCTTATTTGTTTTCCCACTTCATTTTTTGTGTTTATTATATATTTTTTATTATATACATTTAATCATATACTTGTATGTGGCTCTAAGCCTATTATATGTTTATACACTTATTTTAGTGACATTTGAATATGTCCCTTATATGTGGCCCCTTAGCCTTCTATTGTGTGCTTTGAGTGTACTCTTTGTATGTGTGTTTCATGGACGTAACACTTATTTGATTTTGATTACTCAATTTTGATTCCATGATGGGCATAATAATTCTTACTTGATGTCTAATTGCAAGATTAATAACATTTATCCCTCTCTGTGTAGTTATATTCAACTTTTAGTACTCAATTTTGATCACTTATTTGTGTGCCTCATTGCTAACATTTATCTTAATAATAGAACTATGTATAATTACATTTAACCATAGGTATTTGTAACAATCCTATCAGGTTAAGGTTAATAATATACAAATAAATAAGCACAAGGGTGATAACTAGATCTATAGTATGGAAATTAATTTTAAAACTTAGATAAAACATATAAAAAATTTATTATGATGAGATATGCTAAAAATGGAAATTAAAACTATGATATATATTAAAATGATAATGAAAATAATATAATTATCTAGTTTTTATGTTAACATAGATCTGATATGGAAAAATCTTAAAATAGATTGGGTTTGGATTCTAGATCAATCATCAAATTCTATAGAAATTCCCTATGTAGCTGTAGACACTTACATCGACCTAGGATGATTGTGTTGACATTACTATCTAACTCGGACACAAGTGTCTAGTATAAAATGCCTACTAAGATTGGATGTGACCACCTATAATATTTTTGTTTTTGTGTCACATTTTCTCTAGTGTTCTTTAATCAGGATCATGGGTTATCACTACTTGTCAAATAGAAAAAACCTAGTTCTTCATATTCATAGTGGTTATGAGAAAAATGGGTTAGTGGGATCATAGTGTTGAGATAACCCTAAATACCCCTATGTCAATGGGTGATATCTACATATCCATTATTCTGAAGATGGATTTAGACTAATATAGTTCTCCCTTAATGTGTTAACTTGTGTGTGCATAAGGGTGCAATATGTAGAAACAAGTATAAAAGTGACATAGCTTGTAACTTGGAAAATATAACTCATGGCATTATATTTTAGTACTTCAGACCTATAGATGTGTTTTCCCTATGATTGATATGAAAATAGGAGTGAATAGGGAATCTTTTTCTCACTTGAATGACTTTTAATCATTAACTTCTAAGAAGGTGTGAGATTGTTAGGTCCTTACTAGGTAATGAATGAATGAAGATTGATCTTGAATTTATACCAAATGATTTAGAGAATATATTGAATTAAATCACTTAGGATAATAATATAAATATGTTTCATTTGTAAATTAGATGACTTTAGGGCACTAGAATGTCAAGACACTTACCTTGACATAGGCATCTGACTGGGATGCAATTTTTTTAGAAAGCATAAAAGTATCGATCCAAAACTTGTAAAGATAGAAGATAAGTAGGTTTAAAATATTATGGATAAGATATAAGGCTTGTTCCATTATAATGACATCTTCCAAACTAAGAGTTAAGTAATGAGCACATAGAGATAAAAAATGAGATCCCTTTGGTAGTGGGAAAAGTCTAGAATTGAGAGGAATATCCAAGATGTATATTTACGCCAAGTGTACAAGACCAAGGTACTATATAATTCATAAATAATGTCTACATTTTCCCCCTTTTAATCTATTAATGTAATTTCTAGTTTAAAGGAAATGAAATGCATACCTAGGTAGGTATAACACACCTTTTATTTATGTGATCCAAAATTGAGTGCTTTCCTGGTGATTGACCTATAACCAAGAACATGTTAAAATATATAATCAATGCATATAATATTAAATTGAGAGAATTTAAAATTATTGAAATTAAAAAGATCAAGTTTTAGGAGTACACATGTGTATTGATGTAAGTGAATTTCATTTTTATAATTTTATTTAAAAATATGTATCATTATGAACCATTAGAGTTAATATTATGAAAAATATCAATCTATAAAGTGTATATACATTGAGATATATAATAATATTAAAAGAGACATTCCCAAAAACTTGGATAAAATGTGACTTTCCACTTGACAATTGAGATTAGCTCAACCATGCAACCCAATCATATTTATAACCTAGTGAGTGTGAGTGAACCAAGTCAACTCACACTATAAATATGGTGAGTCTAGATGACTTAATAAATGCCAACCTATAAAATTGGAAATATTGGGTAATTTAATCACCTCAACCATACCAAAAATGAACTAACTAATGCAATATATTATCTTAATACAATTCATAAAATTCCATCTTGGTAAGTGATGGTAATCTATAAAAGTGTTTGAAATTTGAGACTAATTTTATTTTGAAATATTAGGTGCACATTACATAGAATATTCACTTTATATATGTCTCATGTTAAAACTATGTATAACAATGGTACCAATGTATATAATTCTACCATAAATGTGTATTTGAATCATATAATTGTGAATTTGGCCAATTTAGAATTTGAACTAGTGTGAAGGACATGCATATCATAACATGGTCCCACTATATATGGAGAAATATGAAAATTGATATAAGTTCCAATATGGAGGACATGTTTATATAATATTCCCTCATTGTAATCTAAGTATATTTAATATTGGATAAGTGTGGAGAACATGTTTTTGAAACATGCCCCCATTAAATTTAAAACTATGACAAATATGGAGAACATGTTTTCAAAACATGGCCCTATTGCAATATACATATGTGAATCAGTTTGGAAGTAATGCCTCTATGTCATGCCCCCAATAATATTCCCCCATTTTGAGGTGAGGGAAGTAAAATTGGTAGTTACCTTATCTCAAAAGGATAAGATAACCATGTAAACTATGAATGTACTATGTAACATACAAAGAGAACATGTCTATGTGGGTATATCATAGAAACATTCATAATGTGATTTCATTAAAGCATAAGATGCATGATATAGATCATGAAAATGTCTAGAGAGTAAGAATACAAGCTCAAAAAGTATCCAATCACACATTGAAGAGCACTCAAAAGTAAGTCAAAAGATAATGGTCCAAGGAGACCTAAAGCAAGGGGCATGTTCAAATGCCACACAATCAAAGGGACATGACTTATTAAAATGTCCATAAAATCAAGAATGACATATTCAAGCCTCCATACACCATGAAATAACATATTCAAATGTCAAAGAGCTAAACATAGGCACATGGGCCATAAACAAAGGAACATATTGAAAATATCAAACAAGCAAGATAATAACAAGGCAATACACTCAAGAAAGTGTATCAATTAAAAAATAAGCAACCAATATAAACATATCATACTAGTCGATGGTTCATATGTGTTAGAAAAAAATGTTAAATATGTGTATATATCATATCAAGTATATTGTAAAAGATATAAGCAAGAATAAGGGCATGCATAAATACATAAGCTAATACATGATTATGATAAAAGAATGATATAACTTGGATGGATCGTGATCAAATAAATAGATGCCCCTAATATCCACATGACAAGAGTAGAGGGAATGTCCAACATTTGAATTCACATAGATCATGTATCTATGTATGACAATATTACACTCAATAGATATATGAAACATGTGTATATATAAATGAATAATATGTTATCTACCAATGTGGAACAAATAAAATATATGCCAAGGAGTTAATATAACATGTAAATGCTACAAATATTATTGTATTTTTGAAGTTTTTTATATTAAATTTTTGGTATTTTAAAATATCTCAAGTGAGATATTTACACAAGTGCATGATGTTCATTGGAATTTTGAGATGTTTTCCTTCAATTTTAGCTAGGTGGTACACACCTTTTCCCAAATTGTATGTAATGTTAAATGATCTTAACTAATTTGGTTTGAACTTTCCCTTATTATAATTTTTTACATTTATATTTTTTTTATTTTATTTTAGTACCAATTCACCTACAACAAAGCCACGTGGTTGAATATTTTTTTTATATTCATGCTTAACATGATATTGATAAATCTGTAAGTGTTCAACAACCTTTGTACATTTTTCACTCAACTGTTCTAATTGATACAATATCTTTTTTCATAGTTTGTATTATCTTTTATCATGTATTTGATATGCACACATAATGAAGGTATTTATATCTCAGTTAGTAACACTACATGTGTACCATAAACCTAAGAATAAGGTGTGGCCTAAGTAGGTGTGCTAACATTAGTGCGATATTCCCATTAATCATACACCATTTACTATTTCCAATTAATACTATATCATTCAATTGTTTTTTCAATTATTTTGATAATGGTTTTATTTTTTGGCTCTACCTATCCATCACCCTATGGATAATAAGGTGTAGAAAAGGTATGTTTGATTTTGTATTTAATAAAAAAGTGTTTTACTATCTATTTTTTAATGATGTTCCATTGTCAAAAATAATAGCTGAAGGTATGCTAAAATGATAAATAATATTGGTCAGAAAAAAATTACATATGTCATCCCCTATAGTAAATTCAAGTGGGATTGCCTCCACCTATTTTATAAAATATTATGTATTTATGATTATGAACTTGTGTCCACCAATAGACATTGGATTTATCTTGCTAATCAAATCAAGTCCCCATAAGGAGAAATTCCATGGTGAGACAATCAAATGTAACTCGTGAGATGGTGCATAGTATAAATTATTGTATTTTTAGAATTTTAAACATAAGTTGGAATAGTCAATACACTATTGTTCCATGGTAAGCCAATAATAGCCTTGGCATACAAGTTTTTAGACATGGCCTTGCTAGTAAAATGTCTACCACACTCATTATCATGCATTTCTAATAATGTGGTACATGCCTCATTTTTGTTTAAACATTGAAAGAGGTATCCATTAATACCTCATTTGAATAATTCATTCCAAATAATAGCATAATTAAGTGCTTCATGCTATAATTTATGTTTATCATTCCATGTAAAGTGGTATGGTATATAATTTTGATAAATATAATTATAAATATCACTGTACCATTTCATGTCCTTAGAAATAAGACTAATCATAATAATGATTAAGCCATACATTTTTTCAAAAGAAATGGAAGACTCCTATAACTGGCATATGGTAGATTTTATATGATCATCATTGATATTAAATGGTATCGAGGATGCCACACTAGAGATTGTATTTGCATGGTATTTATCTTTATGGGGAATAATATCAATATAAATTATATCAGATGTTTATTTTAGTTTGTCCACCATTTATTTATATGTTAAATGATGTTCTCATTTATATTTTTAATGATTAGTAACTTGATTAACAATCAAACTAGAATCACCAAAGACCTAAATGTCCTTGATATGAATTTTTTGTGCTATTGATAACTTGATTATCATGGTTTCAATTATTTTATATTATTGGTATAAGAAAATGCTAATCTATTATAAAAAAAATCATGTGTTCACCCTCAAGTGTGAAAAATATAATACCAACACCCACTCATGTTCTACATCTAGATCCATCAATAAATATTGTCCATGGATTTGAAGATATATTGTACGCCTTAAATTCATCATGAAAATCATAGGCAATTAGAAAAGGATTAGGTAATGGAGTGGTATCCAATTTGTCAGTTATAACTTGACCTTTTATTGAATTTTGGGACACAAATTTAAGTTTAAACTCTATAAGTTACATCACCTATTTTGAGATGCATTCAGTGAGGTGTTTTTTGTTCATAAGTAAATTTAATGGATTTTTTTATTATCACATGGACCTGATTATTGTTCCAATGATGTCATAGTTTTTGTGTAGAAAAAACCAAGGCCAAAAATTACTTTTCCATTGTTGTATATTTACCTTTACAATCAACCAATTAGAGACTAATGTAAGATTCTCCACTCTTTGTGATTATCATCATATTGGGATAATAGGTATCCAAAGGCCTCATTATTGGCTAAGATATAGAGAAGTAATGACCTATCTAGAATAGGAGGTATGAGTATATGTGGGTTTGCTAAATATTCTTTGATTTTATCAAATATTTATTTATAAATGTCATCCCATACAAATTTGGTGTCCTTATTTAACAAACATGTAAAATGAATTGTTTTATCAACCAATTAAGAGATGAAGAATTAAATAGACTAAATTATACCTTATAAACATTATAGCTATTTTAAATTATTTGGTGGTGGCATCTCAACAAAATATTTTACCTTTTTTGGATCAACCTCGATGCCCTTGTGATAAATAATGTACCCAAGGAGATTTTTAGAAGACACTCTGAAAACACCTTTTTGGGGATTTAAATAGACATTGAACTTTTGTAAGTGTTCAAATATCTATCATAAATCATTAGCATGGTCTTTTCTATGTTTGAATTTGGAAATTAAATAATCCACATAATCCTCAATAATTTAGTGAATAAAATCATGAAAGATATAAATCATGGCCCTCTAATAAGTTGCTTTAGCATTTTTAAGTCCAAAAGGAATGACTATATAAAAAAATGTGCACAATGAATTAGTAAATATTTTATTCTCTCAATCTGTTAGGTTAATTTGAATTTGGTTATATCCCACAAAACCATCCACAAATGAAATTGTCTCATATCTATCTCTATAATATAAAATCATGTTGATATTAGGTAATAGAAGGTCATCTTTTTGATAAGCCTTGTTTAAATCATGATAATCAATGCAAAATCACATGTCACCATTGATATTATTAACATACATAATTTTAGATACCCAATTAGAATTTTCAATGGCTCTTATTGTTAGGTTGTGGAGCTAAAAGCTTCACTGATGCAAATAGGGGAGGAGGTTGCTGAGTGTCACAATCACCGGCATCGATTAGGCTGACTGACGTCGACCAGTGGTGGACAAGAATGCAACCAACGTTGGCAAGATTCAGCCAATGTCGGTCACCTCCAAGAAGATAGGGACCAATGGCAGTCACCTGTGTGGTTCAAAACTGTGAGTGTTATAGATAGTTAGTTAACGAACCGAGTGGTTGCATGTTAAGAGCCAATTTTAGACTAGAAGCTATGGTTATAATTATTCTAATTAGATGTCTAATTATTGTTTGCATGTGATCTATTTAAGAGACTCATGGGCTATATTATAAAGTGTGATAGAGAGTACGAGAGAAAATATTAGCTCCTTTTGTGTGTGAAGAGAGCATGGTGTGTTCCTCCTAGTGCCACAGTGCCAAGTGGGTGCTGGTTTGGAGAATCAGAAGGATTCTTCATGTATGTATGATCTTGGTCAATAGGTGTGCATGGCTACATTAGGAGATCTACATGGTAAGTAAGATCATTGATCTATAGGTGTATGTGTGTGTATGATCTAGGTTTGCAGGTGTGTAGAACCAGATTTATTTGTAGGTGTGCAAGATCAGGGAGGACAACAACACAACAGGGACCAAGATCAGGAGAGATCTACTTGGAGTACAGTGTGTACTTAGTTAGAGAGCAAAGAGGAAGGCAAGGTAGTTCCTTCCATAAGTAAGGTCTGTTGAGTTGTAAGTTGTTGCAAGTTTAGGGGAGATCTACTTGAAGTATGTTTGTGTACTTGGAGTGCGTGAAGCACTTGTGGAGTGCATGGAGCACTGGTGTACTGGCAGTAGTGGATACTGACTAGTTGGAGGTGAACACCAACTCTGTGTTTGAGTTGTGTGTTGGGACCATAAGAGAGAGATCTTTGAGGAAAGAAGTAATGTACACTTGAGGTGTGGGAAGCCTCTAAGAGGTATGAAGAAGAAGTGGCATCTTCTTTATTGTATTCTTTTTTGGATGAGTATTAATATAATTGGGTATTGTCTCTCATATTCTGTGTTGTTTCTGAATTCTAGTTACTTGTGCATTCTGGTTAATTCCACATATTTAAATTGCTTGTGCATGGTAATCAATTGTGCTTCTATATTTCCCAACAAGTGGTATCAGAGCAAGGTTGTTGGCTCATAGCTTGATACCACCAACAAGTGGTATCAGAGCTAAGGTTGCAGCGAGAAGGTTTTGTGTTTGGTTATAGGTCACTCTCAGGGGTTTCTGATTGAGTGGGATTATAGCAATGGTAGAAGAAAGTACACTAAGAATGGAGAAATTGAATAGCGTGAATGGTCAATTATGGTGTCATGGAAAGAAACAATAGGTAAATAAAGATTGTTGGTTGGTAGCAAATCAGCATGAAGAAGCAGATGTTGCAGGTGTTGTTGCATAGGATGCTCTGGATAAAGTTGAATCTTGGTTAATAGATTTTGTTGCCTCTTTCCATGTAACCCCAAGTAGAGGGGTTGGTGAGCCTTGTCATAGTATTGGAAAAGGGGAAGTGTTGCTAAAATTGTAGGCAACCAACACATGGGTGTTGAAGGAGGTCATGCAAGTCTCGATTCTAAAGATAAGGCTAATTATTTTAGGAAAGTTGGGTGATGAGAGATTCACAAGAACTCTCACAATGGATGCATTTGAATTAGCTGATGGTAAGAAAGCAGGTACTCTTTATCTACTTGCTTATATTACTGATTTTTCTTCTATTGTGGAGATGTGGCTTTGTAGGCTTGGTCACATGAGCAACAAGGTGATGCATGTTCTTAAGCAGAAGATAGAGGTGTTTGATAGACTTAAGAACTGGAAAGCCTTGGTGTTTCTAAAAGAGATGATGGATAGAGATTAGTGGATGGGACTGAGTAACTCTCAGCAGGGCAGTTTGGATAGGGTTTTGATCCATGGAGAACTCACGGGTAAAAATTCATCACTCACAGGTCAACACAGTTACCGACATCAGTCAAGGGGAACTGACGTCGAATAGATAGGTGTCGATATCGGTCATGTACAGACCAGAGCTAGTGGTGTTGGGTAGGGTAAGACTGACATCGGTTAGGAGGACTGATGTCAGTGATAGTAAGACTAATGTCGATCAAGAGGATTGACATCAATAGCAGGTAGACACCGACGTTGATGGGGTCGGTAGTCAGGACAGGCACATGGAACTAATGTCGGTCGCATACAGACTATGTGGTGACCGAGGTCGGTCACTGTAATGGATTTTGGGTGGACGACAAGCTGTCATGGAGTCTCAAACACCCATGGGGAGGACTGAAAGTGCAAGTAAGCCTCAAATTTGTTGTTCCTCTTCTTTATACTAGTTGTTGACTACAAAGCAGGAATGATTTAGGAAATAGTGGGAGCATGGCATGAACAGGATGCAGGGCCAAACGAGAGATTTGGTAGGGTTGCCAGCCGATATGAAAAGCACTGAGATGAATGGATACCTTGGTTAAAAAATAGAGAGAATGGGCACATGAGATAGAAGGCCAGGTCATATGGTCTTAAGGAAGCTACAGGATAGTGGTACAGGTTTTGACAGGTGGATGACAAAGTAGGGCTTTAGTCAATGTCAGTGTAACCATTGTGATTGTCTTACCAGGTGGATAATGATTACAGCATTATCTAGTTACTGTATGTGGATGGTATGCTAGCTAGCAGGTTTGGACATACAGGGTTTTGTTAAGCTAAAGGTAAGGTTAGTTCAGTGGCATGTCATGAGGAATTTGGAGTAGCAAAATTCTTTGGCATGAGAGACATGGAAGATCACAGGTTGGTTTTGTCTCCAATGGGAGCTGATGTGAATTAGGGGTTGGTGAGGTTCAATACGCAGGATGTAGAACTGGAGCACACTAAGGTCTGGACATTTTAGTGTCTGAAATCACATGAGGTCATGAATAGACCTGAGTTTTCCCCAGTAGTGGGAGCTGTCAGAGAGTTAGGAGCCAATTCGAGGAAGTGGGTTCTCAGGTATCTGAGAGGGACCAGCAGTAGGGATTCATGTTATGCATGGTCAGGACTTCACTACATGGGTTTGTAGGTTCAGCTGTGGTAGGTTACTCGAATGACAGGAGGTGCACCATAAGTTGTGTGGTGGTTGGTCTTCAAGATTGAGCTTGAAGAGGTATACAAGCTAGGAAATAGATTAGATAGGGTACAGGTATAGGTATAGTATAGCTGTTTATCTCCAAGTGGGAGATTGTTAGGTTATGGAGCTAAAATCTTCACTGATGCAAACAAGGAAGGAGGTTGCTAAGTGTCATAGTCATCGGCATCAGTTAGGTTGACTGTCATCAGCCAGTGGTGGAAAGAATGCAACCGACATTGGCAAGAGTCAACCGACATTGATCACCTCCAGGTAGACAGGGACCGATGTCAGCTGTCTATGTGGTTTATAACTACAAGTGTTATAGACAGTTAGTTAATAAATCGAGTGTTTTCATGTTAAGAGCCAATTTTAGACTAGAATCTATGGATCTAATCATTGTAATTAGATGTCTAATTATTGTTTGCATGAGATTTATTTAAGAGACTCATGGGCTATATTTTAAAGTGTGTTAGAGAGTAAGAGATCAAATATTAGCTCCTTTTGTGTGTGAAGAGAGCATGGTGTGTTCCTCTTAGTGCCACAGTGCCAAGTGTGGGTGCTGGTTTAGAGAATCAGAAGGATTCTTCATGTATGTATGATCTTGGTCAGTAGGTGTGCATGGCTATGTTAAGAGATTTGCATGGTAAGTAAGATCATTGATCTACAAGTGTATGTGTGTGCATGATCTAGGTTTGCAAGTGTGTAGAACTAGATTGATTTGTAGGTGTGCAAGATCAGGGAAGACAACAACACAATAGGGAGCAAGATCAGGAGAGATCTACTTGGAGTATAGTGTGTACTCGATTGGAGAGCAAAGAGGAAGGCAAGGCAGTTCCTTCCATAAGTAAGGTATGTTGAGTTCCAGGTTGTTGCAAGTTTAGGGGAGATCTACTTGAAGTACATTTGTGTACTTGGAGTGCATGGAGCACTTGTGGAGTGCATGGAGCACTGGTGTACTGGCAGTAGTGGATACTGACTAGTTGGAGGTGAACACCAACTCTATTTTTGAGTTGTGTGTTGGGACCATAAGAGAGAGAGCTTTGAGGAAAGAAGTACTGTACACTTGAGGTGTCGGAAGCCTCTGAGAGGTGTGAAGAAGAAGTGGCATCTTCTTTATTGTATTCTTTTTTGGATGAGTATTAATACAATTGGGTATTGTCTCTCATATTCTATGTTGTTTCTAAATTCTAGTTACTTGTGCATTTTGGTTAATTCTACATATTTAAGTTGCTTATGCATGGTAATCAATTTTTCTTCCGTATTTCCCAACACTTATGAATCTATAATTTAGAAGATTTTGAATCTCTTTTTAACTAGAAATTCCACTTTAGGATGTATTTTATGAATCTTTTACTTAACAGGTTTTGCATTTGGATACAATAATATATTATACATCACTACTATTGTGTCAATCCCAAGCATATCTGAGTAATCCCAAGAAAATATTTATATGTAATCATGTAGGCCTTGACTTCATTATCTTGCATCATTCCTACAAGTAATATCGGTCAAAGATCTTTATCTATTTCATAATTAAATTGTATTTTTTATTCATTTATCAACGTAGACTACTCTATGATAAATGGTATCATAGGAATAGTATTATGTTCATCAAGTTGGACATTGGTATCATAACTCTCACCAAAATAAGAATGAGAAGAGGTGGCATGAGGAAACCTATTCTAATGATAGAAGGGTTGGAGATCCTCCTATGGACCCAAATACTCTAATAATGACTCATTATTTGAGAACTCATCAAATGTAAATTTTTTTGGTGAAATATTATTATCAATCAAATGAGGGATAACTAAAGGTATATATATTTTGGAATTATGCATACATTAGTATTTGGCCTTTTAGAAACAAGGCTTTGTGTGAGTAGATTGCTTATGAGTTACAGATTTATGTGAAAAATCTAAGTCTTTCTAATTTATGACATTTATAGGAGAGATGGGTTGAGCTATACCCTACTCATGTTTTCCCAACCCTTTCCATCTATATGCATACTTTATAAAATATCAATAACCAAAATCAGGTTTATAAGATTTTGGCATAGGATCATTTGTTTGTTGGATCATTGCACACTGTTTGAAGGAATTAGTATTCATTGGATATATGTATATAAATCCTTCATGGTTGAATTTTAAGCATATGTGAAAGGTATATGGAACCACACACATTTCATGTATCAAAATCCATCCTAAAAGTATATTATAGTTTAAATTATTTGGTATAACTTGGCACAAAGTAGGTAATGTATGGGGTCCCACAATAATGTTTAATTTTATTTGCCCCAATACTTATCCTAAAATATTATCAAATCATTTGATGTTCATATTGGAAGGTTATAAATCATTAGACCCAATTCCAAGTAAGGAAATAGAGGATATGTTGAAAATTTTGATATTTAAACCATTTTCCATAAGGACTCTTTTTAAAATTTTATTGCACCCACAAACCTAAATCTATAGTGGTAAATAATAATTTATAAGTTCTTGAGGTGGTCAATCCTCCTTTTCAAAGGATATATTATGTCCAGTCCATTTGATGGAATTTAACATAGAATCCACATATGGAGGCTCTACATTACTTGTTAAAAATGTCATGTGTATTGCATCGAAAAGAAAATATTTATAATAGAAGGAATAGTGTATCCAGTCCCAGAGTAAAGTTTTAACTATAACATCATTGGAAGAGTTTGTGTCATGGTGGGAAGAGAAATATTATTTCATGCACTCCCTTTGGAATTTTGTATTAATAGGTATAATATCATTATAAACATTATAACAAGAGGGGCATACAAAAATACATTTGATTTGTAGTATTCATATTTGGAACCCCTTATAGATTGGATTGATTTAAGCATGCATGAAACATAAAAAATAAAAACTACCATAAAGTACTACAACATGAATTAACTATATACACATAATATTTTCATAATTTTATTGATTATTGACACTTTGTATCTTGTAAAAACCTATCAAGTCTCAATATCTCTGAGTGCATGCCTTAAGGGGTACAATGGAAAAGGGGTGGGTAGACCATTAGTGCTTCATAAGATTATTGTCCCTTTTGACACTTTCCATCTACACACTTGTCTCCTAAAATCATTTACCCTAAGACTATTCTTCTCAATCTTAAAAATTCTAAACATTTGTCATAGCTTTATCCTTGCTGCTCTTTTCTTGACCCTCTTTCTCCAGTTGACTATACTAGGTCAACTAAGTCAATCCTATATAGTTTTTAGCCTCTAATTATTATACAGGGTTGACTAGGTAAACCCTATTCTATTTAGGGATATTTTTCACTTAGAATTTCATTATCCCTTTGATCGAACTAGATCAAGACTTATTGATTTATATCCTAAGAACATACAGGGTCAACTAAGTTGACCCTATACAACTAAGATATTTGAAAGGATATATTGTAAGATCTAACAATATATACAAGTTCATTTCTAACCATCTAAGAATAGAGAAGTGAATAAGACTAAGTACAAAAAAACATCTACTTATTGACCATTATACTTGAAGAATAAAGCTTAGGGTTTCATACTTTCTTTGGATATATGGATCTTATCGTGTGGAGAATTTTTTTGGATGCATAGATAGGTTGTGTAGCCTAGATCTGATTTGTCTTTTTTATCCATAGATACCACAACAATCTCTTGTGAATCACCTTGGTCAAGGGAGAGATTTAGGCTCAGTAGTTTCATCTTCAAATGTAAGTATTCCTAACATTATTTTTCCTTTGTAAGAGTAGATAGATAATGTAGTTATGCTTATCTTTCATGAATTAGGATTATATATATATTGACATGAGTATATATCTTCTATACATGTTTAGTTTAGTTTTTTTAATTTATAATCCCCAATTTGTGCCACAAGCTTTGGTGTGCACTAGATTATATTTACATTATTATTTATTAGATATAGAGTAAACATTAAACCTAAGAATCTTTTAGGGTTGTTTCATGATTATATTAGATTGTAACCTTTGAAACCCTTCCTAGCATGGTGTATTGTGACAAGTGATCCCCTAATTGGATCTAGTAAATCCCTATATTGGCCATGCTACCGCTTAACAAATGTATTCCCAATCACAAGTATAGGTATTCTTTATCTTTTTTAATCCATTATTAATTTATATACATGATGTTTTTATTATTTCATACATTCTAGTGAACCCAATGTGAATCTTATCCCACCACTTATTGGATTTTTTTCATGTTGCCACTTTCTTCTTAGTATCATCTTCACTTTGGATTCACCTTTATAATACATTCTAGGGAACTTGATGTGAACTAACCCTTACAACATTTGATCACCCTATTTCATTATTTTTTATCATTATTTTTATCATATATTCTCCATACTTTTATTACTTTTCAAATTACTTTAAAAAATTATCTTGTTTTAATTCACTATTTGTTATAGGCTTTCTAATTTCCCTATTTGTTGTACTATGTCGACCTAGTCAACCCTATACATTTTTTTAGCCTCTATTCATTATACTAGATTGACCCAATTTACCCTATACTATTTTTAGACCTTGTTCAATATTTTCAAAACCTCTGTTCATTGTACTGGGTTAACCTAGTCAGCCCTATACTATTTGTGGGCCCTATTCTCTATGTTAGGTCAACCCAGTCAACCCTATACTATTTTATACCTTCCCTATTTGCCAAATTTTTCCCTATTTTTCATTTTATCCTTATGATATCCCCTTCTACTTAGAATCATGAAGCCTCTTATCAAATTAATTATTGATAATCTCAACCCATTTTGAATATATATTGGTTATTCTCTCCTACCCTGCCTGTCCACCATAGAAGACAACTCTTTATGTTGTAGATCTTCATCAAAATATTCTCAATATCAATCTACTCCATACCATATTATAGATCTAGAGAATACTATTAGATAAATCCCAAAACATGACAATAATAAACCTTATTCCTATTTTACACCTTCTAAACCTAGAATTTGTAAACTCATCAACCCATCTACATCAAATATTAGAACCTCACATTATGTTCCACCCCTTACAACTAATGTTCACAATCCTCTTGTTACACCCATAACAAGATCACCTAGCATTATCACTTCCCAGAGTAACATGGTTGAAACCACTAAAATTGATAATCTAGATGGTTCCTAATTATTTAAAAACCTTGACGATAATACTATTTACATTCCTATCTAGAATGTTGGTTTTACATATCTTCCTTCTTTTTCTACCACACTTAAGAAAACTAATGCTAATGTTGGGAATACTCTACCTACAAATAATCCTCCTCCCACCAACACTAACAATCCTCCTCCCACCAACAATACCAATACCCTTCTTGTAAACACCAACCCACCTATTGATACAACTCAACTTCTTGCACAAGTCATACAATAAATGAATATAATGCAAAAAACTAATCAATCTCAAATGATGAACATGCAACAACATTTATTAAACATGACTAGTCAACCACCTCAAGTCATCATGTCTCAACCAAATCCAAATTTTGTCCCTCCTCCTCTTATATATTGCTAATGGGAATATCTTCCCTCAACCTCTAATGAGTAACAAAATAATTTAGCATCTTCAAAATAAACCTTTAGCCCCATTGATTACATCCATAGATATTGGAAATATTTCTCTAACTATCACATTTAATGGGACTAAATACCCTACAAAATCTATTTTGGGATATGTTATATTTGAATTAAGCATGTTCATATATGTGTAGCATGCTTTGGCAGCAAGATGGGATTATAAATCAATGAATTATCCATTTATGAAGGCATATCAATATTTAAGAGATGATTTTTTGGCCTGACATTGACCTAACAAAGCATGATAGTCTTTATAGCTATGTAGTTATCATCCAAACTATGTAGTTGTTTCCTTTTTTCCTACTTAACACCTAGTTTTTAGATGGCAAGGCATACTAACTCCATGGATATTCTCAAACTTGTGTAGCATAAATAATGTGTCCTAACTCTTCAACATATTTTCATGGTGTTTGACTACTCTAGTGAGAATAGAATGATATACAAACCATAAATGTGATGTGGAGGTTTTAATACTTGCAATTTTTTCCTATATGGGGCTTCTTTGAATGATTTGTCTTTTGTGAGATGTCGCAGTACTAAGTTAGGATAATCTTCAAACTTGTATTGCATATCCAATCTTGCTATGTGTAGTTTTAACTAAAAGGTCTACCTTATTTTGAGGCATAATGTTTTTTTCTTGAAGACAACTATACATTTCTATTCCAATATTGGAATTTTCCATATAAATCCAAATTGAAGAAGAGAGGTATACTTTTATGCTATTTCATTTAAAAATCAAAATTTTAATTTTCAAGTGCTTTATTTCAAATTTTGAAAGCATTTAAATTTGAAATGCATTTAAATGTGGAGCAGTTTTTTATTGAAATTACTCGGAGAAAGCTACTCTAAGAGAATTTGGAAAACAAAAATGAAAATTTTAAATTTAAAGGATAAATAAAGAGAGATACTCTTTTACCCATTCATTTCTATCAAAAAACATAAATCCAAAAATCAATAAAAATGAGTATATCATGAAGTACAAGGTTTTATTTTTAAGCTGATGTTAATGATGTCATAGCTAATCCTTATCATGTGTCACCTAGATAACACATACCACTCTAATCTCACATACCTGAAAGCATATTTCACATATGACCAAGTATATATAAAGGGATAACCATGTACTAATATGCATATAGGAAGGGTGGGTATATAAATAGGCATGGTATATTGTCTTGTGGTATATATAAAAGGGGACCATTTTTGAGTGATAAGGAACCAAATAGGTTAAAATCAAACTCCAAACTCAAACTGAAAAACTCAAAACCATGCATTTAATTAAATCTATCATTAGCATAAAATTAATTGGCAAAAATAGTTGGTGAGAATGGTTACAAGTGAAAAACACACTCATATTTAATGATCTATGGTGCAATATTTATGATGGGGAGAAATAACCAGTTGAGAAAATAAGTAATGTAAATGATATTTAAACATAGAAGTAGAAAAATTAGAAATAATTTACCTGGATGAGGGAATCAATTGATGGAGATGTGTTCAATCATATTTAGGGGTCAAATACTCCATGGGAAGCATTTAAAAAACTAAAGGAACTATATTATTCCCACTAAGATTTGGAATTCATTCATTTGTAGTTGAGTTTTTTCAACCTTGAGTTGAAATATGTTGATGTGATGAGATTAGCTCTAGAGATACATTCCATCAAGCATAATGTAGATGCAACAGGTGACAAAGTCAAAATCTATATGATCACATGCATAAAATACCTTACTCCAAACTATTCAACCTACTTGGAGTCTCTAAAAGTAAGCAA
The DNA here is from genome assembly GCA_037957365.1 of Torreya grandis. Classification (NCBI taxonomy): domain Eukaryota; kingdom Viridiplantae; phylum Streptophyta; class Pinopsida; order Cupressales; family Taxaceae; genus Torreya; species Torreya grandis. The sequence continues at coordinate 1,596,652 of JARHVA010002404.1, forward strand.
TAAATTTAAGACTCACATTTTATCATTGGTTGAAAAGATGGTAAAAAGAGAAAAGGAAATATGGTAGAAAGAGAAAAGGCCCTAAATAAAAATTGAGTCTACAATAGGAAAATTTTGTGTTATTTCAAGTCAAATTCTTGCAAAACATCAAGAAAGGCCACATATTCTAAAAATGAAGGAAATAATAATTACAAGAATAAATACAAAGGAAAAAAGAGGCAAAATTGATAATCAAGGTGATCAAAAATAGAATGATAAATAAAATCTCTATCATGAATGGTGTGACATAAAAAGAAGCCATGAGACTCACAAATATAGAAATCCATGGTAGAAAATTAAATCACATCATAATAATAAAGATGAAAAATATAAGAAAACAAAAGAGCCAAACTCTACCCAATTCACCAGTGAATGTGTGTTTTTTAGTACAAATGATGAATAAAATTATTTCTCAATCAATTTTTCATGGTTTGATACTTAGTTTATTGATATTGGTGCCACTCTACATATGTTATTTTGAAAATACTTATTTTAGGAGTTTAGTGAATAAATTTGTGGTTCATTATACCTCACATATATATCAAGTCTACAACCATAAGGAATAGGTAAAATACAACTCAAGTGCATAGGGCTTCTATAATTTAAACTCTAAAATTTTCTCTAGCTTCCTCAATTTAAATGAAACTTGTTATCCCTAGTGATCATAAGGAAACAAGGCCATTCCATTTATTTATATAATGGTGATGTCATAATCAACATAAAAAGTGATAATGTAGTTGTTTTGACTAGATTTGATGAAGGGAAACTACTCAAAATCAAGGGCAAGCCATCAAATTTAAGGAATTATGCTCACCTTATGGAAGACAAAATGTCTCAAAAAATGTTATGACATGTTATACTTTGGAACACTCACTATAAAAATATATATGTATTGAAAAATAATGGTGTTGATGGAATGCCTACATTTCCCACAAAATTAGATGAAAAGCGTAAAGCCCACATCTTGGCTAAGCACACAAGAGAACTATTCTTAAAGTCATAGTGGAAAGTTGAAACAAAATTGTAACTAATTCACTCAAACCTTTGTTCTCTTTCAATCCTCTCCATTAGTGGTCATAAGTAATTTATGTTGTTCAGTGATAATTATAATATGATGACTTGGATATACTTTCTGTAAACAAAATTAGAAACCTTCAAGATTTTCCAAAAGTTTTGAATCATGATTGAAAATGAAGATTAAACTAGCATAAAAACACTCAAGACATATAACGGTGGTGAATACACTTCAAATAAGTTTGAATCCTATCTTTATCAAAAATGGGATTAAACACCAACTCATAGTTCTTCACACTCTGTAATAAAATGGAATTATAGAAAGGATGAATATAAATATGATGAATATGGTTCATGATATGTTGTAATACAAAAGGGTAAATCTTAACTTTTGGGCCAAAGCATGTAAAACAATAGTATACCTCTGAAATATAAAACCATGAACATATCTTGAATCTAAGACTCTGTATGATGTGGTGTGTTCATATTCCTTTAGTATATCATCTTTGGATTTTTAGATCCACTTGTTAATTATTCATTCTAAAGGAGAAGAGAAATAAGTTGGACCACATGAGTCAAAAATGTATCTACTTGGGATATTTTTAACCTCTAAAGCATATAAGATATATGATGAGAAAGAGAATAAATTCTTTGTCACAATATAAGTTGGATTCTATGAGAATCAAAATGATAAAGATCACATTGATTGACAATTGAGTCAAATTGAAAAGTATGCAAAGTTTGATGATACAAAGAGGGTGTTTTGGATGTTCTAAATAATGAGTGGGGGACACATAGTTGGGAATCCATTGATTCTTTATTATCTCCTATACATGATATTGAAACTCCTAAAGGAAAGAGTGAAACTTCATTAAATAATGAATAAGGGCCACTAAAATAGAGGGAAAAAGTGATGGAACTTTAGATGATGAAATTGAAACACCTAACACACAAACAGATTCCTAAGTGGGCCACTGAAAGATTAAAATATGTGAAACTCGATGAAGATGGGAAAAGAGGAATTAGAAGTGCACATGCAACCACATCACAATCATAAAATCCTATTGAATAAATTCAACATAAGATTTAAAAACTCACCTTGAATAATTATCTATAATATGAACTTAATGTTGTGTTTAATTTAGAACCAACATCTTTCTAATAAGTTGATAAGATTAAATATCAGAGAAAAATAATGAAAGATGAGTGTAGTGTATTGGTAAAAAAAGGGACTTGGAAATTGATTGATCCTCCATATGGATGCAAACCTATTAGATATAAGTGGGTCTACCCAAATAAATATAAGGTTGATGGCTCACTTCACAAAAACAATAGAAGGCTTGTTACAAATGGATATACTCAAAAATAAGGAATTGACTACAATGAAACCTTTACACCTACAATAAAATTGACTACCATTCAAACCATGTTGGTTTTGGTAGCTCACAATGGATGTAAATTTCATCGAATAGATGTAAAAACTAAATTATTGAATGGTGGCCTCAATGAAACTATGTACATGATACAACCTAAAGGTTTTGTATTAAATTACCAAGAGCACAAGGTGTGCAAACTAGAAAAAATATTGTATGGTTTGAAATAATCTCCTTGAGCATGGTAAGAAAAACTAGTTGAGCACCTTATTAACATGGACTTCAAACATTTTGAGTTTGAATATGTAACACTTTTTGTCAAAATAGTTTTAAAAATAGTTGTATTTATAGTGATGTGTGTTGATGATTTGATCATCATATTGAATAATGAACAATACACTGCAAATTTCAAATTAGAGTAGATGAAAAGTTTTGAAATGACTAATTTGGTTTATCTTCATTACTAATTAGGTATTGAAGTAATTAAAAAACCAAGTATTTAGTCATCACTCAGTATAAGTACATTGGTGACATTCTAATCAAGTTTATAATGGAATATTGTAAGCCTCTTAGCATGCCCATGGAATAAAATCTCAATTTGACATCCTAAGATTCAACATATTTGGTTGATGCCACTAAATACATACAACTCATTAGAAGTTTGATTTATGTGACCAAAAATAGACCAAACATATAATTTTTTGTTGGTGTATCTCAATATCCATGTAATAACCTAGGGATAGTCATTGGGTAGTATCAAAAAGGGTCCTTAGATATGTCAAAGGAACACGAAATTTTGGGCCCAAATAATACGGCACATGAGACTTCAAACTAGTTCAATATTTAGATTCTAACTATGCTGGTGACCATGAAGATGGAAAGTCTACTATGGGTTTTATATTGAATTTGGAATAATAATTAGTTGTAAATCTAAGAAGAAATTAGTAATAAAAATTGATTCTATAGAAGTAGAATATATGGTTACTTCAGAGGTAACTAGAGATATTTTGTAGCTCAGAAGGGTTATTTAGCTTTACAGAGGCAACATGTTTTGTCAACACCTCTCATGATTGAAAACACTTATATAATAGATATGGAAAATAATTCAATATTTCATGATTAAAAAAATCATATCAATACCAAATTTCACTTGATTTGATACTAGGTGAAAGATCACACTGTCAAGTTACAGCATTACCCTATAATAAAGAAACCAACAAACATCTTGACAAAAGTGCTTGGATGACAAAAAAATGAAAAGTTTAGATCAATGTTTGTTTTGGCATAGACACCTAAAATTTAAGGGGTTTTGTAACAATATTATATGGAGTTGTTATTAAGCCTAGTTGTCTAGCTTAGGTGGCATGATTTTATATCATTCAATAAGTTATTCATTCCCATAAGAATATGAAAGGTCATTTTGGGAATGTTATGTGAACAACCACTTTGGTTTATTTATCATAATGTTTGTTCTTGTTATTCTTGAATCATGAAATACAATTTCATTATCATTCCATATGAAATCTAGCCTATAAAATCCTAGATAAGGTGTGATTAGATATATGTAGGTATATTTTTGGGAATATTGGGCATATGTGAGCACCATTTGTGGTTATTTCATTATTTAAGGTCACAATTTGAGAAAAAGTAACCAAATCATGCCCCAATTAGGTGTGATATAATAGATGTAGGTAGATTTGGATAAATTTAGGCATGTATCAACATAATCTATCATTATTTTGTGATCAAAATTCATTATTTGAGAAAATTTGAAAAACATAGGCCCTTTTAACCCCAATTTAAACAAGTGGCTATCCTAATTAGGTAGATAAGGTTAAGAATATATAAATTATAGGGCACAAGGGTAAATATCAAATCTACAGTATGCTAACTAATGTGTTAAATATACACATACCATATGTTAAATTTATAAAACTAAGATAAGTTATTAATGGAAATTATATCTATGATAGATATATAAATGGCATAAAAGAGAGTACTTTGTTTTTTATGTTAAAACTATTATAGATCTAGTACAATTAGGAAGTAGATATGAAGATAATTCTAGATCAATCATTAGATTCTAAATTTGGTACCTTTGGTTCTCTGGATACTTATCTCAGCCTCAGATAGATGTGTTAATGCTAGTGTCTAATTTAGATGTTAGTGTCTTGTACAAAATATGTGTTCAAACAAGATGTGACCGTGTTGGTCCCAACAAATGGAAACTTATGGGGGAATATAGAAATATGTTAGAACTAAGAGACTTTAGTTGAGACAAATAATTAAGTCATCTATTTCATTTGATCAATATCATCATATAGATTAGGTTATGGTTGAAACAAACCTTACATTTGCAAATTTAGGGCCAAACACCAAGACATAACCATACTATGTGTGCTTTGATTAAACTTACTATTTTCCATGGGGTTCAAGAAACAACTTCTAGGTTTTATGTCATTAGTAACTAACACTAACTTATAGCATGTTGAGATGTTCATTAAGAACCATGTTTTTAGCTTAGGGAAAGAATTGGCATTGCTCTACTACCAACCAAGCATCCATATCCCTAATAGAGATGTCTCTTATTCCACTTAAGGCCTTGTTCCAGTACCATCTAGGTGTCCATAGCCCTAGTAGAGGTTACCAAAATCACCTACGCTTATAAAGCTTGTGATTTTACATTGAGTTCTTCTTTTTGTATTTTCTTGGGACTTTTATGCTTTTAGCAAGGTTGAGAGCTAGAATAGATAGGTTTTAGGATTTGGTCAAGTGCTTGATAGTTTTAAAATCATCTATGGATACAAATTTTATCCTAGGAAAACATGTTGATTAAGTGTTATCAAGACTATATCATGATAGTTTGAATTTTCAACCTACAAGTGCAAGTCTTCTTAAAACTAATTTAAGGCCAGAGCAATGCTTTAATTATCATGAAATAGTTGAATTATTCTATTCGTCTTTACTAGTTTCTATAAATTACAACATTAAGCTTATATTTTAGGACCATGGTCATCATATGCATGGGGTTCATACCTTTATTTATAAATTTTGGGGATTTTAAGCAAACTTCATAACTTTGAGCTCAGGATTTTCCAATAGGACTTATTAGAACCAAGGGAAAATGCAATAATAAAGAAACACACAATAGAAAGTAAGAAATAAAGACAACAAAGTAAAACAAATAAAATATATACATGCTTATGTACAAACCAGGGACATGAAGAAAAGAATTGAAAGGAAACTAGATAGCCTTCTTAATCTAAATCTAACCATCTTATAGTTTACTCTATGAAGACCTCCAAAGGAGAAATAGAGAAGTAGTGATTGAGGTATTCCCCATTGGTGGGAAATGTAATCTCATCTCCTTGTATATCTTTGAGCTTGAAGATGTTGTTTCTAAATGTTTCTAGAATATCATATGGGCCAATCCAAAAAGGTGTGAATTTACCATGTTTTCCCTTAGTCTCAAATGCTTTGTCCCAAAGGAGAACTAGGTCTCCTTGTATGGACACCTTGATCTTGGACCTTTTATCAAACCATCTCTTAACCATGGTTTGATTTCTACTAAAATTAGAAAAGGATTTTTTCTTTCATCTTCCATCTAAATTATATCCAACAAGCTGAATTGGCAAGTTCTTGGCTCTCTTCCATGTATCCCTACATAAATATATATGTGGGAAACTTGAGAGTGATAGGAAAAATAGGTTCTTATCCATACACCAGTAGAAATGGTGAGGCTCTTAATTCTTGCTTGATTCTTATCTTATCAACCTAAAGTGCAAATTTAAGGAGCTTATGCCAAGTCTTAGGTTTATTTATGACAAACTTCTTGATTTCCTTCATTAGGTTCTTATTTGAAGATTGAGATACTCCATTCCCCTATGGATTATGGTTGGATGCAAAATTGAGAGTGATGCCATTCTCATAAGCTCATTTAATCATCTCTATAGATATGAATGTAGACCCATTATCACACACTAGAGAGACTAGAGTTCTAAGCCTAGTATAGATGTTTTCCTCTAGGAAGTTGATCACTTTTTCAATCCTACATTTTTAATGGCTATAACTTCAGTCCACCTTGTACAATAGTCTATTGTAGTTAGGAAATATCTATGACCTTCAGATGAATTGGGGTTGATTACCCCAACAAAGTCTAACCCCTATTAAACAAATGTTTTGTCAACCATGACTAGTTGTAAAGGCATTGCTGCCTTTGGCTCCTTAGTGCTAAAACTCTAACATGAGTGACATTACCTCACATGTTTTTGAGCATATTTAAAAATATTTGGCCAATAATAGATAAATCTAAGAATTATGTGAGTTGTGGTCCTCCCAGATGGATGTCCATTACCTAGATTTTCATGAAAGGTGCTCATGATTTGGGTGGCTTCTTCTTGTGAGACACATCTCAAATAAATTCCTTAAAAAATTATCTTATATAAGACCCCATCCTTGATCATGTAGTGGGTTTCCTTAAACATTAGGTATTTATTTTACTCTATGGATAATCTTGTAGGATAAGTACCATTATTTAGAAAATGTATGTTTGAATCATACCACTCACTAGCTTGAAAGTTTTGTTGATCCACTTACATAATACTTTGCCTAGGTTTAGTATTATAAATCATCTCGATCAAACCTTGGCACCTTACCAATTTTTCTATTTTCATTTCCAAGTCATATTCCTATAAAATTGGCATCCACTTACCTCTACTTTCTCATTATTCATTCTAACTTAATATACATTTGGTGGTAGGGTCAGGTAAGATAACGTGTACCTTATTTATAAGGAGGTAATGCTTGAATTTATTAACTAACTTAACTAATGCATATTCATGCTTATCAATAGATGAATATTTTAACTCAACATTCTTAAAATTAGTGCTCATAAAAGCAATTGGGTGGTCACACCCTTCAATTTTTTGAGTCAATATTGTAGCCATAGTATGCTCAGATGTAAAGGAATAGAGGTATAAGTCCCTTGATAAATTAGGACTTATAAATACTGGGGCTTGGCTAATGGCTTCCTTAATATCATTAAATTCTTTTCTATATTCTTCATTCAAGATGACCTTGGTATCCTTCTTTAGCATGTCATTCAGTGGCTTGACAATATCTACAAATCTAGAAATAAAATATCTTATAAAATTTATCTTACTAAAGAATTATTTTATATATTTCTTATTGTTTGGAGGTTATATTATATATATGACCTCCATTATTTCAATATCTCTCTTTCTTACTATTTAGAGGTTTTATTCTAGATATGGCCTCCATTCTTTCAAAATCTATGAAGATCCCATCTTTGGATATAACATGACCCAATAATTTACTTTTAGTAACATAAATGATACTCTTCTTAGGGTTTAAGGAAATTTCATATCTTGAGCATCTCTCAAAGACTTGTTGGAGATTCATGAAGTGATCTTCCCTATTTTTAGAAAAATTATTAAATCAGTCATATAAGTAATGATGCACTTACCTATAAAGCCTTGGAAGGAATGATGCATAGCTCTTTGGAAGGTAACTCCTACAATGATTATCCCAAAGGGAATCCTCTTGTAAGAAAAATTTCCACACTTGGTGGTGAAATTTGTCTTCATCTTGTCCTCTCTATCAACCAACACTTGGTTGTAACCTAAAAATCCATAAAGGAAATACATCATAGCTAAACTTGAAACAACTTGAATTACTTGGTCTAGGGAAGGAAGGGGATAGTTGTCCTTTTTTAATGATTTGTTCAAGTTATTGAATTCAATACAAAGTCTAATCTCACAATTATTCTTCTTGACTAACACCAAATTAGCCACCCAAGTTGACTAATGGGGAAGACTATCCTAACATCTAATAATATTTAGACCTCATTTGAGATCATGTGTTATAGGATAGGGTTTACAATATTATATTTTTTCTTATATGGTTTAAAACTCTCCTTAAATGGTATATTATGGGTCATGACACTTAGACCAAAGATATTGAAGTCATCATAGGACCATGTTATGACATCCTTGTATTGGGTAAGGAGATCTTGAGCCTTTTGACTCTTAATTTTAGTACAAGATTTTCCATCATTTGCTAGTTGGATTTGATCTTGGAGTCCAAGATCAATAGAATTATAATCTTTCCCACTCACCTTGGGAACCTTAGAAACCTCATCGAGTTTGTCCGGATCAAATAGTCTCTCCAAAGCAATCATCCCCTTGAGGATCTTTTTGTCATTCAGTTGAATGACTTCACCATAAAATTTGTCTTCCTTAGATGTATTATCATCAATCTCATTAATAATATGAGCATTAAATTCTCTAAAATTGGTCATGAAATCCAATATCTAATGATCATCATTGAATAATTAGAAATGGTTAACATTATCAGGCATTGAAGGAAAAGGGATTAGCTCAATGCTGAAATTAAGGGAATCTTAGTTGGGCATGAGGTTGGTTGTAGTAGATACCAACTCATCAACATATTGGTTTTATCCTATTGGGTTGGAAATGATTCCAAAATCATAAAAATATTCAATAAAATCCCAAACTCTAGACTTATACCTTTTTACGTATGAGAACTTACATTGATATTTGATTCTTACCTAGTTGATCACTAGTTATGAATCCCCATAAACTAGTAGTTCTTTGGCCTTATTATTTATAGAGTAATGTAAACCCAAGATAAGGGATTCATATTCAAAAAATTATTAATACAATGGAATTGGAACCTATAAGAAATAGGGTACTTTCTATTAGTAGGGTTAATTAAAATAATACTAATGCTTGATCCAACATTACGCCTATCACCATCAAAATGTAACTTCCATAGTCCAAGAATGACATGAGAACTCTTGGGATCAATACCTTATTAGTCTATAGGGTGAAAAACCTTAAGTTTGATTCAATTATGTTAACCCTCTCATTCACAAGATTATACTCAGTTATCATATGTTTCATTCCTGGTTCTCTCTCAAACCTAATTTGATTAAGAACTCCCTTCCAAGGTAGCCATAGATGTGAACAATCTATAGACATGAAATCATTTAAATCCTTGGTCCATTACCTACTAAATAAGATTCCATAAATGTTAGGTATATCAATAACTTGAATATCAAAGAATTGCTACACCCTAGGCTTAGAAGCTAGTTACATGTGAACATTTAGAAGCTATCCTATTACCTTAACTTTAGATTTGTCTAATTGGGTGACAACCTTATAAAAATTAATTAGAGCTAGGCCAAGTTATTTGTATATAAATATAGACATGGTATTGGTAGATGCTCCTGAATATAATAATAAATTATGTAAGTTCTTACCAAACAGCAAGATAGTGAGGATGAGAGGAGAGTCAGTCTTGGCTTTATGCATAGTCACATTGGCATAATCATTTTGTGGTGTATTTTTAGACTTTTTTGATAAATATTCCAATAGGAGGTCCCTTTAATTTGTAATTTATGTAAGTTCATGTAATGTAATGTTATCCTTTATCTTCTTCATTTCCTCAACTATGGTATATCTAGTTTTAGAAGAACTAAGAATTTTAATGTTCGGTTTGAAAGTACTCCCTTTAGGTGGATCAGGATTGTTGCTTAAAGTGTCTAGCAGGGTTCTAAATTTTTTCAAAGGTGTTGAGGTGGTCAAAGGAAGTCTATTTTTCCTATTCCTTAAGGGATAGGTCTTTTTTAAGAACTATTGAGAAGCTTGGATCTCTTTAGGGATCTTATTAGGTTTATTTTCCTCTTGAAAGGGGAAATCAAAGGTGTCCACTATGAAGGCTTGATTAGATGACATAGATCCAGAAGTAGTTACACCATTATCCTTGTTAAGGACCACTTAAAATATATCCAAATCCTCTTGAAAATCCTCTAAGGCTTCGCAAAATTCTATGCTACCAATTCACCCATGATTGACTATGTAATATACCTCACAATAATTAGGTAATGCAATATCAGTGAGGTTAATGTCTATGGTCTTATTTTTAGAAGGTGCATCATTATTCCTATTATTATGAAAAATATCATTCTAAAATCTATTGGTTGGCCTATTATACTTTTGAAATGAGAAGTTTCTACCTAAACTTTCAATAGTATTTCTAACTTATTTTTACAATTGAAGAAAATTAGTATTCCACTTTTGGACCATTTTTAAGATAGGTTCATTCTCATTTTTAGGATTTCTAGAATTATGTATATATTTATTGTTAGTAGATGGTGCCAGATCCCTTTGGTCATTCAGATTTAACTATTAGTAGGATGGATTAAGAATCCTAATTTTCTAATTGGGAGCTACATGACTCAATGGAAATTGAGTTAGCTTTGGGAACTATTTTATTGCTGGGATATTTTGGTTATTGTTTGGGAATAAGTTCATCACAGGAATTTTTGGGTTGATGTTTGGCACATAATATGTCATTTTCCCTTAATGCTACATTTGGTCATTGATGTTTATTATTTCAACATAGGCTCTAGCTAGTGAAGTTATGGTTGGCATGGATCTCTTCAAAAACACAAAGGCCATGGGATCTACTACATCTTTGTAAATATTTAGAGTTGAGACATCATCAAGCTTATAAGATTCCATGGTCCTTCTAAACATTTTTTGAAATCTAACACTGAAGGACCTAATAGGCTCATTTGCATCTCTTTTAATGGTGGTAAACTAATGGTAGATAACACAAGGCCTAAAAAATCTTACCAAATTGATCTATGAATGCATTGTTGAAGTCATCCCAGCTAGTGATGTAATTATTAGGCAAGTTAAAAAACCATTCATAATCAACATCCTTAAAGGTGAAGGGGAATAACTTGTGCACTACATCTTCATGCACAACATATATAAATCTTAAGGCTACTTTACAAGATTTCATATGTTCCTCATCAATTGCTATACCCATTGGACTAAATGAAGGTAAGTATTTTTTAGGGTTGTGTGGGTGGTCATAAGCCACACCTGGTATATTGATGGAATACTTTCCTAACCAAGCCATATATGGATGAAGATTAAGGCATAGGTACCTTGAAGAGGTGAAGTTGGCAAAGATTTGGATCTCTTATGTCTACCTTTGTCACGTCTAGATTTTTTATGAACCTCAAGCTTAAGCAAAGGCTCCACGGTCTTTGAGTGTGATCTTGTTCTAATCTTGGGTAATTATAGCTCAAAATTTGAATATCCTACATGAAATATGATGTATCAAATTAAATTTTATAAATAACAAGAGTTAGACCTACACATTGAGCTTATTTTGTAAAGGTGGTATGAAAAACAACAAAAGATGTTGATTTCTAATCTAATTAGCTCAAAGACACATTCAATTACATAAATAGGGTCTATCTTTATAAGTCTAAACCTAATAAAACTTATATCTATGAAATATATGTCAACCTTTGATCAAAATGAGCCATCCTAACCTTAGATACTATAGATTCTCAAAGCTAAAGCTAAATTTACTGGAAATAAGCATCAATGCCCAAAAAACTTGAAAGGAAGAACAAAGATGTGTTATAGACAACAAATATCAATTATATTTATACTTATAAACAAAGAATTCACTCAAAAACACAAAGATATATTGATCTTTAGACAAAACATACTAAGGTCAATAAAGATTCAAATAATTTAGGCCCTCCTTCTAGCACCAGTGGGAGGTTCTTGTCCTTAAAGTGGTTGGCCACTATACCCTTAGGATCCCACATATTAAGTTCATCAATTTGAAAACAAAATGAATCCTAGTGTCTGGCCATGGTCTTAACCTATTTATAGTATTGAAGTATTTTCCTTCCAATGATCAAAGGGAAGGGGTGGAGAAGACCTTTCTTCTTTTATTTACAATTGCCATCAATGTCATGCAAGAACTGGGAAGTAATTTCTGAGTTAGTTTTCCAAGAACATATACTGGAAATTGATAAGGCTAGGATATGATCCCCTCAATCTTAATGACCATGTAGTCAGGGTAATACTAGATGTCACCCATCAATTTAATATACTTCTTGATTAGAGGGTGGACCTTGGGCATGGGAACATCGGTGATGGTCTTAACTATGGCTAGATAAATGTAGTCACAAATAAACTACATGTGGTTTGTGTACTTAAAGATATGTAATTTAAAATAGTGGTGTGAATTAGTAGTTTTTCCATTTGGGGACCAATTCTTAATACCAGGGAAGTTGATTGAGGCAATAAGGGGATCTAACAAGTATGACATCATGTAAAACTACTTGGAGGTCTTCTTTTTAGTGATAGTGAATTGATTGGTGAGGAAGATACTAATTAAATCTCTAACTAGAGGGGTGAGCTTTTTCTCCATCATGAAATGTATAAAGGGAACCTATATTTTATTCACATAGGTGGTTGAGGGGCCCCCAAAGGCTCATTTCAATGGGGTCATTATAACCCTAATGCTCTCCCTAAATTACACTAATGGGTATTTTCCCTCAAAGTCCCTAAAGATATGAGGGCCTTGGTGTAGCCAGGGTCTAAGGATAGATTCCAGGTCATGGCTACATGTCCACTCTCTGATCTTAGATAAATCTACATAGGGAAGAGGGAGCTTATAATATTTCTCAAATGATATAGAAGAAATATATCATATTTCCTTAGATTTTCTCTCTCTAATGATCCATTCATTATCAATTCTATATTAAACAAATATGGGAACAATGATGTCTATACAATTTAGTACCTCAAGTTTTGTTATTTCATGTTGAAGGCCAGCCATCTAGACTAAAACTAGGTCATAGTACCTCCTACTTGTGGTGGTGACTCTTTATTCTTCTTTGGAAATGGGTGGTAACTCCTCTACCATGAATAATAGCTTAGACCAATTCCTAATACCTAGGATATTTAAGGATGTAATCTCTAATTCAGTGTCTTTAAAGATCCAACCTTTATTATCTACTGATAAGTAGAGCTCGGTCTCTTCCTTCAATTGTTGTCTGTGAGCTACCATTATCTTTGTTCCTACAAATTTCTCACATCGGATTGAAAATGATCTCTATGAAATCTCTCTCATAATCAAAAACACAATTAAGTTCTCCTTGGATCAAATTGTAACTAATTGAGTCTATTTGGGTTGCTTTTATATAAGGTTTAGAGTTTTAATGGTAGAATATATCCATGATTTGGATTATACATGCCTTACATTTGATTTGGACCTTTGCTTTTATACCTTTGTATTTTTGAGCCCACATGATTTTTTATTTTATCCTTTTCTACTTGTGTGACACCTAGCTGACATCGGTTTGGGTCTTTCATGACATTTTTCATAAATGGAATTTGAGTACTAGAAATTGGTATTTAAAAATGCCTCTTTTATTTTTCACCATTAGATCAAAATCTAGGATTAGTTTTAGATATTGATTGTAATCTAAGCTCTTTCCTATGATTGGCTCCTTTTGTTCTAGGCATTGTAGTTGAGACACTTGGCATTTTTTCATGCCTTTCCATGCTCCAAATCTTATGTCGGTGCTTTGATGAATGAATGTTAGCCATGTACAAAGCTCGTTAGCCTTTAAAAAGTCATGGGTGCTTTCATTCCATTATATCATCTTCCAATGATGAAGTGCAAAGCAATGAATCATCTTGTTAGCTCTATCTTGAATATGATTTTGCCATATGTCGAGATCATGGGCTCTTGAAACCTCATTTAAAAATATTTAGGCACCTTCATGTAGTTAGATCAAAATCCAATGGTAAAATAAGTGTCATTAATCTGTAAAGATGCTTGAACATTAAGTTAGCATGTTATTAAGACCATGACTTAGGCTTAAGTCCCTTAGGCTAAAGTTTGTTTCATTTATTAAGAATGAAATAAACCTTAGGCTAAGGGGTTTATGCCTAGGTTTTCCAAGTTTTATGCAAGGGGCTATGGCCTAAATATTCTAGGCCAATGTTTACATCATATTTAATGAACATAGTGTAAATATTGGTCTAAAATATTTATGCCAAGGCTGATAAAATATGCTCAAAAGGATCAACATGACATAATGATCCAATAACAAATAGGGTTTTATTATATTAACAAAACACATTAAAACCTTTAACTAGAAGCATTTGGTCTAAATTATTTACATTGTAAGAACTCTCTTTTTTTTAAATAAGACTTAGTATAAGTCTATAGTTTAAGGTTCATGATATTTAAATAAAATTCCATCGAGGCCTTAAAGTATAGAATTAGATTAGATTTATTTTGCACATAATTAGATCATATGATCATTTCTATATTTTGCATATTCAGGATTTTTAGTTTTTGAGCATTTTTTGAGTACTTCCCTTCGATTGTAAAGCCATTTTCAATCCTTCGAGCAAGATTTTGGAGTGCATTTTGACCCTGATCATAATAATTCTTGAAATTAAATTTTATGGTCTCAAAGACATCAAATATGTCCTTGCCAACATCAAATGATAGTTGCATGAACATGAATTTTAAGCTAGTGAAGTTTTTAATTTGATGAGATTAAAGTTGATGATTGCACAAACATCAAATACGTCTTTATAGACATCAAATGATGGTCATATGAATGTAAATTTTAAGATCATAAAATTATTATGAACCAATGTGAGAATGACACTTGCCACATCCATGAGACCTCCCAAGATATTGGACTTAATTTTCCTTGTCAAATCAAAATATGTGATAAAGCATCAACCATTGATTGCGATCTAAGAGCTTGCTTATGATTGTTTTTTTTTTCAGGTGGGACCTATTTATATTTGAATATTGAATGAAAGGGTTAAACATGTTGGTCATTCATTCCTTATTTAACATTTTGACTTTTCAACTACACTTTGGTCCATCTGATAAAGTCTTTATGATGAAGCAAGGACCATTGATCATGATCTGAGGGCTTGAATATCATTGGTCAAGGGAGTTATGTGTAGGATCTTGTTAGTTTTCCTCATGAAATCTAATCAAAGGGCCACATGAAGCATGAAATATGAGATCATTTAAGATGCATGCTATTTAATACAAATCTCAAGATTTCCTCATTTTATTAGATCAAATTGCATGATAAAGCATAAGCCATTAGATCTTATAAGATGAAAGGAAGTTAAGTTAGGACCACAAAGATATAAAAGGATTAATCTTAAGGTGTTAAGACTAAGGTATAATTCATATTAATAAATGCATTGAGGTCTTAGGATTTAAAACCTTAGACTAAGTTGTAAATCAAAGGATTGAGCTAACATAAAACTGAACTCAGGGAGCCAGGACTTAAGCTAATGTGTTAAGACTAAGGTCTTGATTGTATTAATAAATACATCAGGGCCTTAGGGTTAATCTTAAGCTGAATTATGACACACTAAAAGGACCTTAAAGAATTAATATTAGTTAGGCATACAAAGGAACTTTTAAAGGGGGAAAATAACAAAGGGGGCCAAGCATTTTAAGCTAAGTTTCAGTTGTGTTGAAAAACACAACTAAACTTAAAACATGAGTTTTATCCTTAGGTCCAAAAATGGATTTTAAAAGGGGTTCCTACCAATTTGGTTCTCACAATTATTCAAAGTTAAACTGAGGGCCTTGGCAAAGGTTTTGAGACATGAAATTCTTAGGGACAAATGCCATGAAACCTACAACTAGAGAAATAAAGACCATTTATTAGAAATGTTAGTCCAAATTAAAGTAAAAAATAAACCAAGTAAGTCTACTTTTAATAAAGTGGATGATCTTCAAATTCTATAAATGATCCTAACATGTTAAATTTCATGTTTAAACTTCAAGGTTTCTCAAGGTTCCCAATTTTCAAAAAATGGGGGTATATTGGGCCCAATAAATACTCATTCATATTAATAAATACGTCAAGGCCTTAGGATTTAAAATCTTAGATGAAGTTGTAAATAAAAGGATTGAACTAAAATAAATTTAAACTCAAGGAGCTAGGACTTAGGCTAAGGTGTTAAGACTAAGGTCCTGAATGATCGACATGTGGTACCCTTGCATTTGATAATCAAAGACAAATGGGTCCTACCCAAAAAAATAACCAATCATGAGAAAGATCTCAGATCATGATCAATGGATGATGCTTCATCATATATTTTGATCCAACATAATGAATTAAGTCCAAGATTTTGGGAGGGCCCATGGATGTGCCAAGTGGCATTCTCATATTGGGTCAAAATATTTTGATGAGCTTAAAATTGATGTTCACACAACCATCATTTGATGTCTGCAAAGATGTATTTGATGTTTGCATGATTTTCAATTTTAATCCCATCAAATTAAAAACTTCACTAGCTTAAAATTTGCATTCACACGATCATAATTTGACATCTGTGAGGATGTATTTAACATTCGTAAGACCATCAAATTTAAGTTAAGGAATTGTTATGCTCAAGGTCAAAATGCACTCCAAAATCTTGCTAGAAGGCTAAAAATTGGATTTACAATCTAAGGGAAGTGCTCAAAAAATTATCAAACACTAAAAATTCTCAATTTATAAAATGTGGAAATGACCATATGGTCTAAGTATATGCAAAATAGACCTAGTCTAAGTATATACTTTAAGTTCCCAATAGCATTTTGTTTAAATATCATGAACCTTAAACTATAGACTTATAATAAGTCTTATTTTTAAAAAAAAGAGTTTTTACAACTTAAATAATTTAGACCAAATGGTTCTAGATAAAGGTTTTAATGTGTTTTGTCAATATAAAAAACCCTATTTGTCATTGGACCATTATGTCATGTTGATCCTTTTGATCATAATTTATCAGCCTTGGCATAAATATTTTAGACCAATGTTTACACTATGATCATTAAACACAGCATAAACATAGGACTAGAAAATTAAGACCATGCCCCCCTTGCATAAAACTTAGAAAACCTAGGCATAAACCCCTTAGCCTAAGGTTTATTTTATGCTTGATAAATGAAACAAACCTTAGGCTAAGGGACTTAAGCCTAAGTCATGGTCTTACTAACATGAAAACTTAATGTTTGGGCATCTCTACAGATTAATGACATCCACTTTTCCACTAGATTTTGATCCAATAACATGAAGGCACCCAAATATTTTTCAATGAGGTTATTAGATCCCATGAGCTCAACACATGGTGAAAGCGTATTTGAGGTAGAGTTGATAAGATGATTTTAAAAAAATTGCTTAATCACTAGAAGATGATCCAATAGTGTGAAGGTTCCCATGAATTTTTAAAGGCCAATGAGATTTCCATGTGGCTAACATTCGTTTATCAAAGCACTAACAAAAGGATCCAATCATAAGCAAGGGTCCAGATTACAATCAATGGCTCATGCTAATCCTAGATTTTGATCTAACAATGTGAAATAAAAAAAGGCATATTAAATATCAATAACTAGTTCTCAAAATGTTGTGAAAGGCCTAGACCAATTCCACATAGGCACCATACAAGTAGAAAAAGACAAAATTAAAGATCTTGTGGGCTCAAAATTGTAAAGGTCCAAATCAAATCTAAAGAATGTATAAGCCAAAGCCTAGATATATTCTACCATTAAAGCTCTAAAATCTTAAACCCTACATAAAATCAACCCAAATGGACTCAATTGATTAAAATTTAATCCAAGGAAAAGTTAATTGTGTTTTTGAGCATGAGAGAGATTTCATAGATATCATTTACAATCCAGTGTGAGCAATTTTCAGGAACAAAGACAATGGTAGCTCACAGACAATAATTGAAGGAAGAGATTGAGCTCTACTTGTTGATAGATAATGAAGGTAGGATATTCAAAAACATTAAATTAGACCTTGTAGCCCTAAATATCCTAGGCATTAGGAATTTTTATAAGCTCTTCTTCATGGTAGAGGAGTTTCCACCTAGTTCCAAGGAAGAATAAAGAGTCACCACCACAAGCAAGAGACACTATGACCTAGTTGCAGTCTAAATCGCTGACCTTCACCATGCCATGATAAAACTTGAGGTACTACATTATATAGACATCCTTGCTCCCATATTTTTTGATTAACTAATTTATAATGAATGGATCAATAGGGAGGGAAATCCTAAGGAAATAGCATATATTTATCTTATAGCATTTGATAAATATTTTAAGCTCCCTCTTCCCCATGTGGATTTATCCAATATCAAAGAGTGGATATGTAACCATGACCTAGACTTTGTCCTTAGACCCTAGCTACACCAAGGCCCTCATATCTTTAGGGACATTGTGGAAAAAATCCTAGTAGTCCAATTTAGGGAAGACATTAGGGTTATAATGACCCTATTGAATCTATCCTTTGGGCCCCCCTCAACCACCTATGTGAATAAAATATAGGTTCCATTTGTACATTTCATGGTGGAGGAAAATCTCACCCCTTTAATTGGATATTTAATTTATATCTTCCTCACCAAGTAATTCAATGCCATTAAAAGGAAGACCTTCAAGTAGTTTTACATGATGTCATACCTGTTAGATGCCTTTCTTGCCTCAATAAACTTCCTTGATATTAGGAATTGGTTCCCAAATGGCAAAACTACTATTTCACACCATTATTCTAAATTACATATCTTTAAGTATGAGAATTTCATGTAGTTTATTTGTGATTGCATTTATTCAACCATAGTTGAGATCATCATCAGTGTTCCCATGCCCAAGGTCCACCCCCTAATCAAGAAGTATATTGAATTGATGCGTGACATTTGGTATTCCCCTAACTTCATAGTCATCAAGATTAAGGGGATCATGTCATAGCCATATCAATTATTAGTATATGTTCCTAGTAAACTATTTGATCAATAAATTTCTTCCTAGTTATTACATGGCATTGATGGCACTTGTAAAGAAAAAAGGAAAGATATCCACCCCTTCCTTTGATCATTGGAATGACCATACTGTAGGACTAGAAATAGGTTCAGACCATGTCTAGACACTAGGATTCATTTGGTTTTCAACTTGAGGAACTTAAGATGTGGGATCCTAAGGGTATAGTGGTCAACCAATTGAACAATAACATGATCTTAAACCCTAGATATATACATCAACTTGATGTTCATGAAACTATATACATTAAGGCTAAGAATTATGAAGAGGTGTTGGCCAGGATTTAAGGACACAACATCAAGCTTTAACACAAGTTAATCAAGGATGACAAGCCATTAGGTTAAGCATGAAAAATGCATCCTTTGTATTAATACTTACTACCTAGACCATTTGAGATAGCCAAAGAGAAGCCCTAGGTACAACAACCACAACCACAACCTCAGGGGCAACCTGAGCAAAAGCAAGATGAACAAGGCATGGGCAAGGAGAAATTAGGAGATGTGAGATTGGAAGGGATACATGGGGAGGGACCCCCACCTTCAACACTTCCCTAAATTCCACCTTTTATAGTGGATTATTTGGATATGATAGCCTTGGATCTAGAAGAAACACTTGAGGGTGCCCTCAAGGAATTTGTTGAGGCTTATGACTTAGACTAAGAGGTGGAACCTGAGGAAGATAAAGGAAAAGAGCTTGGCCCTATGGATCCTAATAAAATAGGAAGGTAGAGCTATCATTAGTTCCTATTGGACCAATGAAGATACCAACATTGACTTTCACTCACCCCACTAATGAAATCAATCTCTTAAGTGATGAATTCCCAATTCATGGACCAGTCATTCCAGACTAGTTCATTTATGGAAAGTTACAAAAGATTCTTTCTCTTTATGATTCATGGGTCATATAAAGATTTGTTGATGTTAAGATACAAGATGACATAAATCCATGGATAATGTCTATGGTGAAGGAACAATAAAAATAGAGGATTTTGGTCACCCAAGGACTAGAAAGTTCAAGAAGCCAGTCACTACTATCTAATTCAACCCTAAAAGATTAGAAAAGGCTACAATAAGGATAGTTGTGGTTAGAATAGAGGAATTCACATTTTAAAATGTGAAGCCCTTTAGGGGATTAACCTTTATGAGAGGTCAATATCTTGGTGAGGCATCCATTCATGAAGAAGATGTGAAAATCTTGATTGAGGCCTAATCAGCAAAGGCCAAAGCTAGAGTCCAAGGGATGAAGCAAAGGATCTTAAATTTGGAAAGAGAAAAGGAAAAATTGTAGACATAGGCAATTATATTAGTGTCTAAGGTAATGAACAAAATTCTTTATGAGTACTTTTATGATAGGTTTGAGGTATTCAAAATAATGAAACTGAGGTAGAGTACATTAGAGGGATAGTGTGCATTATCTAAGAGCCTAGTCACTCAATGACAATCTCAAAGGACAAAATAGCCTAAATTCTAAAAATTCAAGGAAATAGATCCCAGGCTTCAAAACCATCAATTTAGGACACTTAAGTATAATTTTAGGAATTATGGTTGACAAGATTCAAAGTTTGAGTGATTGGCACAATGACATGGAAAGACTCCTGGAAGATGATAAGGAACTAATTGAAAGAATTGAGAAACTTCTTGGGACTATACTCATAGATCTTGCACATCCCACTATCCTTGGAATCATAAGTGAGTAAGAATTTAAACATAGGGTTACTTTTATAACCCAAGAAATCAAAGGAAATAGCCAAGGCAAATATGGGGCTTATAACAATAAGATCCTAGACATGATATTCAATATAGGAGAAATGATAAATGAATCTAGGAGCATTAAAAAAGACATGGCTAGGAATGACATAGAACTTGATGACTTGTTAGATCAAGAAGAGTAGTGTATTATGAACTTTGATATGGATCTAGAGCTAGTTGATGAGTAATATGTTAAATCCATGAGTATCCTCGAGCAATGACAAGCAAAGGCCCCATCATCAAGATAGACAATATTCTATTTTGTAAAATTTTCTAACTTTTAAAATATAATATTTTATTGTAAAGGCATATGCTATATTTTTTGCATATTTTCCTCTAGGTTGGTATGATTGTGAAAATCATGTGTATTTTAGAACTTATAGGGACAACTATCCTTATCTTTGTACACCTATATTTTCTAACTAATTGGTATACTACCTACTCTTTTTATAAAGGCATGTATTACCATTTGTAAAAGGGAAAGAATTTTGAGCAAATTTTGTTCACTTGAAGTAATTAATATAATCAAGGAACACTACAAGGATTGTCCATAATTGATATGTCAATTACTAATATAGCTTTTCTCTCAATTTCTAGTAGATGTCTTAAATTTGAATGGTGTCTTTGAATTCTAAGTTACATTTTTTAATCACATGGTTTATAATTTGTGCATATGAAATATTAGTTGTAAGGTCCTAGGTTTTTATTCATTTCATTTTGCTCTATATTCAAATGTGTAATTGTTAATTGATTATAGTATTAAATCCTTAAAGTAGACATGGCTCTTACTTGGGACTCTTTACATTTTCCTTTGAAGTTTTCTTGATATATAGTGGAATTTGAGCTTAGGATATGTTGTATTATATATTGGCCAAATGCATACATAGTTTTAATTGATGATTTTTCATAATGTTTGTGACTAATATTGGCAATCACTCATTCTATTTCTACCTTACCCTTCTCTTTATTATTTTTTAACACCAAATCACTTTAGTTTTAGCTTCATCATAACTATCCATTTAGATTAGTTTGTAACTTAATCCTGGGACATAATTTAGTAAGTATTAACATAACTCTTTGTAATTCATAAGGAACAAACCAAGGTGGCTCCCAACCACCAAATCATATAAATATTGTGGAACAATCTATCTTGCTCTACTATTATTTTGCCATAGGAAAATAGATTGTCAAAACCTATAACTCATGCTCTAAATTTTTTTAATTCTTAAATGAGAAGTGTTTTTTAAACACTAAGAGCACTTGTGGTTCATTTAGAATCATCAACAGGAAGATTTCCCATTGGCACTAGTAGGAGGGCTTGAATTATTTGAATATTTGTTGTTCTTAGTCTATTTTTTCTAAAGATCAGTATAGCTTTATGTTTTTGTGTGAATTATTTGCTTATAAGTAACAAAAATTATTGATCTTTTCTGTCTATAGCACATCTTTGTGCTTCTTTTGAAGTTCTTTGGGCATTGATGCTTATTTTTTTAAATCTAGCTTTAGCTTTGAGAATCCATAGTATTTGAGGTTATGACAGCTCATTTTGATCAAAGGTGGACATATCTTTCATAGATATAATTTCCTTTAGGCTTAGAATTATAAATATAGACCATATTTATGTAATTGAACATGTCTTTGAGCTAATTCAATCAGATATCAACATCTTTTGTGATTTTTCATACCACCTTTGTAAAATAAGCTTAATGTATAGGTATAGCTCTTATTATTTATAAAATTTAACTTGATACATCATATTCTAGGTAGGATCTTAAAATTTTAAGATGGAATTTCCTAGGATTAAAATAAGATCATGCTCAAAGACTAGGGATCCTTTGCTTGAGCTTGACATTCATAAGAAATCTAGATGTGATAAAGGTAGATGCAAGAGATCCAGATCTTTGCCAACTTCACCTCTTCAAGGTACCTATGCCTTCAATCTTCATCCAAGTATGTCTTGGTTAAGAGAGTATTCCATAAATGTACCAAGTGTGTTTCATGACCTCCCACACAACCCTGAAAAGTACTTACCTACATTTAGTCCAATAGGTATAGTAAATGTTGAGGAACATATAAAATATTTTAAAATAACCTTAAGATTGTTGAATGTTATGAATGAGGACATATCTTATAGATTATTCCCCTTTACCTTTAAGGATGATACTTATGAATGATTTTTGAACTTGTATAATAATTACATCACTAATTGAGATGATTTCAACAATGTGTTCATAGATTAATTTGGTAAGATTGTTAGTCCTTGTGTTATCTACCATCAATTCACCACCATTAGAAGAGACGAAAGTGAGCCTATTAGGTCATTCAATTATATATTTTATAAAATGTCTAGTAAGACTCTAGACCCTTATAAGCCTAATGATGTCTTCACTCTAAATATTTACAAATATGCAATAGATCTCATGACCTGTGTGTTTTTGAAGAGATCCATACTAGCCATAACTTCACTAGCTAGAGCCTATGTTGAAGTAGTAACCATTAATGACCAAATGTATCCCCAAGGTCAAATGGTATATTTTGTGGCAAACATCAGCCCATAAATACCTATGATGAACTTATTCCCAAATAATAACCAAAATATCCTAGTATTAAACCAAGTCCCAAACTTAACTCAATTGCCATTGAGTCATGCAGCTCCCAATCAAAATTTAAGATTCTTAAGTCATCTTACTAATGGCTTCAATCCAAATGATCAAAGGGATATAGTATCATCTAATAACAACAACCAAGTACAAAATTCTAAAAGTCTTAAAAATGAGAATGAAAATATCTGAAAAATGGTCCAAAAGCTAAGCACTAATATTCTTTAATTGTAAAAACAAGTTGGAAATACTACTAAAAGTTTAGGTATGATCTTTTCATTTAAAAGGTATAATAGGCCAAACAAAATATTTTATAATGATATTTTTCATAATAATAGGAATAATGACCCATCTTCTAAAAAGAAGACCATGGACATTAACCTCACTCATATTACATTCCCTAATTATTGTTAGGCACATTGCATAGCCAAGCATAGGGAAATTAATTTCATAGAATTTTTCAAAGCCTTTGAGGATTTCCAAAAATATTTGAATATATTCTAAGTATTCCCTAACAAGGATAACAATGTAACTACTTCTATATCTAAGTCATCTGATCAAGCCTTCATGGTGGACACCTTTGATTTCCCCTTTCAAGAGGAAAATGAACCTGATGAGATCCTTGAAGAGATACAAGATTTTAAATATTTATTAAAGAAGACCTATCTATTTAGGAATATGGAAAAGAGGCAACCTTTAACCACCTTAACACTTCTAAATAATTTTGGAACCCCTCTAGATAATTCTTCAAGCAACAATCTTGAGCCACCTAAAGGGAGTACTTACAAACCCAACATTGAAATTCTTAGTTCTTATAAAACTAGATATAACATAGTTGAGGACATGAAGAATATAAAGGCTAATATTGCATTGCATTAACTTTCATAGATTACAGATCAAAGGGAGCTCCTACTAGAATCTTTGTCAAAAAATTCCAACAATCCACCATAGATTGATCATGACATTGTGATTATGTACAAAGCCAAGGCTAACTCTCCTCCTTTCTTGCTCAACATATATCAATATCATTCTTATAGGTATATGTAAACAAATTTTCCTAACTCCCATTAAGTCTGATAGGGTTGTCATCTAATTAGACAAATCTAGAGTTAAGGTAATAAGTGATCTTTTAAATGTTCACATGAAACTAGCTTCTAAGCCTAGGGTGACAAAATCATTGACATTCAAGTTGTTGATATACTTGATTTTTATGGAATCTTATTGAGAATGGAGTGAACCAAGGATTTGAATTGTTACATTTCTACAAATTGCTCACATTTATGGTTACCTTGAAAGTGAGTTCTTAATCAAATTAGGGTTGAGAGAGAACCAAAAATGAGACATATGATAACTGAGTACAATGTTGTGAATGAGAGGGTCAACACAATTGACTCATACTTAGGGGTTTTCACCCTAGATATTGATAAGGTATGTGATCTCAAGAGTGCTCATGTCATTCTTGGACTATGAAAGTTGTATTTTGATGGTGCTAGGTGTAATGTTGGATTAGGTGTTGGTATTGTTTTAACTAACCCTACTAATAAAAAGTACCATGATTTTTATATGATCCAACTCCCTTATACTAATACTATTGCTAAGTATGAAGCCCTTATCTTTTTCTTATAGTTTAATATAAATAATAAGGCCAAATAACTACTAGTTTATGGGGATTCAAAACTAGTGGCCAAGTAGGTAAGAAGTAAATACCAATGTAAGCTCTCACACCTAAAAAGGTATAAGTTTAGAGTTTGGGATTTGATTGAATCCTTTGATACCTTTGGCATAATTTCCATCTCAAGAGGATAAAACCAAGCTATTGATGAGTTTTCATCTACTATAGCTAACCTCATGCCTAACCAAGATTCCCCTAATTTCAACATTGAGCTAATCCCTTGTCCTTTAGTGCCTGATAATGTCAACCATTTCCAAGTTTTCAATGATGTTCAGTACATATTGGATTTCATGACCAATTTTGGGGCATTTGATGTTCGTATTATTGATGATACTGATGAGAATACATCTAAAGAGGACAAATTTGATGGAAAATTCATTTATTTAAATGATAACAAGATCCCCAAACGAATGATTGCTTTGGAAAGACTATTTGATCAAGACAAACTGGTTGATGTTTCCAAGATTCTCAATGTGAGTGGGAAATATTATAATGATGTTTATTTTGGCCTCCAAGATCAACCCTAGTTGGTAAATGTTATAAAATCTTATATAAACATTGAGAATTAAAAGGATAAAGAGCTCCTTACCCAATATAAGGATGTCATAGCATGGTCCTATGATGACTTAAAGATCTTTAGTCTAATGGTCATTACCCATACTATAGACCTTAAATAGAGTTGTAAACCATTCAGGTAGAAATATAGCTTGTAGACCCTATTCTATATCCCATGATCTTTGAGGAGGTCAAAAGATTATTAGATGCTAGGATAGTCTTCCCCATCAAGCATTCAACCTAGGTGGTTAATTGGGTGTCAATCAAGAAGAATAATGGTGAAATTAGACTTTGTATTGACTTCAAGAACTCGAACAAAGCATAAAAAAATGAAAACTATCCCCTTCCTTCCCTAGACCAAGTAATTCAAGCTATTTTAGGTTTAGCTATGATGTCTTTTCTTGATAGATTTTTAGGTTACAACTAAGTGTTGGTTGATAGAGAGGATAATATGAAGACAACTTTCACCACTAAGTGGGGAACCTTTGCTTCTAAGATTATTCCCTTTGGGATATTCAATGTAGGATATACCTTCCAAAGATATATGGACCATGCCTTACAAGGCCTGATAGGTAAGTGCATCATTATTATTATAGATGATCTAATTTTTTTTCTAAAAATAGTGAAGATCACTTCATGTATTTTTAATAAGTATTTAAGAGATGCAGAAGGTATGGCATTTCCTTAAACCCTAAGAAGAGTATCTTTTGTGTGACTAAAGGTAAATTATTAGGTCATGTTATAACCAAATATGGGATCTTCATAGATCCTGAAAGAGTGGAGGCCATATCTAGAATAGAACCTCCAAATAGTAAGAAAGATCTAAAATAATTCTTTGGTAAGATAAATTTTGTAAGAGATTTTATTTCTGGTTTTGTAGAGATTATCAATCCACTGAATGACATGCTAAAGAAGGATGCCAAGGTCACTTGGAATGAATAATCCAAAAAGGCATTCAATGATATCAAGGAAGCCATTAACCAAGCTCTAGTCCTTATAAGTCTTGATTTTTCAAGGGATGTCTACCTTTATTCCTTTGTATCTGAGCACACTATGGTTACAGTATTGACTTAGAAAATTGAAGGGTGTGACCACCTAATTACTTTTATGAGCACTAATTTTAATAATGTTGAGTTAAATTATTCATTGATTGATAAGTAAACATATGCATTAGGTAAGGTAATTAAGAACTTTAGGACTTATATCCTTAGAAATAAGGTGAATGCTATCTTACCTAACCCTACCACCAAACTCATGTTAAGTTAGAATGAATTAGGAGAACATAGAGGTAAGTGGATGTTATTTTTTCATGAATATGACTTGGAAATGAAAATTAAAAAATCGGTAAGGTGTTAAGGTTTGATCAAGATGATTGTTAATACTAACCCTAGGCTAAGTATTATGCAAGTGGATCAAGAGAATTTTCAAGCTAGTGAGTGGTATGATTCAATCATACATTTGATAATTAACGTTTCTTTTCCTATAAGATTATCTAGGAAGAAAAAGAGAGCCCTAGGGTTTAATTCAAGCCACTACTTGATCAAGGATGGGGGCTTGTATAAGAGAAATTTTTAATGAATTTATTTGATATGTGTCTCACAAAAAGAAGCCACCCAAATCATGAGCACCTTTCATGAAAAACTGGGTCACGGGCATCCATTTGGGAGGATGACAACTCATAAAATTCTTAGAGATAGATATTATTGTCCAACTATTTTTAAATATGCTCACAAACATGTGATAGAATGTCATTCATGTCATATTTTTAGCACCAAGGAGCCAAAAGCAATAATGGCTCTACAACCAGTCATGGTTAACAAACCCTTTTCTTAATGGGGGTTAGACTTTGTTGGGGTAATCAACCCCAGTTCATCTAAAGGTCACAAATATGTCCTAACCACCACAAACTATTGTACAAGGTGGATTGAAGCTACAACCACTAAATAATATAAGACTGAAGAAGTGATCAACTTCTTAGAGGAAAACATCTGTACTACATTTAGAACTCTAGTCTCTCTAGTGTGTGACAATGGGATTGAATTCATATCTATAAATATGATTGAATGGGCTTATGATAATGGCATCACTCTCAATTTTTCATCCAGCCATTATCCTCAAGGGAATGTAGTCTATAAATCTACAAATAAGAACCTAATAAAGGCAATCAATAATTTTGTCATAGAAAAACCCAAAACTTGGCATAAGATCCTTAAATTTTCACTTTGGGTTGATAGGATAGGAATCAAGCAAACCTTAAGAGCCTCACCATTTCTATTGGTGTATGGACAAGAACCTATTTTTCTTATCACTCTCAAGTTATCCATATACAGATTTATGTAAGAATACATGGAAGAGAGCCAAGAACTTGCCAATTCAAGATTGTTAGTAATTATTTAGATGGAACACATAAGGGAAAAATAATTTTTTTATTTTAGTAGACATCAAACCATGGTAAAGATATGGTTTGATAAAAGGTTCAAGATCAAGGTGTTCAAACAAAGAGACTTGATTCTCCTTTGGGACAAAGTATCTGAGCCTAAGGGAAAACATGGTAAATTCACACCTTTGTAGATTGGCCCATACTAAATTTTAAAAACATTAGGTAACAACACCTTCAAGCCCAAATATCTACAAGGATTAGAGTTTACATTTCCCACCAATGGGCAATACCTCAATAACTACCTCATTATTGCTCCTCTGGAGGTCTCCATGGAGTAAACTGTAAGATGGTTAGATTTAGAGTAGGTAGGCTAGCTAGTTTCCTTTCAGTTCTTTCCTTCCTATCCTTGGTTTTTGCATAAGTATTTATATATTTATTTTTGTTTCCTTTATTGTCTTTCTTTCTTGCTTTCTATTGTGTGTTTCTTTCTTATTGCCTTTTCCCTTGATTCTAATAAGTCCTATTAGACAATCCTAAGCTCAAAGTTATGAATTTTGATTGAAAACCCCATAATTTAGAAATAAAGGTATGAACCCCATGAATATGATGACCATGGTCCTAAAATATAAGCATAATACTATAATTTATAGAAAGTGGTAAAGACCAATAGAAGAAGTCAACTATTTCATGGGAACTTAAGCATTGTTCTAAATTAGTTATAAGAAGACTTTCACTTATAGGGTGAAAATTAAAACTATCATGGTATACTCATGCTCTCACTTAATCAACTCATACTTACCTTGGATAAAACTTGTAGCCATAGATAATTTTCCAAAGATCAAGCACTTGACCAAATCCTGAAACCTAACTATTCTAGTTCCCACCCTTGCTAAAATCATAAAAGTCTCAAGAAAATACAAAAAGTATAACTCTATGCAAAATCACAAGCTTTATAAGCATAAGTGATTTTGTTAATTTCCAATAGGGTTATGGATGCCTGGGTGGTATTGGAGTAAGGCCTTGAGTGGAACCAAAAGCATCTTTGTCAGGGCTATAGATGTCTAGCTGGTAGTAGAGCAATACCCAAGCCTTCCTTAAGATAAAAGCATGGTTCTTAATGAACATCTCAACATGATATAAGTCAGTGTTAGTGACTAAGGGCATGGAACTTAGAAGTTGTTTCTTTAACCCCATGGCAAATAATAAGTGGAATCAAAGCACAAACACTATGGCTATGTCCTAGTGTTTGGCCCTAACTCTACAAATGAAAGTGTTGTTTCAACCATACTATGATCTAGATGATGATATTGATCAAATGGATTGGATGACCTAATTCTTTGTCTAAACTAGAGTCTCTAAGTTCAAACATATTGTTATATTTTCCCCTGTGTTGCCATTTGTTGGGACCAACATACCTCCATTTTTTGAAAATTGGGACCCTTGAGAAACTCTAAAGTTTGAACATGAAATTTAGCATGGTAGGATCATTTATATAATTTGAATATCATCCACTTTTTTAAAAGTATACTTGATTTTATTTTTTCTTTAATTTGGACTAACATTGCTAATAAATGGTCTTTATTGCTCTAGTTGCACGTTCTATGGTTTTTGTCCCTATGAGTTTCATGTTTTAAAACCTTGGCCAAGGACCTCAGTTTAAATTATAATAATGGTGGGAATCAAATTTGTGGGAACCCCTTTTAAAATCCATTTTTGGACCTAAGGATAAAGTTATATTTTGATCTTAGTCATGTTTTTCAAAAGAACTAAACCTTAGCCTAAAATGATTGGCCCCCTTTGTTATTTCCCCCTTTAAATTTTTTTTGTATGCCTAACTAATATTAATTAAACAAGGTCCTTTTAGTATTTTATACTTAGCTTAATATTTTAACCCTAAAGCCCTGATGTATTTATTAATACAATCAGGACCTTAGTCTTAATACCTTAGCCTAATTCCTAGCTCCCCAGTTTAATTTTATGTTAGCTCAATCCTTTGATTTACAACTTAGTCTAAGGTTTTAAATCCTAAGGACCCAATGTATTTATTAATATTAATGATACCATAGTCATAACACCTTAATTCTAAGCCTTTAATATCTTTTTAGTCCTATCTTAACTTCCTTTCATCTTGTAGGATCCAATTGATTATGCTTTATCATGGTATATGATTTAATAGAGTGAGGAAAGCCTAAGATTTGACTTAAAAAACATTATTCATCTTGGATGATCTAATGGTTCATGCTTCTACAACCTTTTGATCAGATGATGTGAGGAAAACCAACAAGATCCTACACATAACTCCCCAGACCAATCATATTCAAGCCCTTGGATCATGATCAACAGTCTTCAATTCATCATAAAGAATCAATAAAATGGAGCAAGGCATAGTTAAAAATTCAAAAGGTTATGAAAGGCTTGAATGATCGACACATGACACCCTTACATTTTATGATCAAAGGTAAATGGGTCCCACCCAATAAAAATAACCAATCATGATCAACAGCTAATGCTTCATCATAGATTTTGATCTGACAAAGTGAATTAATTCCAAGATATTGGGAGGCCCCATGGATTTTCCAAGTTGAATTCTCACATTGGGTCATAATAATTTAATGATCTTAAAATTGATGTTCATGTAACCATCATTTTATGTCTTTAAGGATGTATTTGATGTTCGCATGACTATCAACTTTAAGCCCATCAAATTAGATAAATTCACTAGCTAAAAATTAACATTCACATGAGTATTTATTATGCTCAGTGTCAAAATGCACTCCAAAATATTACTAGAAGGCTCATAAATGGCTTTATAATCTAAAAAAATTTCTCAAAAAATGCTTAAACACTAAAAATCCTCAATTTGCAAAATGTAGAAATGATCATATGGTCTAAGTATATGCAAAATGAACCTAGTATAAGTATATATTTTAAGGTCCCCATGGATTTTTTTAAATATCATTAACCTTAAACTATAGACTTATACTAAGTCTTATTTTAAAAAAAAGAGAGTTCTCATAATGTAAATAATTTAGACCAAATGGTTCTAGCTAAAGGTTTTAATGTGTTTTGTCAAGACAATAAAACCCTACTTTTTATTAGACCATTATGTTATGTTGATCCTTTCAAGCATATTTTATCATCCTTGGCATAAATATTTTAGACCAATATTTACATTATGTTCATTAAACACATCGTAAACATTGGCCTAGAATATTTAGGCCATAGCCCCTTTGCATAAAACTTAGAAAACTTAGGCATAAACCCCTTAGCCTCAAGTTTATTTTTTGCTTAATAAATGATACAAACATTAGACTAAGGTACTTAAGCCTAAGTTAATATATTAATAAAATTCTAACTTAATATTCAATCATCTCTACCTATCAACGACACATGTTTTATCACTAGATTTTGATCCAATGATGTGAAGGCACCTAAAGACTTTTCAATGAGGTTTCAAGAGCCTGTGATCTTGATGCATGGTGAAAGTGTATTCAAGGCATATTTGATAGGATGATCCAAAGGTTTATGCTTCATTTTTGGAAGATGATCCAATGCATGAAGGCACCCATGACTTTTCAAAGGCCAGTAAGCTTGTTATATGGCTAACGTTCATTCATCAAAGCACTAACATAGGATTTGGAGCATCGAGAGGCATGGAAATATTCCAAGTGTCTCAACTATAATGCTTAAAAGGAAAGGAAAAAATAAATGGCTCACATTAATCCAAGATTTTGATCTAATAGTGTGAAATAAAAGAGGCATTTTTAAATACCAATGGTTAGTGCTCAAATGGCATTTATGAAAAATGCCACAAAAGGTCTAGACCAATGCCACATAGGCACCATGCAAGTAGAAAAGGACAAAATAAAATTCAAAGGTCCAAGTCAAATCTAAGGCATGTATAATCCAAAGCCTAGATATATTCTACCATTAAAGCTCAAAAACCCTAAACCTTGCATAAAAGTAACCCAAACATATTCAATTGGTTACAATTTGTTCCAAGGAGAACTTAATTGTGTTTTGAGGCACAAGAGATCTTTCATAGAGATCATTTTCAATTTGATGTGAGAAATTTATAGGAATAGAGATAATGGTAGCTCATAGATAATAATTAAGGAAGAGATTGAGGTCTACTTGTCAAAAAAAATGAAGTTCATATCTTTAAATATATTGAATTAGACCTTACAACCCTAAATATCCTAGGCATTAAGAATTGGTATCAGTTCTTCTTCATGGTAGAAGAGTTACCACCCATTTCCAAGGAGGAAAAAAGAGTCACCACCATAATCAGGAGGCACTATGACCTAGTTGTAGTCTAGATGGATGTCCTTCACAATGCCATGGTAAAACTTGAGGTACTACACTATATGGACATCCTTACTCCCATCTTTATTGATTATAGAATTGATAATGAATGGATCATTAGGGAGGAAAACTCCAATAAAATAGGATATATTTATCCTATAGCATTTGAGAAATATTATAAACTCCCTCTTTCCCATTTCGATTTATCCAAGATCATAGAGTGGATAAGAAGCCATGACTTGGACTTTGTCCTTATACCCTGGCTACACCAAGGCCCTCATATATTTAGGGACTTTGAGGGAAAAATCCTATTATTCCAATTTAGAGAGGGAATTAAGGTTATAATTTCCCTATTGAATTGATCATTTGGGGCCCCCTCAACCATCTATGTGAATAAAATCTAGGTTCCCTTTGTACATTTCATGGTGGAGGAAAAGATCACTCCTATAATTGGAGATTTAATTAGTATCTTCCTCACCAAGTAATTCACCACCATTAAAAGGAAGACCTCCAAGTAGTTTTACATGATGTCACACCTACTAGATTCCCTTCTTGCCTTAATTAACTTCCCTGGTATTAGGAATTGGTCCCCAAATGGCAAAACTACTATTTCACACCACTATTCTAAATTACATATCTTTAAGTAAAAGAACCACATGTAGTTTATTTGTAATTATGTTTATCCAACCATAGTTGAGACTATCACTAGTTTTCCCATGCCCAAGGTCCACCCCCTAGTCAAGAAGTATATTTAATTAATGGGTGACATCTAGTATTACCCTAACTACATGGTCACCAAGATTGAGGGGATCATGTCCCAACCTTACTAATTGCAAGTATATGTTCCTAGAAAACTAGCTAAGTAAGAAATTGCTTCCTAGTTCTTACATGACATTGATGGCACTTGTAAATAAAATAAGGTCTTCTCTACCCCTTCCCTTTGATCATTGGAAGAACCATACTCTAGGACTAGAAATAGGTTAAGACCATGGATGAACATCAGGATTCATTTGGTTTTTTACTTGATGAACATAAAATATGGGATCCTAAATGAATCATAGGTGTTCTTAGTGTTTAAATAACACTTCTCATTTTAGAATTTAGAAATTTCAGAGCATGAGTTGTAGGTTTTGACAATCTAGTTGCCTATGATGAAATAGCAATAGAGCGAGATAAAATATTCCACAATATGTATATGATTTGGTGGTTGGGAGCCACCTTGGTCTATTCCTTATGAATTGTAAAGAGTCTATGTGAATACTTAGTGAATTATGTCCTAGGCTTAAGCTACAAACTAATATAAATGAATACATATAATGTAGATAAAACTAAAGTGATCTAATGTAAAAAAAATAGCAAAGAGAAGGGAAAGGTATAAAAGGAAAGAGTGATTGCCAATTTTAGTCCCAAACATTATGACAAATCATCAATTGCAATTGATTATGCATTCAACCAATATATAATGTAACATAGGCTAAGCTCAAATTCCACTATATATCAGGAAAACTTCAAAGGACATTGTAAAGAGTCATAAGTAAAAACTAGGTCTACTTTAAGGATTTATTACTATAATCAAATAACATTTGCACATATTAATATAGAGAAAAATGAATAGAATAAAAACCTAATACCTTCCAACTAATCTAACATATGCAAGAATTAAAAACCATATGATTATAAAATGCAACTTAGAATTCAAAGAAACCATTCAAATTAAAGAAATCTACTAGAAATTAAGAGAAAAGCTATATTAGTAATTGACATATCAAATATGGATAATACTTGTAAAATTCCTTGATTATATTAATTGCTTCAAGTGTACAAAATTTTATAAAAATTCTCTCCCTTTTAAAAATGGTAATACATGCCTTTATAGAAATACCAAGTAATATATTAGTCAGTTAAAAAATATAGGTGTACAAAGATAAGGATAGTTGTCATTACAAGTTCTAAAATATATGTGTTTTTCAAAATCATACTAACCTAGAAGCCAATATGCTAACAAACTAGCATATGCCTTTATAATGGAATATTCTATTTCAAAATTTATAGAATAAAATATTGTCTAGTTTGTTGTTGGGGCCTCTACTTCTTGTTATTGGAGGATGCTCATGGATTTAGCATGTTGTTAATCAACTATCTCTAGATCCATAGTAGGATTCATGATACACTCCTCTTGATCTACCAAGTCATCAAGTTCCCTATCATTCCTAGCCATGGATTCTTTAATGCTCTGAGCTTCATTTATCCTTTCTCCAAAACCCTTATCCATAGATTAATGTCATATTATATCTCAACATCAAAAAATATTGTCATGGCCCATGCATGATAAAGAGAAGGAATCTTTTGTAACTTTCCATAAATGTACTAGTCAAGAATGACTAGTCCATGATTTGGGAATTCATCACTGAAGAGATTGATTTCACTAATAAGGTGAGTGAAAGTCAATCTTGGTCTCTTCCTTGGTCTAATTGGGACCAGTGATAGCTTTTCCTTCCTCTTTTATTGGGATTCCATAGGGATAATCTCTTTTAATTTATCTTCCTCAGGTTCTACCTCCCTGTTAGAGTCATAGACCTCTACAAGTTGCTTGAGGGCACCCTCAATTGTTTATTCTATCCCTAAGGCTATATCTTAGGCTAAGTTAGGACATAATAAAATTACCTTGAAGAATAAATATTAGTTATCTATACAAAAGAACTTTTAAAAGGGGAAAATAACAAAGGGGGCCAAGCATTTTAAGCTAAGTTTTAGTTGTCTTAAAAAACATGACTAAGCTTAAAACATGAGCTTTATCCTTAGGTCTAAAAATGGATTTTAAAAGGGGTTCCCACCAATTTGGTTCTCATTATTATTCAAATTTAAACTGAGGGCCTTGGATAAGGTTTTGAAACATGAAACTCTCAAGGACAAATGCCATGAAACCTACAACTAAAGCAATAAATACCATTTATTAGAGATGTTAGTCCAAATTAAAAAAAATACCAAATAAGTCTACTTTTAAAAAAGTGGATGATCTTCAAATTATTTAAATGATCCTCACATGCTAAATTTCATATTCAAACTTTAGGGTTTCTCAAGGGTCCCAATTTTCAAAAAATATAGACCACCTAGATGATTTTGGTTTTGGATTCATCTTTGCTCTGGTGCATTCAAATCTTGGTCATGGACTATCACTCTTGGTGAAATGGTAAAACCCTAGCTTTCCATATTCAATGTGACCTTGGGGAAAAATGGGTTAGTCGGCACATGGTGTTTATATGACCTAAAATGACCCCACTATAAAAGGTAACTAAGTACATATCTAATACTCTAGAAGAGGGCATTAGACTCGTGCAGTTATTTTTAATGTGTTGGATTGTGTGTGAATAATGCAATGTAAAAAGTAAGTAAAATAGTGACCTACCTTGTAACTTATAAAATATGATCTTATGACTACTACTTTATTACTTCATACCTATAGTTGGGTTTTCCTTTGATTGATACCAGAATAGGGTAAAATAGGAAAGATTTTAGTAACTTAAGTTCTTCTTGATTGCTCTTTTGGTTTTATTGCTAGGTATTTCTAGGTGAGGAATGAATGAAGGTTGATATTATATTTATACTAATCCTATTAGGAGATAAATCATGTCAAAGTACTTAGGCCAACCATTTTAATATATTTCATTTGAAAATTGATGAATTTAGGGCACTAAACACTTGCATCAAGATAGGATAGTAATATAGATGATATCATCTATCCCATATGTTAGTGTCTAAGGAAAATGAGAGTAAGCATAGGCTTAAAACTTGTAGAGGTATAAAATAAGTACATTTTAAGCATTTTGGGAAAGATGGGATATCTGTGTCATCAATATAAGGCTGATCAAACTAAAAGATAGGAAATGGGGCATAAGATAGAGCATATGTGAGGCTTACAGAAGCAAGGCATGTGTATAAAAAAGAGGAAAAGATAGGGTCTAAGTTTTCCAAGTGTACAAGGTTGAGGTGCTACATAATCACAAAATATCATATATATTTTCACCCCCTTTACTATATTAATAAAATTGATAATCTAAATGAAAGGAATAATTACTTGGGTGTGTATACACACTTTTCTTTGATTGAGTTAAATTTGAGTGCTTTTCTGGAGCTAGATATAAGCTCTCTACTAGTGAGTGACCTATGTGTTGATGTAACCACATTGCCTATTAGCAAGTTGTTTTTTCAAAAGATGTATCAATGTAAGGCACTAACATTGAGATTAGGATAAATATAGATAAATCTTTATTGCATATATCTAAGGAGATAGAGAGAGAGAGAGAGGTTGGAAGGAACATGCCCCTAACATTGGAGTAAAATTGATATCCCACCTTCTAGTTAATATTATCTCAATCATGCAACCCAATGATACTCATAACCTGGTGGGTTTATATGATCAAGTACAAACTAAAAACTTGTCAATATTGAGTGAATTAATCACCCCAACCATGCCAAAATGTGAATCAACTACTTGGATCACTGAAATCTATATAAGTCTACAGGGTATCAATACATGTAAGAGTTTTAGAATCTAAATTTTATTTGTATTTTTCAATATTAGGCACATGTTGCATAACATATGCACCTTATATTTGTTTCATGTTGAAACTATGTGTAACAATGGTACCATGTATATAATTGTACCACAAATGTGTATCAAAATCATATATTTATTTGCTTTGGCAAATTCAAAAATCTATTTAAGTATGGAGGACATGCTTCCAAAACATACCCCTACTATATATGGAGAAATATGAAACTAATATAAGTACCAATGTGGAGAACTTATTAATAAAACAAGCCCCTAATATAAATTGGAGATGTTGAATATTGAGTAGGTATGGAGAAAATGATTTGAAAGCATGCCCTCTTTGAATATATGAATTATAGGTACCATATTCAATTAGTGTGTATAATATGCTTCCAAAGCATGCCTCCATTGATTCTAAAAACTATGAATGTGTGGAAACCATGTAATCATGACATGCCCCCACTGAATCTACAAATTGATGTAAGTACCATATACTATGTGAATGTGGAAAATATTATTCTACAACATGGCCCCACTTCATAGTTGTGAAATGTGGAAGCCATGTCACCCTTATATTCCCCCACTAATATGTCCCCTACTTTAAGGTGATGGAAAAATAGTACCTAGTAGTTATCTCACCTCAAAAGGGTAAGATAACTAAAAATTTATAAATGTAACCATGTAGCATATAGAAAGAAACATGTCTAGGTAAATGTATCATTGAAGGACATAGAACCAATGTGATCACATGTACGCCTAAAATTCATGATAGATATCATGGTAATGTCTAGACAATAATAGTACAATCTCAACAAGGAAATAAAAGCACACACAAGATCAATCAAAAGCAAGTCAAAGAGAAATGGCCCAAAGAAACCACAAACAAGGGGCATCTTCAAATGCTACAAAATAAAATGGACATGACCTAGTCAAATGTCCAAAAGCAAGTAATGACATATTAAAAAGTCCATAGAACAAGTAATGACATATTAAAATGTCCAATAAGGAAAACATAGGCACATGGTTTGTATATAATTGAGCATATGAAAATGCTCAAAAAATTTAGATAATAACAAGACAAAACACTCAAGTAAGTTTGTAAAGTGAGAATCATAAGCAACCAGCATAAACATGTCATAGTGGCCCATGGATCAAATGCATTAACTAAAAAATGTCAAGTATGTAACATATTGAGTACCTTGTGTAATGTATAAGAATAGATAATAGGCATGTGTAAGTACATATATAATCTCAAACATGATAGTGTAAAGTGATCATCAAAGAATATAACTTATGTGTATAAAGACCATAGAAGATGGATGCCCCCAATGTCTTGGTGATATGAGTAGAAGGAAGGCGTATATCCCATAAGTGTATCATGTATTTGTGTATGCCTATGTATGTGTATATAGGATTAAATGATATATTAGACATCAATATGGAACTAACACATAGATGCCAAAGATCCAATAAAACATATAGGTGCCAAAAATGTTTTTGTATTTTTATTTTTTTGGTATTTTTGATGATGAGGAAAGATCATCATATGATGCCATCCAATGGATTCTCATAGATATCTCTCCCCATTGTGACCTTACAACCTCAATTTGGATATTTTACATTTTTTGCATCATGATTAGATAGGTTGAAAAGGGACACCAATCATGAAAAGGGACATGTCATGTTTATCCTCATGTTTTACATGTGTAGTAGATGTAATTCTATCATTTGAAATATTATTTAATTTGCCTTCACGAGGAAAAGAAATGACTTGTTGGTTTTGGTCAATTTTTTCTTTTATATGTTATAGCCAAAGATTCCAAGTGTAAATGCATATGGATTTTTGATAGGTATAGACCAAACCCATGTTTGAATTACTTTAGGACCAAAAACAATTGGTATTATTATGTTTCCCAAGGAGTCTTTCCAAGTGACCTTTTCTACAAATATTGTAAGTTAAAATTGAGATGCAAAAAAAAATTATTATTCAAGTGGTTTTGGTTTATATAATATCAATATGGTTATGCCAAAAATAAGCACCACCCATGTATAAGGAAACTGTTAAATCCTTATGATGTGTGCATTTTATGATTTGTTGTGAAGTTAATTCCTTTAAAGGATCCTTAGATGTAATATTTTAGTCATTGATAAGATCTTAGATCTTGTGTTTTAAGGTAAGTCAAGTGTTCATATAATGCCCAAGGCCTTGGTGATAGTCATAATGAACATTTTTATCATATACTTTGGGTAGAGTTCTATTTACATCAACCTCTATAAGAGGAGGGAGAGATATAAGGTGACACTCTAGCAACCATAGGAGTAATGATATAGGGGACTCAAGTAAAATTGTAAATGGTCTCTTTTTACCTTAGATAATATAATATGCTTAGGATTTTGTAATGTAATAATCTAATTTTGTAATAAAGTGATCATTGAGTCTAAAGATTGATGTTGCTTTTGTAACTTGTGTAGCAACTTACTCATATTTGTTAATGGATATTTTAGGGTTTCACAAGTACAAGCTCAAGAAATTTTAGATTGAAAATTCATATGTATACCATCAAATAATGTTATAAGATTTTTATGGATAATCAATTTTTGTATAACAATATGATTTGCCCTACTCTTTGAAGAGGGGATAACATGAACCTAGTTAGAGGGGTGAAAACTATCATCCTCATTCAATTTTGAAAGTGGAACAAGATCCTCTTCACCCTTTTAAAATGTTATAAATCATGAAATGAGGATTGGATAGGAGAGGCATGCAAATTCTAGAGAACACTACATGTTGCACATATTTTATGACAATCAAGGATCAATAACAAGAAAAGAAATCAGAAAACACTTGCTAAGCTAGTGATTGTTATTCAAAGATCAGGTTCAGCAAATGTTTAACCTTAATTTGGATAAGAGGATATCCTACTTGGGTAGATAAGGTTAAGGATATATAAATTATAGGGAAAAAGGGTGAATATCTTATCTATAAAAGGCCAATTAATGTGCTAAACTCAGATACACCATATGCTAAATTTATAAAACTAAGATAGGCTATTAATGAAAATTATAGTTATGCTAGATAAATAAATGACATAAAATAGATTAATTAGCTATTTTTGATGATAACATAGAATTAGATCTGGTACATGTAGGAATTATATATGCAGATATTTCTAGATCAATTATAAGATTATGAATCCAATGCTTCTAACTCTTTGGACACTTGCATTAATCTTGGATAGTTGCATTAATACTATTGTCTAATTTTAATGTTAGTGTCCTAGATGGAATATGCACTCAAATAGTATGAAACCACTCGGATGCTTCTATGTTTGGCTTCATATTCACTTTGGTGCATTTAGATTTGGGTCATGGACTATTATTCTTGCTGAGATGGTAAAACCTTAGATTTCCATCTTCAATGTAACCTTGGGTAAAAATGTCTTAGTGTAAACACAGTGTTGAGCTGACTTGTAATGACCCTACTCTCAAAGGGAACTTCCTACATATCCAATACTCTAGAAGAGGGCCTCGGGGTCAAGTATTTCTCCCCTACATGTTAGCTTGTGTGTGAATCATGCAATGTGTAAAGCAAGTACTAAAAAGACCTATATTTTAACCTATCAAGTATGACCTTATGAATACTTATTTAGTACTTCAGACATGTATTTGGGTTATTCCTTTGACTGATATTAGAATAGGGCAGAATAAGAAAGCTTTTGGTAACTTGAGTGTTTCTTGAATACTCTTTTGGTCTAATTGATAGGTATTCCTAGGTGAAGAATGAATGAGGGTTGATATTGTATTTATACCAATCCTATAAGGAGATAACTCACATTAAATCACTTAGGCCAACCATTTTAATAAGTTTCATTTATAAATTAAATGACTTTAGAGCACTTTACACTTGTGTCAAGCCAAGATAGTAATGTCAAGGTTAATGCCCATCCTAAACATTAATGTCCAAAGAGAAGGAGAGTAAGCATAGACATAGAACGTGTAGAGGTATAAGATAAATATATTTTAAGAATTATGGGTAAGATGAGATGTCTATGTCATCAATATAAGGCTGGTTAGACTAAGAGATAGGCCAAGGGGCACAAGATAGAGCAGATACGAGGCTTAAAGAATCAAGGCATGTGTATAACTAAGAGGAACAAGCAAGGTTTGAGTTTGCTAAGTGTATAAGACTGAGGTGATACATAATCACAAAATATCATCTACAAGGCCATACTATGTGTGATTATATAGATGTTGATATGTTTGGGAAAATTTTGGCATATATAAGCATAATTTATCATCATTTCATAATCAAATGTTATTAATTAGTTAAATTTGACTAGATTAGGTACCAATCAAGTGAAAACATATAGATGTAGATAGATGTGAGGTGAATTAGGGATATACAAGCACCATTTACTATATTTCATGATTGAATATTGTTTTTTTGGAAACTTTGGCCCAATTAAGCTAGTTTATGTTTAAGTGGATAAATGTAGGTATATTTTAGGAAAATAGGGCATATATAAGAACCTTTTATTTTTATTTTGGGATCAAATATTTTTATTTGATAAAAAAATTACCAAATTCGGTCTTTATTATGTGTGACCAAATATGTGAAGGTAGACTTAGGGAAAATACAGCATGTTGTAGCACGATTTCTAC
Organism: Torreya grandis; assembly: GCA_037957365.1. Taxonomy (NCBI): domain Eukaryota; kingdom Viridiplantae; phylum Streptophyta; class Pinopsida; order Cupressales; family Taxaceae; genus Torreya; species Torreya grandis. Next base: position 1,638,274 of record JARHVA010002404.1, read on the forward strand.
TAAATTCATGATTAATGTATTTATTCAATAAATTAACCACTTATGTATACTTGAGGAAAATTAGGAATATTTTAGCACTATTTTTTTAATTTCATGAGCGAATATTAGTATTTAAGAAAATTTGATGAAATTAGGCCCTAATTAGGTGAGATCGAATACATGAAGGTAGATTTCAGATAATTTTAGAATACTTAAGGACTATTTATAGTTATATTATGATTAAATGTCATTATTTTAGTAAATTTGTTTATATTAGGTCTTAATTGGGTAAAATTAGATAGATTTAGGTATATTTAGGTTAAATTAGCTATATTAATCACCACTTGTTATTTTGTGATATGTTGTTATTTGAAAACAAAATGACTCTTTTAAATAAGTGTAAATCAAGTATAATTGAATATATGTAGGTAGATTTGAGGAAATTTGGCCATTTATGAACACTATTTATTATTATTTCATGACTCAATGTTTTTAATTGAGAAAATTTGACTTAGATATTAGGTGAGATTACATAGATGTAGATATATTTAGAAGAAATTAACTTAGTGGATACATGCTCATAAGATTCAAAAGTTTTAGCGAACATGTGCTCACTCTTTGTGAACCTATATAAATATAGTGAGTGATGTATTTAAATTTAAAATATTTATTTACTAAATTTGATTTAATTAGAAAACAAAATTTAAGCTCATAACCTACATTAAAAAATTTATAGGTTATCTTTTTACACTATGATTAATTTCCTCATAAAATCTCTTAAAATTGTCAATCAAAGTTAAATTATATTTTTTTTATTAAAATGTCATTACCACTTAGTGCCCTCCTTTTGAATTGGCATTACCTTTCACCCATGCTACACTGAACACCTATATTAAAAATCAATGATCAATTTTGAAATTATGTTTTAAAAATATATTTGAAACTAAGTTTATGAGATAGACACATAATCATCTTCTCAACAAGGTTTCTTTAGTTAAATTATATTCACATATTATATTAATGCCATATGCATTGCACCCATAACTATGGTTTTCTCCAATTTATAAATATCCACCTCATCAATCATCCCTACAAATTGGGGTTAACTTACATATCTACCTACACAATGAAAAATTAATTGTAATGTACATATGGAAAGGGGATCCCCAACCAAAAACCTCTTTTGTGATTGAAAATGGTTAAAAAATAAGTGATTATTCATTTTATTCAAAAATAATCGATTAATTTCTTTAAAAGGGATGATATTAAAATAAATAATTAATCACAATAGAAGATGATAATAAATTTGAATTTAAAAGTCGATGTAGGGATGTCTTCCAAGACACTAGCTTAGAAAATATTTTTTCTAATTTCACTACTTTTATTATTATTATTTATAGTATTAGATAATTTAAACATTATTTTATGAATTATATAGTACCTCAATTTTTTACACTTGGCAAACTCAAACTTTCATTGTTCCTCTCAATTTTAGACCTTTCATAATTTTTGAAGTCTGACATTTGCTTTATGTTGTGTCCCTTGGACTATCTCTTAGTTTGGCCAGTATTATATTGATGACCCATACCTTAAATATTTATTATAATGATTATAACCTACTTATATTCAACCTCTGAAACTTCTAAGTATATACCTATTTTCATATTCCATGGACACTAGTGTCTAGGATAGACACCTGCATCGATGCAAGTTTTTTATTCTGATGCAAGTATCTAATGCCATAAATTCATCTAATTTTCAAATGAAATGTACCCTAATAGTCATCTTAAGTGATGTAATTAAAGTTATTTATCCAAAGGGATTGATATAAATACAATATTAACCCTCATTCATTCCTAACCTATGAAACCTAACACATACCAAGGAAACTTGTCAAAGCAATCAATCAAACACTCAATAAAGCAAAGATTTCCTATTTTCTCTTATTTCCATATAAATCATAGGAAAACACATATATAGGTCTAAAGTAATAAAGGAGAAATTCAAGAGATATATTTCTCAAGTTATAAGCTAGGTCATTGTCTTACTTGGTTTACACATACTTCATGATTCACACACAAGCCAACACGTAGGGTAGAACTACATCAGTCAGAATCCCTTGTCAAATTATTGGATATATAATAAATTATCATTGATAGAGGGATATTTGGTGTCAGCTTGACATTGTGTGCCCACTAACCCATTTTCCCCATAGGTCACTATGAAGATGAAGAACTAGGGTTTTAAAAATTCATGAGTGAGAGTCTATGACCCAGATCTAAATGTACTAGAGAAAAGGTGAAGACAAACCTAAAAGAATAAAATTAGTCACATCCTTTTTGAATAGGTATTATATATAGGACACTTGGATTAGGTTTAGATAATATTGTTGAAGCATTTATTTAAGGTATGTGCTAGTTTCTGTAGCTCTAGAGGCACTCAATCTAGAATATGATGACTATTCAAGAATCTTCTTCTAGTCTTATTTATGTGTGCTCTTGGTCTATAATTGCATTATAATTAGAACTAGTGAAGTACATTATTTATTTTTCATTTCCATATCTATCATAGTTGTACTTACTATTTTTAACCTATCTCACCCTAATAAATCTAGTATATGTTTATCTGAATTTGAGTAACCAATTGGCCTAATTTAGAGATAGTTTATCATCCTTGTGACCTAAAATATATATACCCATTTAACCCTAATTACACATAATTTAATATTTTAGGGTTAAACATTTTTTGAAACTAATCTTTGAACATCAAACCCTAGAAAAATTAGGGTTTTTTATTTTTCTTGATTATTGTACTCTATTGTATATATTATTTTTTTCATTTGTAAAAGCAATGGAAAATGTTAATACAAAAATCTAATTCAAATAGAAGATAAATAAACATTGATTACTCATCTAAATAATAAAAACAAATTAATGGATGTATTTTTATATGTTACAAGAGATGAAATAAATAAACATGATAAAACTAAGACTTCTTCACCTAGTGATGGTGATTTCTCATAAGGTACTACAAATAATTCCATACCAATAATTTACCTACATTTATTGGAGGCATATATTATGTCTTCCAACCTTTATTTCTTGAAACTACTATTTATACATCTACCATGGTGTTAACAAATGTTTCAACTCAAATACTTGTTTATATGCCTATTCAAACCATGATTACATCCCATTTGGTGACTACTCAACTTGATAATATAAATCCCAATTGGTCCATATTTTAAACACTCCTTCAAGTTATAAATATCTATGATTAAAAGGTCACAAACATGAACAAATTGCTTTAAAGTCTCCTCATAATATTGATTCCCAAGATGTGTTACATAGCCCTCTTGCATTTGAGATATTTTTGCACCCTTTGCCAATTGATTTTGTTATACCTAAGTTCCAATTTTATGATGGTAAGGGTGACCTTGAACAAAATTCTCAAACCTTTTATGTGGCATACCTTTATTATACCCCCAATGATAAAATTTTGATGAAATTATTCCTAAGAAGCCTCAAGGACTATGCTTTGAGGTGGTTATTTGATTTAACTCTCTAATCCATGAAAGCATTCAAACCTTTTGTAGATTAGTTTGTGGCACACTTTTCCATTAATATTTTTGAAAGAGTTTCCTATGCTCAAATTGTCAAAATCAAACAAGGAACAAATGAAATAATAAATGAATATGTCTTGAGAAATAATATAATGCTAGTTAAAATAACCAATCCTATCGTAGATAATGAGTTGTAATATATATTCAAGAAAATTTTATTTGCTCCTTTACATGAGTGCATTATTTTCAAGAAGCTCAAATATTTTTATGACTTATGTCATGTTGTATGAGACTATGAAATGAAGCTTATTTTATTGAATAAGTTTAAGTATGTAGTAAAAACACTAGTTGTGTCTACATCCAAAGCCAAATTTATAATCAAACCAAGTTATAAGGTAAAGAACCTTGAAACTAAAAAGGAAGCAACCACCATGGTTAAAATAGTTTCTCAGTAGCCTAATCAGCTTTTATATCTAATGCACCAAAGAGATAATTTACATGCTTACCTAAGAATCATGCCTCACTACTCCTATGGTTAGTAAAGTGTCATCTTATATCTCTCCTTCATCTTATAAAGGTTGATATAAATATACCTCTACCCAAAGGATATAATGTGAATGCTTATTATAATTATCCCTAGGGACCAAGACATTATATGAACAAATGTTTTACCTTGAAGCATAAGATCCAAGACCTAATTGATGACCAAAAGATTATATTTGATGATCTTCCCAATGAATTAGTGTCACAACCTGGTGATCACCACAAATAGAAAATATTTAACAATCCTTTACAAGACCATTCTAATAAAGAACCTGTAGACACTCTAATTTTATCACTTCTATGTCAAAGTTGAAAAATGGAATGACTTCCCACAATTGTATACAATCTAGTCTAAAATCATCTATTAATCTAACATGTGTTTGAATTAACCTTGAGGCATCTCTAGGTGAGCTAATTCACCATATTAGATTTATTTAATCATCATTCTCTAGTCAATTTCTTTATTCAATTATCATTCTTTGGTCAATTTTTCTATTCAATTATCATTATTTGGTTAATTTGTCTATTCAATTACTTTGTTCTAGTCAATTTAATAATTCCATATTCTCTTATCAATTAATTTTTTTAATTTTCCTTCTCTAAATCATTCTTCTAATCATATTTCTATTACAAATAGATTTATAGTTATATTATAATTAATTAGTTCCTCTTTTCCCCTCCAAGTGGGCATCTTCATGCAAATAAAAGATCTCAAGATCTTGTTGAAGACTCTTTTTTGAGCTAATTAAATTAATATACAAGATTATTATTCACCCTTCATCTTGGAGACAATATGAAGGGCCCACACTAAATATTTTGTGAGAACATTATCAACCTTCATCTTGGAAATAATGTGAAGGGCCCACATTGGTGATCCATGTGTCTTCTTGGGAATAAATATCCATCCTTCATATTGGAAATAAGATGAAGGTATTATATTAACTCTCTTTTGATATTTTGAAATATCATCCTCCACCCTTCATCTTAATTATGATGAATGGATCACATTAGTGATCCATGTGTTGATCTATGTACACATTTAAGGACTCATTTGCAACCATTCATCTTGAACTCAATATTAAGGGTCCTAAATGATCTAGTTCATTATAAATAAACCCCTTTTGATTGAAATTAACATGATCAATTTAGACAATGAAGTGTTGTCAAATCATCAAGTCTCTTTATGTATCATCTTCCCAAATTCTTGCAAGATCAAGCTCAACAAGGTCCATAGTTTCAATAGAGATGTCCTCACATAATTAGTATTGATAAAGATCATTCAAATCAAAATCCAAGCCACATAACATATAAATAAGTCTTTAATGGATATTTTCATATTTCTAGTTTAAATCTAATGCATTGTTGACTAACCTTTTGTATTACACACAAGGTTTTAGGCTCTAAGCTTGTTTTCATTTATTTTCATGTTCTTGATTGACTGAAAATAACAATGATGAAAATATATATAATAATATTCCTAATGTGCCTAGAAACCCATAACTTTATTTTGATCCTATTTTACATCCTTTATTTGAAGAATATCTAAATATTTTGGCTCCTTTTAATTCTAAATTTCTTAAATTTTCTATTTTTTGCATTTCAACAAATTCATTCACAAATTTGGTGAATTAATTCTAGTTATTTCTGATAATTAGTGAAATCATCTGGTAATCAATGAAATTGTCACAATTTTCTATTCTTTGTTCTCTGCACAAGTTTTTGAAATTGGTAAAATCATTCTACTATCGATGAAATTATTAATTTCATCGATGAAATCAACATCATAATCAGTGAAATTGAACTTGTTATTAGCAAAATCATCTCTAGTCACTATTTATCATCTTTGGTCTATTTGTCTAAATTTATTATTATCAATGAAATTGCTTAATTATCAGCAAAATTATCACTTTCATTGGTAAAATCACTATACTATCGAAAAAATTATCTCTATATTGATGAAATTATTCTCGGGTGTCTCTTTGTCTTATTTTCTATCCATTAACAAAATTATTATGTTATTAGTTGATTTGTATTGGTATCATTGAAATCATTATTCTAATTGGCAAAATTATCTAGTAATCAATGAAATCATTCTTTGTTTATTTTGTTCAGTGTTTTATTTTTTGTTATTTTGTAGGTTTTTATAAATTAGTGAAATTGTTTCTTGCTAAACAATTAATTTATTTTTGTGTCAAAATATGAGAGTTGGGAAAATGAAAAATTAACCTCCTTCACTTGTCAAAGACTCCCTAAGTAAAACTACCTTATTTGTTTGTAGGTTCCAAAAGTGGGGTTATTTATTCAAACAATCATGTTTTCTATTCACATTTCATTTTAAGTTCTTGAAAATCAATTCACATCTCATTTTGGTGATTAAATATCAAGTCAAATTTTGTTTTGGGTTGTAATAAAACTTGTTTATTTTTCAAAACATTTTAATTTTATACAAGAATTATTCATTGCTTCTTGTTATTTGAATGTATTGTGGGGATATTTTTGCACGTATAGTCTCCCCTTTTGGGTGACTCAAAAATGAAAATATTATATTTATTTTAAATCCTAAATATTTTATTGTTATTCTCTTTGCTCACCCTTAGTGGGAATTATGTGAATTAGAATAGTAATACCATCATTTTTATTTTGGCTCAATATTTGGGGTGTCATTATCTTCTCATGAGTCTTTAGGGCATGGTGACTAGGATGTAATTACCTAACATCATACCAACCACATTATCTAATAAGGTATACAAATTGAGGCTATGGTACTGGTATCTGATCTAGTGGTCCTTTAAATCCTAATTACATTGATAGCACTCCACTAAAATCCTTATGGCTGAAGTGGTCATGAAAGGTCTAGACCCTTTGGTTAATGGCCCATAATATCTCGCATCTAATTGATGAATAGTTCTAAAACACCCACATAATGAAAGTATATTGGGAACATCTAGAAAGCCCTCAAAAACATTAGCTTAAGACTTTTTGGATGTGACACATTCATTTATGTATCGATGCGAGGGTTAAAATCTCTCAAAGATATTTTTTACATATGAACCTTTTGAGAGAAGGGGTGTAAAAACCATACCAATAAATGTAATAATTTATTTAATTAATCTTAAATTTTATCCTCTCTCAAGTAAAGTATATCAAAAGACTCAATGAATGTGGAGTAATCCTATTAGTCACTTAAATAGGGTCGATAAATTGAGTATTGGCTTGATAGATTATGGTGTCAAATCTTTGTCATCATTTTCATGTACTTACACAAAAAGGCATTACTTTTTCCATGTTCTTTGTCCAAAAATGTTCAAACTTGTGAATTTCATACCCTCTTTATGTTAAAGTATACCATTACTTTATCTGTGTTCTTGGTCCAAAATTATTCAAAAGTTGTACATTTCATACCTCCTTTATGTGAAATTTTATTGCTATTCTATCCACATTTTGAGTCTAAATTGGTCCTTTCTACCACTTGTGTCCAAATTGTGTCTCAAACCACACCTCTCTTATTTAAAATCATACTATTTGAAACTACTCTAGTCTTCCTCCTAAGTTCTTAGTTCTAAGTTCATTTCCAATCGAGATTCCATTTTATTCCTTTATGTTAGGTTCAAATATGTTTGAATGCAAGTTTCATTATGTCAATTTACAAATTTCATATTTTCCTATTTCCATCTAGATATAGCCCAAAGTTCATTTCCAAAGTGAATTATTACACATGAAATGGTATGAAATATAATACCACTTATGAAGAAGATTGGTCTCAAGGTCAAATTAATCCATTCACATATCAGCCCACTTCTCCCCATGATCATGAGGATTTTATGATTTCTAACAATGTGAAGTTTCACCAAAATGTGTATGAGAAAGTGTGATCCATGTACGATGCATTTTAAATCAAATTTGAGAAACATTTATTTGATAAAAAAGAAGACATATTTTTGTGTTTATTAGATTTGGGTCTCTAATATCTTCATGACTTTCCCATAGAAAACATACATCAAAGGTCACCACCACTAAGTGTTATCCAAATTACTGAATGGAATTATGAGGAACTATATTCTAGTCAATATCCCCTAATTATTCAAGTGTCTAAAAATCCAAAAATGTCTATAAAATGGAAGGAGTTGTAGCATCATCCAAAACCTCACCCAACATATTATTCTAAGTATGAAAATTTCATAAAATGTTCAATGACCTTTCAAATTTGGTACTTGATTCAATAAATAATCCTCCATTTGAACATCCAAGCAAATATACGTTGGTTGAACCATTGCCTAATGGTGAGATAGTTTTTATTCTTGAGCAACTTACACCTAAAGATCCTTTAAAACTAGTTATAGAAGATATCCAACAAACATATCCCAATCCTCACCAAGTGGATATTAATACCATGTGTCAAAATCCACCTATAAAAATTCCCTTCAAATAGTTACAAATATCAATTCTCTCCAATAAGTCTCCATACAGAACATTCCTTCTAATTCCAATATTCCCCAACACAATTATACTAGTGTTTCCTCTAACACATAACAAAGAGTTCCCTAAGTCCAAAAAATTAATTTTAATCAACAAAAAATCCCTATCATTCAACATCAAGTCCTTAAATAAACACAATAGCTTACAACTACTCAACAACATATTTCCATCCCATAGTCTAACCATAATCAATACCAATTTCCACCTACACAATAATGTGTATCGATTCCTTCTTCCAATCAAAACTAGTACCAAATCCCACTTATCTAATCAAACCTTAGAAATAAAAAAATAATACTTATAATTGGTTAGGATAAATGTTTCCTACAAATATGATAAACTCCTAATTCCATTCTCAACTGAATAATCCCCCACTTTATTCTTCAAATATTACCTTTTTTTTAGGAATTACAGGGTATGAAAGATGTAATATTAGGATTAAAATCTAGAAATCAAAGTCAAAAATACAAATTGGATCATATATATTTATATCCATTTGATTCAATTATTTTATTATTACAACTTCCATCTCATTTTGAGATCCCAAAATTTGACAAGTATAAAGGAAAAGGTGACCCAAGAGAGTGCCTCAGCCTATTTTTTATTTCCTATCAAGAGGTTAGTTATAATTCAATTTTTTTTATTCAATTTTTTTCATAAATTTTAGCTGGTCCAACCTTAGATTGGTTTACCCATATAGCAAAAGGTTCTATTACTACTTTTGATGACTTGTTAGAAAAGTTCATTAAACACTTTTCTTATAACATTAAGTACAAGTTAACTATGGTTGACATATGTGCTACTAAAAAAAGATGATGAGAGAGATTTGATACATACCTTCAATGATGGTAATAACTAGCTACTAGATTCCCCCATACACTACTTGACAACAAGCTATCAAACATTTTTATGACAATTTTGAATTTAGAACTGGTACTTAGTCTTAGATTATAACATATAGAAGATTTTGATGATGTCATTATTAAAGTTTTTGAAATAGATAAGTCTCTAATTGAAAATAGACTAATTAAAATCTATGCATTGATTCAAACTCAATTTTAAATCACTCTCAACACTAGTATCCAAGTTAGAACCAAAATCAGAACTAAGATGCTACTCCAAATTTGGAAATCATTGTAGATAAGCCCAAGCCTTTCAATCGTAACAATAACATGGTGGGAAATAGAGTAATAGAGGATAGAAATGTTCAAACCATATAACCTCCATGAATTTAAAATTCAATAAAGCTATAAACTCTTGCTTTGTAATGATAATATCCTCAAATAAATATATTTACTAGACAGTCATTAACTAATCTGAGAGATTGTATTAAGAATGTGTTTTACAAGATACTTGGTGAAAATAAGATTGGATAACTAAATAAATTTTTTTTGATGAGATTCAACTTAAAGGGATAATGAATACTATGATATCATCTAATCAAAGTACATATAATTCATAGATGTGTACAATTATAAAATCTCATTCAGGACATGCTCGAAAGAGGATAAATTGAGTTGAATAATGATTCATCCTCCAATTTTAGTTAAAATATGGGGATTTATAAAAATATTTTCCCTCAACATAAAAATATGGAGTATTAATAGTATCAGTGTCAACCAAACAATAATCATAATCAAAACTAGGATTCTTAGGCTCATAACATTGATTACCATTATACCGCTTATGATTACAACATATTGGGACATATTATGAAACATCAAGTAGCCATAATTGTGATAAATTTCCTTTCCTCTCACACACAAAAAGAAAAACCTTATATTATAAGATCTAATCCATATATTTTGGGAGTTCCTCCTCCTTATAATTCTTGTTCTCAATTTATTATTCCAAGACCTATCTATTTTACTTCAAACTTTGGTAATTCTATTCCCAATCAAGATTATGTTATTATAACTTGATGTGGTAAGATCACCCTTCAAGGTCTTATACCTTATTCTTTTGATCCTAATTTACCTTCTAATTCAATTCCTACTCAAGATTAGTCTAAGCCTATATATGCACTTGTAAAAAATCTATATGACCTTATGGATCAATTAAACAAAATACCAGCACAGATTTATATTTTGGAATTTTTATGTACTTCTAAACTATACAAAGATGTTTTATACAAGATTTTGAGTCAATATCAAGTGCCAAGAAATCTTAAATTATCTAAATTTAAAGAAATGGTCAAACACTTGTCTCGTGGTCTATACGTAGAGTTTGACTAGAATGATATATCCTCTCTAGGGTCTTCCCACACTAACCCTCTATACATTGAGGCTATAACTACTTACCATAATATAAAAAGAGTACTCATATATAATGGATAAGGTCTTAATATTATTCCAATGAAATTAGTCCAACATTTGGGCTATACTTATTGAATACCAATAATGATAATATTACTATCAAGGGGTATGATAATATTAAATGTCAATAAACAAGAATCATTTCATTACCCATTTAGGTTGGGTCTGTTCTCCATAGTAGCTTGTGCCATGTAATTGATATTGAGCTACCATATAATCTCCTGTTGGGCCATTTTTGGATTCATTATATGCATGAAATGCCTTCTACTCTTAATCAATACATTAAGTTTCCTCATGCTAGAATGGATATGACTATTCCTAGAGAGTTAGAACCTTATCAATATTTCAAACATATAGAAGTAAAAGGTCACCAATATACTTATTATCCTATTCCTATCAATCCCATCAAAAAACACAAATAAATAATCTATGAACCACCTCCATCTAATTATGTAGATCATGACACCCTTGATTATTCTGCCAAAGTACCTTTCCCCTCATTAAATTCCTCTCATTTTAACATTCATGACAAAGGTATGGCACATATAATACGAAAGATGCCTTTCATGTGGTCAAATTACCTAGATCACCTAAGTCTTTTTGTTGGCCCATGATGTAGTGGGGTAAGAAGGGGACAACATATTCTCTTACGAAACCTCTTCTTTTTATTATAGGAAAGGCCTTTAGTCAAGAAGATTTGGATCCAGAAGATGAGTCATGGTTGTATAATCAAGATTTAGCTCCTTATTTTTAGAGTAAAAAATACCCTATTCCCAATATAATTATGGATCATAATTATTATAAAGGTAAGGGATTGGGGGAAAAGAGCAAGGTTAATTAGATCCTATTATTCTTATGAAACATTAAAAGAAACAAGGTTTAGGATAAAAACTACCTAGGTTAGTCCCCAAACATCCTGAAAGTGGTTTCACTTGTACACTAAATGATGATGTTACTAACAGTGACATAGAGTTCTATTATAGTATATATGATGAGCTAGATAACACTAACCTATTTGATTCCTTATTTATTCTCACCATTTCCACTTTTCCCACCATTCCCTTTACCATTCAATATATCAAACTTATTGATTGGGACAAACAAGGTAATGATATCACTCTTAATGAATTCTACAATAAAGAAACACTATCCAAGTTCCTAGGCCTAAGAGATGGTTTATCTATAGGTACCAAAATCAAGGATTTATCTTCACTTTAGATCCCATGACCTAGTTTGGGGAGCAAGTGAACTTCTTAAGTTAAAATAAAAATGAAACATCAATAGCCTTAAGAGAAGACCTTTCTGAAGTGATTTTGGATCAAGGAAAAAGAAAAGATAAAGATGAGTCATTTGGTGAAAACCTTTTTCAAGTGCCATTGGATGAGGAAATTTTCTCTCCTTTAATGGAAGCCTACAAATACAAAAGTCCCTATCTATCATATAGGGTTGAAATAAATCCTAAATATCATGATGAATTTGAATGTATGGTTTTCAAGAATTGCCAGTTGGTAGCTCATTAGCCATTACTTGAAGGGAATGATTCTAATTATTCCTACATGGGTCCATCTAAAAGTTCACATTCTAATTTTGATGATAAATTAACTTCTTTTCCTTCTATTTTGGATTATGCTTCCACTCTTCTTGTGAAAGACATGATAGAAGTCAACATCGGTACATATGATGATCCAAAGACAATAAATCCTGGTGTGTCCTTCATTGCATAGAAGCGTGAATTGACCAATTCCCTTCTAACATATTTTATTGATATATTTTCTTAGGATTATTTAGATATTTTGGGTCTATATCCATCATTATTTATTCATCACTTGGTCATGCATCAAGGTTATTAAGTAGAATCTATGAAATATGCATCCACAAATTACTCTCTTGGTAAAATTTGAGATAGAAAAATTACTTGTAATAGGTTTTATCAAACCTATTTCAAATGAAGATTGGATTTATAACATTGTTCTTATTAGTAAGAAACCATTCAACATCCGAATATGCATGGATTTAGAGATTTAAATAAAGCTTTTCCTAAAGATGACTTACACTATCAAACATATAAATGGTTATGGATTAAACAACCAATTATAATATGTTATCTCTCATGGATGGATTTTTAGGCTATAATCAGATTAAGATCACTCCAAAAGATCAAATCAAGACAACATTTACAATCCCTTGGGGCACATTTTGTTATTAAGGCATGCCATTTGGCTAGAAAAATGTAGGGGATACTTATCATTGATAAATGACTATAATGTTTAATGATATCATGCATGATATTATTGAAGACTATGTTGATGATATATCAATTGAATCTAAAAATCATGCATAGCATCCAATAGTGTTGAAAAGAATATTTGAAAGGATTTACAAGTTTAAATTGAGTCTCAACCCTAATAAGTGTGTTATTTGGGTTACATTTGGAAAATTATTAGGCTTCATTATCTCTCATAGAGGTATTGAATTTGATTGAGCCAAATTTCAAAAAATCAATAAAACACAATTTCTTTCTAATATGAAGAAACTTCATGGTCTAAGGGAAAAAACCAAGCTATTAGATTATTCATCTCTCAACTTACTGATCATTATCATCCATCTAGTCATATACTAAATAAAGGCATTAAATTTAAATGGACTACAAAATTAAAAGAGGATTTTAATCAACTTGTTTACATTTTGGCTTCACAAGCCAAATGTCAAGCCCCTATATCAAAAACTTTTAGTGACCACCATACTAGCTTGCTTCTGGTATCTCCTAGCATGGTCATGTCATCCTTATCCCAATAAGAGTCTTGGAATAATTACTAAGAACATAATGATGTGTCATGGTTTTATGCTTGAGTCCATGGTGTCATGAGTATCTTGAGCCCTTATGATGACATAATAGGTGTCATGGTGTCTTAGAATGAGAGAAAGTTGTCAAAGGTCATGAAGAGTCCAATCAATACCTTAACCCTATCTAAGGAGTATAGTGGTCTTTGTTAATGTGAAAATGTTTTAGCATTGGTTTGAGGTTACAATATGAGGATCATGATATATTCAACTCATTTTACATGATATATTCACCTAAATTCCATTTGACCCCTTCATCACCCCTCAAATCACTTCATGAGCCCTTGTCACCTAGTAAAATCTTAGGAAAAGCAATTGATTTGATTAATTGCATTTAAAAGGGTCCTTAAAGACATCATATCCATTCAAAATTCCTTCCCTATGTATCTCATGCCACATAAAGTCCCTTTATGAGCCACCCACACCATTAAGCCAAGTGGGCCCCACATGCCACTTGATGGACTTTAAAGTTCTTCCATGTGTTTATCTAGCTTGAAAATGGATTTTAAGCTTGTACTTCCTTGCCTTTGACCCTAAAATGGTGCTCCAAATCTTGATTCTTGAAGAAATAGTGAAAATCAGTTATTTTTGGGGCTTTTTTTTATAGATGTATGGAAATGTATAGATTGGACATACATAGAGGACCAAGGGTTGAAGGTGATCTCATGTTTGATGTCTCAACAAATTTTTAGTTTGAATAGAGGTCAATTAGGCCCAAAACCATTCTACACATCTTCAATCCTGATGAGGCCACCAATTTCTTTATTTTATAGCCTCATCCATGCCTATCATATATCTTTTTCTATGTAAAATCGCCATAAGCATCCATGACTTATGCAAATGAATGATTGAATTTATGATTTTATGTGTGCATTGATATATAAATTTTATGTTATGAATTAATTATGCTTTTTCTTTGATTATAATATATTTGCATGACCTTATTTAACAAATATTTGAAAGGTAACATAAGACTATAGGAATCTTATTTGGGCACAACACTTATAGAGAAACTCACAACAAAAGGGGCATCTACCTACAAGTTTCCCATAGTAACTACTGGCTTCCACCTATAGGTTACTCGTATGAACTATTGGCTTCCACATATAGGTTTCCCATAGAAACTATTGGTTTTCACCTATAGGGTGCCTATAGAAACTATTAGTTTCCACCTGCAAGGTGCCCATATCAACTACTAGTTTTCCCCTATAGGTTGCCTGCAACAACTATAAGCTTTCACCTATAGGAGCCTACAACTACTACATAGAACAAAATTATTGTTATGATTAGATGTGATTAGATCTTAAGGACATATCTAGTTATCTTAAGGAATTGAGCGGATGATTGAAGAGGATCCCCCATAGCTATTGTATGGAATACTTACATATAAATAATCTTACATGTGATACTAAAGATAAGTACGATAAGGACAATAAAAAGGAGACAAAAAGAAGTAAAACAACAAAATAATATATATTGTCCTTGACCCAGTCAAGCCTAACATAAGTAACTTTAGTTACTAACCATTTGGAGGTTGACTAGGGAAGTTCCCAAAGTATTTTTACCTTTTCTAGTTTAGTGTTTTTAGCTAAAGCTAATAAAACTACCTTATGTATTTAATGGTAGACCCTAGATTAGATTAGGGGTTGAATAGATATAAAAAAGTAGTAGAATTGTATAAGTCATTACATTATGAATATTTTGATCCTTTGTAGCAATCTTTAATTGCTACATATCTAACTAATGAGAATTTTGATTTTATAAGAAGCTTTTGCAAGTCTCTTAGAGAAGGATTGGAACTTAGTTCTGAATGAGGTAGGGCCCTTTTGAAAGGATTTGTAGTGAAGATCCTAACCCTCTTTAGTTTAAGTGTGTTGTGTAAGTTGATTTCATTATTAGTTTGATTATATAAAGTGTAATTCATGTGTGATTCATAAGTGTGAAGTATTCTATATTTTTTTAATAATAAATTCATAGTATAACTATCTTGTGAATTTAGTATAAGTTCATTGCATTACAAATAGTAAGCAAGTTAATCTATGGATTAGTAATGCATATATAGTGCTGATATCCTTAAAATTCCTATGTAACCTAGGTTGACAACTAATGTTAATCAAATTCAAAAATATGGTATTAATTAGTTAATAAGTTTGCATAACATTTTGGTGTCACTATCAAGGAGGGTGCCAATTATTGCTTTCCAAGATTGATTAATGCATTATCCTACCTCACAACTAATGTTAATCAGATTCAAGAATATGGTATTAATTAGTTAATAAGTTTGCATAACATTTTGGTGTCACTATCAAGGAGGGTGCCAATTATTGCTTTCCAAGATTGATTAATGCATTATCCTACCTAGTCAAGCAAGTCGAGTGAGGTCACTATAGTGTCTTATGCTAGATGTTTAAGTTTTTGGATGTTGATGGTGCAAAACATTTTTAATGCACTATCTTACCCAATTGGTCAAGTCAAGTGAGGGAACTATGGTGTCTTATGCCAAATGTCTAATTTCCTAGATGTTGATGGTGCACAACTTTGAATGCCACTTTGTAATCTTATGATTTACTTAGTTAAGTATATTTTTTAGAATTTACATTCTTACAAGAGTGATTTATTTTTTATACAAAGTGTGCCTTTCATTTTTTGCTTTCATTTCTTTCTTTCTAGAAGTAATTTTCTTGCTTTCAGTAGATAACTTTACTACTTTATATAATTAAAATTTTAATTCCAATCATTTTTATTTTTGCACTCCTTTATTTATCTACATATTATTTTTTCTTATTCTAAACAACCCCCTAGAACATATGAAAACACACTAACTCTATGCAAGAAGGGATATGATAGCTAAAGGAGTGGCACAACATTTATGTAGAGAGAAAGAGATTCTCAAGGGAGATTCCTATCAAACAAGCCACAAATTACTACAGAGAAAGAACCATAAGTACCTATAGTAACTAAGAATCTTGTTGTAAAATACACCATAATCTGGAAGGATCTTGAAGATGGGAACACTACAAACTAAAGGAGGCAACTTATAAAATAAGTACTATTAGCTTTGAAAAAAGAAAAAAAATAGAGGAAGCATTAGCTGAGTTGGTAAGAAGAAATGAAGGAGAAGAACTACATGAATCAGATACTTCAAAAAATAACATCAGAACAACATTATAGTAAGGCTTTCTTTATAAAATCAAAGAAATCTTAGGAGAATCTTTAGACCTTTCATCTGATAAAAAGACTATAGATTAGTAGATAAATGTTTACTATCATGTTAATGAAGGGACTAATTTAGAATTTGAAGGTGTGATCATGAGTACAATTGGTATCCATATCACAATAAAATACATCATGAATAGAGGAGACTTTATGGATGACAACATGACTCCATACATGGTTACTTTTAAATTTCTTATTCGATATGCAATAAGCGTAACACAAATGAAAATATCTCATCCTTAGCCTTGCCCAATTTTAGAGGTACATTATCAAAAGACCCAAACACATTTTTGTTTTAAATTGATATCCTCTATATAATATATGACTATAGGTAGGATGCAAAAAAATTGAAACTTTTTCCATCCACCCTCAAAGAATCAGCACTTCATTGGTTCATGGGACTGGGTAGTAATTCAATCTACACTTAGGAGGGCATGAAAAAGAAATTTCTAGCTAATTATCACGAATATGGATGAGGAAGAAATTATAGAAGAAATGACATATTTAGATGACTTAGGAAGGGGTTGAATCTTTAGAATACTATGTTGAATAGTTCACATTTAGTGTACAAAAATTCAAATAAAGTGCACTAAGAGAATAGCCTCTAAATCTCATCTTCCTTACAAGATTCATAGAAGATTGTCTAGAAGCCTTAGACCTAATGAGTGGGGGAAATATCTACCACCTACCATTTTAAGACATCAAGGATTTGAGCAAGAATTATTCTAGGTCTACCATAAACAAAGTCATGGGCAATAAGTTTTCATTGGTAGCTACAAGTGGCCTATCAAGATCTTAAGTTAGTAACCTATTACAAGACATGAAATAGGATATCATTAGTCACTTTGCTAGATAATTGGATATCCTAAACTCAAGGAAAAAGTAACCATCCTTGGATCAAACTTTGACCATCTATTATTTGGATTGTAAAAAAAAGATAGCTTATAGGTGTCACAAGGTTCAGGCTAAAGTAGCTAACATCACAATTGAAGAACTAGAAATATTATAGATACACATTGTAGGAGGAGGTGGGGATCAGGTTTTATATGTTGAAAAAATAAATCCATGGGTTCAATGACCATCTTATCATAGTATGAGATAAAATTCACCTTTTGTAAATTCTACCTCCTTTAATTCTTTTTTTGTAAATATTACTCCCAATTGAACTAGTCCATGGATGAACATCCCACCTCCTAATTCTATCTAGCATCCACCTCAGACAAGCTACCCCACCACCTCCTAATAGCCTCCACAAAAATATCCCCACCTTATATAAAAGCTTGGAAACCACCCCATGGGCCATCCTTCACAAATAGGTAGCAGTGGCCCTAGAGACCCAATTAGCCCTAGGGAAACTATCAAGGATGATTACCTCCACAAAAATAACAACAAACTCTTGCTATTATGCCTAATACACTAGCTACACCTAAGCCTAACCAGCTCCTTACCCAACCCATGCAAAATCCTACAAATAAGTTGATGCAACTGACATCTAGTACTAAACATGTTCAGTACCTAGTATACACAATGAACATCCATGAAGTTCACCTATATTTAGGGAAATTTATACCACCCCAAGCCCCACCCATATTAATAGAGTTAGATCAAGAAACTCCATAGGATCATGCTAACCCACCTTCACCAATACAATAACTCTCTAAACTAATAAATAAATCTATTGATGAAATAACCTCACCATTTCAAGAACATTTTGGCTTTCAACGCCATGTAATTGAGCTTGAATTTGATTTCATAAGACAACTCAATAATCTCTATGTTAAAATTTCTCTCTTCTAAGCCATCAAAGATGTGCCCATATATTCCAAAGCTATTAGAGACTTATGTTAATGTATATGTAGAAGGAAGAAGAAGCATCTTAATATAGTTTATGTGATTGGCTAGTTAGTAGACATTATATTGGGAAACACCCTGGCAAAGAAATATTTAGATCCAAGATGTCCAGTAGTAACAGTCCATATCCATGACCAACAATTATCTAATACATTGATAGACTTCTGGGCTACAATAAATGTAATGACAACTAAAACTATAAAAAACTATAGTTAAATAATATTCATCCCACATCTACAATGTTGTAAATGGCTGACAGGTCTATAATCTAACCAGGAGTCATTAAAGATCTTGTCATTACTATGGATTCTTGGAAGTATCCTATATATTGCATTATGCTACAACCAAAGTCTAATTTGAGTGGATACCCACTTATCTTAGGATGACCTTAGATTACTATAGATGATGACTTCATCAACTACAGAGCAATTAACATGTTGATATCCAATGGCAACCACACTAAGAAATTGGTCTTCTATCCTCCAACACAACCAACCTTGACACTAGAGCATACATTATGGGTTGAAGAAGATGAGGTAGACTAGCCTCCTTAGATTCCTTTATTCACCATAGACCATGCATGCACCTTGGCTGATCAAGAGGAAGATATAATTCTCTCCAATTTTCTCCAAAATAATTACCAAACTCATTTTGTGGATCTCAATCACCTATAATGTGTTGAGTGCCCATTTTCTAGCCTCTAGGAAGAAGATAATTCTCATGCATCTCTATATTAAATATTCCACTAGTTGTTAGCTCATAGCTGCAGCCAAACCAAATCCATTATAAATATAAAAATGATTAAATCACTCTCATGACAAATTAAAATCTCTCTAGGAAAAACATTACTTATTAATAACAAGTTAGAGTCAAATGAGGAAAAGTATCTAGTCAATGTGTTGCATTCAAACCAATGCACTTTTGTATGGGATTATGAGGATATGTAATGAATTAGCCTAGAAGCATGCACACATGATATATATATATTAAATAAGAGAGACAACAAATAAAACATCCATAATGTAGGATGAATTTAGCTCTTAGAGAAATAGTCAAAGTGGAATTGCATAAACACCTGACTATTGGATTTATATATCTCAGATCAAATAGTAAATGGGTTTCACCATTGGTAATTATACCAAAGAAAAATGGAGAAAGGCATATATTTATAGATTATAAGTAAATTAATACAACAACTAGAAAGGATCACTTTCCTCTACCCTTCATTGATCAAGTGGTGGATACACTAGCAAGAAAGAAATATTTTACCTTTCTGGATGGCATCAATGGTTACAACTAGATTATAATTACTTTTGAGGACCAAGGGAAGACCACCTTCACTTGACCCTAGGGTACTTATCCTTATGATGTATTACCTTTTGGGCTGTGTAACACTCCTAAAACATTCTAGAGAGTTATTCTAAGTATCTTTACATATATGGCCAATGAATGTGTAGAAATCTATATGGATGAATTCACTATTTATGGAGAAACATTTGATGAGTGCTTAAAGAACCTAGAGAAAGTGTTGTAACACTATCAAAAACACCATTTATCTTTAACTCATAAGAAATTATATATGATTATGTTAGAAGACATTCTCTTAGGCCACCATGTATCTACTAAAGGCATTAATGTTGACCCTATAAAAATCAACATCATAAAAAACATGCAAACTCCAGACGAAATGGCTTGGTCCATTTGAGATTGATCATTTTTATGATAATGGAGTAGTGTAACTCCAAACCATTGATCTAGTAAGATTCCATCTACTAGTCAATGGTCATAAACTAAAGTTGTACAAAAATCCACTCACTCAAGAGGAGTTTAACAAGCATATACATAAGCAATTAAAAAATAGATACAATGATGTACTTGATCAACATGATGTCTCACTAGACAAAGGGAATACTAGCCAACACATAGATGAAGAAGGAGAGGATGACACCCTGGCCCTCCTTTGGCATGAAGGATGAGACCTTCAAATGTTCCTTGACCAGTCACCCTCACAATTAACTTGGCAAGGACCTAGAATAAACAATTTATTATAGGCAATAGTTAGAGACAAACAAAAGACAATAATGAGAACCCTTTTTGGGAATTTTTGGTAGTTTTTGGGTAGAAAACTAACCTATTGGCTACCCAAAACTATAAAATGGGCCTAAATCAAAAATTAGATTTCTGGGTATTTAAGGGTAAAATCCAAAATGGAAAATAAATAATCATTTTGAGAAAAACTCTTCATCTTCTTCTAGTTTCCATGGGCTATTCTATAGTTGTTGCAAGCACCTTCCTCACCATTACTATAGGTACCTTTGTCACCAAAGGTATTCCTTTAGTTTTATGGACTATTATCTAGATGTTATGAGCACCTTCCCCATAGTTGGGCATAACTTTGCAATTGTTATGGGCTCCACCAATAGTGTTATAGGTACATCCTAACATTTATATACACCTCTCTAGTGCATGTAGGTTAGTTCTTTAAAAACTCTAAGCTATGGCTTTGGATATGGGATTTTGAGAAATACATGGAAGATACTAGACAAGATAGAGGATAAGTGAAGGAGGATTAGACTAAAAAAGTCAAAACATTGTTAAGGAATACCCCCAAATATCAAGGTAAGAACAAAAATAAAAGCATATACTTTCAATCTACATTTGGAGTATGGTAGACCAAAATTTATGGCTATAAGGACACACATGAACCACTTTTAGTTTTTTTTCATTTCATGGAGATGATTTCACTATGTCAAATAGTGAGATATAGTATTATTTTAGAGTACAAATCCCAAGTTTTAAAACCCTACTAGTTACTCAAGGAAAAGTACACTAAGCACAGAATCCATAGGGAATAAGATAACACAAGACAAATCATCAACAGACTCATGTAGAGGAAGATCACAAAGTAGAAAATATCTCATCTGCCCTCTTCTATGTTCATAGATCACCTGACTTGGATAACACAAAGATCCTTAGTGACCACCTTGTGGTAAGAAGGAAATAATCTATCATCCCACTATAGGACCCCTACTCTAGTTCCATGTAGGTTGTCATGATTGCATGTAGGTTGCTAAGGGAATCATGGAAGGATAACATCTTGTGATCTCATGATTACTCAAGGAGCCCACTTTAATCAATTTATAAATGTTAGGATAATCATTGCAATATACCAAACACTCACATGCCACTTTCCTATGCATAACCCTAAGCAAATTGTTAAAAAGGTATAATGTATCTTTTGGTCATAGAAAACCATTTTTTATTATTAATATAGCATGTATTATATTGAAAATAATATTTAATCATTAAAAAGTTATTTATTAAGTTTTGTCTCCACTCACACTCATACCCTCATCATGACCCCATCCTCTCTCTTTCTATCCTACTCATTCCACGTTACTTGGGGACAAGTGACACCTCACATGGGAGGAGCAAAATGATGTGGGAAATAAATTTCATTCACTTTGGGATAATCCATACATGTGTATTGATCACCCATGATGACAGCATGCAATTAATAGGGACAATAATCACTTTTATTATTTTCACTTATGAGTATAACCCATTCAAACAAAGTTAAAGATCGACATTACCTACAACCTAAAACAACAAACCACCATTGTTGAAAAAACCTACTTTGCTATAGGCATAACTCTAGAAACTAAACTGAGCATGTTGATAATTATCAATTGAAAGGGTTTTTAGAAAGTTAAACCTAGCTAGAATGAGAGGGTCAATTGTGAGATAGGAACCCACAAATCATAGGCAACTTCAAGGAGACCCAACCAACTAGGTTCTCTTTGATAGAGTTGGATGGACCACTTATTTTAAGAAATTGTAGCATTTCTCAAAATCTTTACTAGGGAATTTATAGGGTCCTTTACAAGAGATCAAGCTACTATATATGGAATTACATTTTTAGTCATTAAAGAATTGGTAAGCTAGGAAACTGGGTTGCCAAGTATAGGAGAAAATTGGGAGGACAAACCCAATGGTCTAGAAGTCAGACAGTAGTTCTATCAGGGAGATAAAAGTCTAGTGTTGAAGAAAGATTGTGGGGAGAAACTTAGCCTACCTATATCTTGGAGGGAAGTAGACTCATACATCATTATATATATGACTTTTGAAGGTACTCTCTAATTTATACTCTCCAATTTAAATTTTTTAATCACTTAAGGCATGATAAGACCATTAATGTTTCAAACCACCTATGGAACATTCTAAAAAAGATGTTCAAAGAATACCAAAAGGGGGTTGAGAAAGTCCTATCCCATCATTGCCTGATATGGTTGATAGCTAAACATAGAATAAACACTATTAAACTTGACCTTATCTAGGAACAAATTCTAACCCTAGAGAGTTGCAAACCTCAGTAAGAAGAGGGAAATAATGAGGAGGAATCTCCTAAAGAGCAAGCCTACTAAACTACAAAGAAAGATACTTTGGGCACTAGTGCTACTAGACAACCCATAGCTACTGAAGGTTCATCTAAAAATTCTATAGATAGAAGAAGGATAAAGAAACTAGTCCTACCTCCTTTTAAAATAGAGAAGGAAAAGATACCCACACAAATTGGTTAGAATATTACTTCTCTGACTATTCCAATTTTCTCCTCACCAAGGTTTGATTCTTCCACCATGGATCCTTTAAAGGAAGAAGAAGTTCTTCCATCAACTATTACGCAAGAAGAATAGGTTCCAATAGCCACTCTTCCTAAAAATAAGAATAAAATTAAAGAAAATAAACTCACTTATATCAAGAAGAAGCAAACCTCAAACTAGGAGATCTCAGAGAATTAAGAAATAAAAGACAAATCTAGCCTCCTCACCCATAATCCTAGTAAGGATGAAAAGGAAAAGAAAGATCCCAAGATTCAAAAGACCTATAATGGGTTCAAGATTATAGAATGGTATACTAAAGAAGAATCTACCAAGGAAGAAGATGTAAAATCACCTAATCCACCCAAATTCAATGAGGAAGACATGGATCTCCCCAGACATATTAGGTACATAGAAGAAGAGCTAAGAATGATATATCAGCCTATAAAAGAAAAAGAATTTATTAAAGAAAAGACTATGGAAGAACAAGCATAACAATAAGTAGTTCTTCATGACTAGGAGTTCCAAACCTTAGAATAAGGCATGAAAGAAATATATAGGCTGATGAACAAGATAACATGGTTAAAAGGCAAGAGAGGCCTAAAAATAGTTATGGGGGTAGTATAATTTATAGAACCATCTATGGAAAAAGAGAATTTATTAGAGGAACCTACAATAACTTCCTTGGAGGAACCTATAAAAACATCACCTATCTTACCCATAGATAGCATTAGTTTACCCTCAAAGGCACCTTTGGAAGATAATGCTTTGGCTTTGGTACCTTTCTACAATAGATTTTCTCTTCCATTTACCACTTCAAAAATAACTACAATAGAGGAAATAATTGTTTTGGATCTTTGAGCAGCTACACTAGTAGAATTTAATGACCTCTTAAATTTTCTTAAAGAAAAATTTGGTGATGATGAAACTTACCATAAGGATTTGGTACAAAGATTTAAGATATATGTTAAAATAACAGAGAAACAAGATGACTTAAAAGAAATATTGGAAATGGATGAAACTAGGATCAATTATTTGAAAGGAAAGATTACTAAAATGCATGAAACTACTGAATTGTTAATGGAGTGTAGATCACCTTCTAGGGTGTATACTATCTATTTAGAAGAAAGATGGCTTAAATTCAAATATGACAAGATCTATAATGATCAAGCCTACATGGTTTTTGACCCTAAATATTTATTTGAAATCTATAGACATGTTAACCTTGATCTCCAAACACAATTGAGTGGGTTTTACATACACCATTATCTTGTACCCCATGATACAAATTCAAATCCAAACATATACTTGGGGAAGTTCAACTAAATGCATTTAATTCATATATCCTTAATGAAATAAGAAGAAAGAAACAAGTAGAGAAGTATTAATAAATAAAAATATAAGCTACCCCAATTATTAAGGGTGAATCAGCGTGTCCATAAACTATAATAGATGAATGGATCTCCTTCATGAACTTAGATATTCTACAATCAGGGGTCACAAGGAAACAAGTAGAGGTTTAGAATCACTACCCAAGTCTTATGGAGGGAGATGGAAAGAATATTTTTGTTTCTTTTTCTCATAGATGGGTATAACTCTTTGATGCTTTAAAAATAAAGGAACCTTATTCCCCTCAAAACCTCAGGGAGGCCATACACATGGTATACATGTATAATGAGCGTGTTAGGAGGAGAAGGATATAATGGTTGGGGTTGATGTTTCAACCACCTATGTTTTGGTTGTCAATTTCTAACTGGGAGGGAGAGGTCCCAATTAATAGAGAGGTAGAGAAGAAAATATGGAGAGACATTGATGATTTTAAAGGTTTCTATATCTTTGAAGGGATGGGCTGCACTGAGCCCCTAGATTTCAAAAAACATTATGCTTTCAAAATATAGCTAAGGCTTGCTTGAGGTCAAGAAAGAGGTTAAGTAGGGTGTGTGATGAGGCCATTAATTACTTCATTTTATAGCCTCATCCATATCTAGTATATATATTTTTCTTTAAAATCTCCATAACCATCTATGACTCATGTAAATGAATGAATGAATTTATGATTCTATGTGTGCATTGATATATACATTTTATGTTATGAATTAATGATGATTTTTATTTGATTAGATTATAATTGTGTAGCCTTATTTTTTAAAACATTTAAAAGGTAACATAAGATTACATGAATCCTATTTGGTCACAACACTTATAGAGAAGCTCAAAACAAAAGGGATATCCACCTATAGGTTTCCCATGACAACTGCTAGCTTCCACCTATAGGTTGCCCATAGAAATTATTGGTTTCCACCTACAAGGAGCTCACAGAAAATACTGGTTTTCAACTACAATTTTCCCATATAAACTATTGGTTTCCACCTATAGGTTGCCTATAGCAACTACAAGATTTCACCTACAGGATCACATAGCCACTACACAGAGCAGAACTATTATTATGATTAGATATGATTAGCTCTTAAGGACATATCTAATTATCTTAAGGAATTGATTGGATGATTGAAGAGGATCCTCCATATCTATTTTACTGACTCTTCACATATAAATAATCTTATATGTGCTATCCAAGATGAATAAGATAAGGAAATGGAAAGGAGACAAAAAGAAATAAAACAACAAAATAGTATATATTTTCCTTGACCCAATCAGGCCTAAAATAAATAAATTTAGTTAATAACAACCTAAACGTTGATTGGGGTGATTCCCAAATTATTTTTACCTTTCCTAGTTTCATTCTTTTGGTTAAAGCTAATAAAATTTCCTTATGTATTTAATGGTAGAACCTAGATTAGATTAGGGGTTGAATAGATATAACAAAGTAGTAAAATTTTACAAGTCATTGCATTATAAATATTGTAATCCTTTGTAGTAATCTTTAATGGCTACATATCTGAGTAATGATAATGTTGATTCTATAATAAACTTTTTCAAGTCTCTTAGAGAAGGATTGGAACTCAGTTCTAAATGAGGAATGGCCCCCTCGGAAGGAGTTGCAAAGAAGATCCTCACCCTCTTTAGTTTAAGTGTGTTGTGTAAGATGATTTAATTATTAGTTTGATTATATAAAGTGTGATGAATATGTGATTCATAAGTGTGAAGTACTTCTATAATTATATTATAATAAATTCATATTATAATTATCTAGTGAATTTAATATAAGTTCATTATACTACAACTAGTAAGCAAGTTAATCTATAGATCAATAATGCATATATAGTGATGACATCCTTGAAAATCCTACATGCCCTAGATTTAAAATTAATGTTAATCAAAATCAATAATTTGGTATTTACTAGATAATAAGTCTGTACAACAAAGCCTTCTTTGCAAGCTTGGACATCTTCTCAGGTTTTAGCTTGTATTGTATAGAGGAGAGATAGTGGAGGTCCCAAATATTGTCCATGGAAAGTAGACTCAACTAGATTCTAATAATAATGAATTATCTAAAGATTGGTCTCTTCAACTTTATGAACCTTCCTTAATAATTTAAGGAATGTGTATGCACTTCACATCTACACAAGCCAACTTTAGCTGAAAGGTCTTCATGGATTTTCAATAGGTTTAATCAATCTAATGACTAATACTATTTTATAAAGTCTTAAAGGAGCCTCCCATGGAAATTTATAAGATTTTATCACATGTTTGAGCTTGTATAAATGAAAAATACTCATGATTTGTTCTTGTGTGTAGTCTATAGACTAAGTTGTGCATTAAATTGAGGTCTCATATCTATGTCATGAGTTAAAAAATATGTAAGAGAGTTTTTAGATGTCTTAGTTATTTTAATTCCTTTATTGAATATCCCATATCCCTTTCCACATTATATGATCTCAAGGGAGGATATTTATGCATAGATGGACTTTACTATGTAAAAAATACTCATCATGTCAAAGGCACCTACAAGGATGATATGTGGCTTAAAAGCATTGAAAGAGGATGTTAGATGACGGTGAAACTTCATTACACCATGGTTCCTGAGATTTCCACCTCCATGTTATATTTAAGAGGCATGGATACCATCTTATCCACCTCTAAACACACTCAGTCCTTAAGGTTTCCTCATGAAAATTAAGGTTTTTTGAAAATTTAATGTTTCATTTTTAGGCCCTATATGTTATGTTTATACCTCTAAATCTTCATCATTATCTGGGTAGGAGTTTGAGGTTCCCCAAGGTGAATTTTTTTGGTCTAGGAAGTGTAATTACCATCCATTAAAAATCACATTCCATTCTCTATCATTTCACTCTCTTTCACTACCTCTTTCCTATGTTATTCCCTTATTTTCCTATTTTGATGTCTCACATCCTCTTCACTCCATTTTCATCTTCCTTCACTCTTTAAACCTCCCTTATAGGTATTAAACAAGCTACTATACCTCCATACACCCATGATAACCTTGGAGGATATTAAATCATGGAGACTTGGATGCACATTAGTCTTACCCCCTATTAGGAGACCTAATAGCACCTATATCCAACCATATGACCTACTATAAAAATATCAAAGAAGCATAAATAAGAAAGTTCTCAAGGATAAGTAGGTAATAAAAGAGATAGTTTATAAGGAGTTATAATCAAGGATCCAATAATTAGTTATCAACATAAGGATTCTAGACCAAGATTCACCTTAAATGTCACATTTGTGTCATAATCCATACACAAGGTACATCTCTTATTGATGAATGTGTTTTGAGGGTACAAGCTAGAGTTATAGTTAGTGTGTTGATGGAAGTGAATTATATCAAATTAGATGATAAAAAAATCTAAGGTGAAACAATAACCAAACCCACGTCTCACCCACTCTAATCACTATCCCATGTAGATCATGGCATACACCTATAACAATCCCATCAAACACCTACAGTCAACATACTAAGGTAGAACATGAAGGTTATAGGAAACAAAGTTGAAGTCACCATGAATTTGAGGAAAGTATGGAGGGATAAAAATTCATAATGGATAAAATATCAATAAAAATTTCTAGTTAGACCTATTCTAGGGATGAGTCTCAATCCATAAGCATTTACAAAGTTAGTTTTCCAATAATTGACTATGTGCCATAAACTAGTTGAGTTAAATGTTCTAATTGAAAGTGATTTATGGGTATTTGTAAGATTTATATTTCCTCATGATAACATATGGAATGAATATATGATTATGAAACTCTATGCCCAAAAATCCTTCCTCTGTACACACCTAAAACCACTTGTTTGGCTTGCATAAAACTAGTGCTTAGTGATGAGAGTCACTATCTTGGGTAGTTAGTGACAAGGAAAAACTCATAGTGATATTATAAAAGTATATATGCTCTCAAATTATTAAATACAACCATTTAGAGGAATTTTTAACCCATACTCATTCAAGAAATCAATAACGCATATATATAGGCTGACCCTATGAGGTAGATTTGATAGAAGTAATGCATGATTATTTCAGTGGCTCAAAGGCCAAGTGAAGTTGAAAGTCTTGGTACTCAAGTCTCATTTATCAGTAGGTGTTTTTCACAAGTGAATTATGGTATAATACTTTATCCTGTGCAATGAATGTCATCATCAATCAAATCATAGATAAGAAGGGTAAACATAGGGTTTCTAGTACAACTCAGTCAACTTACCCTAAGAGGGCATTCATATGCATTGGGGATATCAAAAGTTAAAAAGGGGATGAATTTAATATGAAGAGACCTAAAAACACTAAATAAGATGCCCAATGCCATTTCATAGGTTTTTACGTAGTCAAACCATAGGAGACATGTTTACAGACTTCTAAGGGTTAGACTAAATCTCCAATATCCAAACACTACATATGTAAATCAAATGCTTAGATGGGCTAGTCACTTCATGAAGCTATAGAATGTGATGGATAAGGGTAAATGCTAAATATATGAGAGATATATGATGGTTTTTATCTCATAAAACCACATATATTGGCCTCAAAAATCAAAGTTTCCATATTTAAACACAATGATGCAGTTAATAGGTAGTATAAGGCAAATTTGATCCAAAATAGTCATTTAAAGCCCTTTTAGGTAGAGTTAATCCTCCAAAATTGGAAGAGATGACCCTTATGATATTCAAGATCATCCATATTATTATATTATTCTGAAAAAAGTGTGTATACCAACTATTTTATCTTAGATCAAGACATGTCTAGGCAAGTAGTCCAAGTGTTAAATAGACAAGATCACGTCTTGGGAGGCCTACAAGATGAATTTATATCCCTCAGATGGTGTTTAATTAATGAAACATGGATAAAGTTCTTAAATATTATTCTATGTGTATAAAATTCAAAAACTACAATTAATTACCTTAGTGATAAGCATTAAACACAGTCATATTAGTCTAATTATAAACCTTGTTGTCACATCAAAGCTCTTTCAATCTCATATGGTAGGCTATATGATCAAGTGGGGGGATATGAATATGTTTGATACATGATAAAAGATATTTTAGGTAGAAACAAGTGTGAGAAGGTTATAATATATAAAAAATCTTGTTCAAAACATTCAACCCTACACACAAGAATTTTAAGTGTCAACTTCAAGCACTCGCCCACTCCACCATATTGGATTTCAAAACCAAAGCTATTAGGATGTTTTAGGTACCCCTATGACTTAAGAATATATGAATAAAAATTAATAATTTAGGCACTAATTAATGGCCTATAGACTACCCTAGGGTCACCTTTGGATGTTCATATCTTCATATATGCTTTGTATGGGAGTCCAAGCCATTCAATGAAGTTGAGTAGGTTTATGCCCTAGATATTCATGGCATTTAATTTGATCTTGGATGTTCATATTATATAAACCATCCTTAAGACCCTAAACACCATTAAACCTTTATTAAACCCCTTCAATATCTTGATGGACAAATTGATAAAGGAAATGCACTCTAAAGGCTTGGTTTGGCCTATCTAACATGTGGATGATATTA
The DNA here is from genome assembly GCA_037957365.1 of Torreya grandis. Lineage (NCBI taxonomy): Eukaryota > Viridiplantae > Streptophyta > Pinopsida > Cupressales > Taxaceae > Torreya > Torreya grandis. The sequence goes on from JARHVA010002404.1 coordinate 1,668,598, forward strand.
TACACTCACAAGAGATCCTACCCTTGTTATTTTTTTATATGGAAAACTATACAAAATCCTCAAAAATAGGAAAATTTTTAGGGTTTTGAGAAGAATGAAGGGTGTTTCATAGTGTAGATTGAGGGACTTAATCCATCTTCCCAATGCATAACATGCACAATATTTCACTTGGGAGGGTCTCTATAAGCACCTACAAAACTACTAGTCTACCATGCTTAAGAGAGATGAACTAGTTAACATGGAGAGGTGGAATTTTAATTTCTTAATTCCTTTATAAGCCTATGTCATGGTTGTAAATTATGTTTTAGGGATGGATCACACTCATACATAGGGTTTAAAGGTTTTTTGTAGATTTCATAGAAGATAATACACCAAAATTTAGGTAATTAGGCCTACTTGGCCTATGTTATCATCAAAGAAAGTCAAATTTTATTTTAGATACTTATATAATGGGTTGATGCAAGGTTTTTACATCAATAACTCCCCCTTGAAGAGAATTCAATGTGCATTTCATTGTTATGATGAAAGGACAAGATAGTTTCCTTGACTCAACCAATTTGCCTCAGAAGAATATGGGCTGCTACATGACTATGATGGACTAATTCATGATGGTAACTACCATAGATGAGTGTGATGGACTATTATAGGCATGGTCAATCCTTTGACATAGTGTAGCTAAAGTTGACTCAGCCTTCCTTACCTGATTTATAATGTCAACACCTCATTCAAGGAGTCATCAAAGAGGTCCAATGCATGGAAGAGAGGTTTATGTAACTATTGTAACTACTATTTTGAGTGGAAATGGTCATTGATTACCTCATATCCACTCTTCTATGTCATATTCCCCTTATTATCTTCTCACTTCTATATATTCAAGGCTTATTACCTTAGTTTATATCCCTTAGGATGGTAAGAGGAAACTCTACCAACATTTATACTTGTACACCTCTTGGAGTGATGAATATAACATTTTCATTTGTTTATCAGTTATTAATTAGTGTTTTATACTTATCTTGCTATGTACAATTGGTTTCATCTTCCCTTTATAGGTCTAAGTTCCACCTAAGTTCTAACAAACTTTCCTTATGGGTCATCTAGTGTGTCTTGGTGTTGATGTCTCAAGAATGAAGTGGATTACTGACTCTAAGTGCCTTTAACTAAGCCTTATCCTCATCACCTCTGACTTAAGTCAATCAAACTAACCTCTAGGTAAAACACTGTTTCTTGGAAGTTAGTGAAATCATGTATTAGTTCTATTCATAGTCCATTAGTGTGATGAAGAGTCCAAGATCAAGAGTGGATAAATTAATTCATGCTATATCACCACATTTTAGAGTAGGTTTTCATTCTTATGTAACTCCTTCACCATTTTCATCCCAATATATTAGGTCTTTGGCAAATAGGTTCAAATTGATAAATTTAGGGAGCTAGTCCTAATAATAATCTAGAGGTTTGGCCTGATAATAGGTGACCCATAGCCTAAGGTTATTCCCATACTAGACTAAGTTTGAGGTTTGAACATTAACGCTTCTCTCCTTAGCTTAGGTAAAACCTATAACCTCCAAAATCTCTTATACTCTTGGTGGGATGAGCTTTAAGTGCCTTGAAACATGCTTTGACAATGTGGAAGGATAACTTACAGCCACATTTGAGAGATTCAAACACCACACTAAAAAAGTTATAGTCAAGAAGGTTACAAAAATTAATATCAAGTCTTCACTTTATGGGTAAGAAATATTATCATCTTGGGTTTCATTCTCTATCTTGTTCTTGAGGATGAGGTATGGATGGTTATGGGATATAATCATGTTTACCATTCTCTTATCAGTAGATCTTTGACCCTTTTCAACTCTATTATGATCTATACCCACCTTATCTTGACCCTCATCAACTCCATACTTACTATTACCATATCCATGATGAGTTTTCCTATTGCCAAGATTATCAACCTTGTTATGAGCCTCATCTACCCCCTTTGCAGCCTGATCACCAAACTAATCAGTCATGGCAACAACATGACATATTTGACATGCCTAATCATGCCATAAGTTATTCTATATTTGGCCTTAAAAAAACTTTATTTGATCTTGAAAAACACATGAATAACATTGACACATTGAAATTATATGGGCAAGCGATCCCAAAACATGTCATTAGGGGGGTTAAAACATTAATGCAGTAGGTAAAGGAAAATTAAATGTATTTCATTAGGGGAGGTTATTATAGAAATAATAGTGACATTATTGACATATATGGACTAATCTCCAATATTGAGGAGAAGTTGGTAGCCCATAAAGGGTAACAAATGCACCAACACCACCCTTCTACCCTCTCCTTCACCACATGTCAATCTCATACTAATCTTCCCATTACCCCTCATAAGCCCCCATAAATTGAGTTTCAAAGTCATCATGGATCTTCCCAACCCCTCTCAACCTTATCCTCATGTAAATATATTCAAAAGGGAGTGCAAGAGGAAGGAAGAGTATGTAGTGAAAGAACTAGTCATTATGACCATTCAAGACTTGAGTTTAAAGCATGCTTTTCTATAAAAAATTAGATTACAAAACAACACCTTCACCAATACATATAAGCTATATAATCAACACCACATTAGCTAAAAATACCTTACTTCATGTCCCAAATAATGGTACACTCTGTGGAATAAAATCGTAAGCCCAAGTTTCCATCTTGGAGTCAAGTGTTGCAATTAAGAAAGAAAGAGGATCCATCAATCAAATATAAGGTCACTCAATCCCAAACCCTCCCTCTTTAAGATTAAAAGTAATTTTCATCATTTAAATGAATCAAAATCAATATACAAAATAAGGAGGAAGTGGTGATTATTGAAGACAATCAACTAGATGAAAGGAATGTGGTATGCATCTTATCCCTCTTTGAGTCACTCCAAGAATATCATATTCCACTCATAGAGAGAGAACTTATCTTTGAATAGGTAAACATTGAAAATAATGTTGAAACTATAGTTGATAATGATTATTTGGATGAGTTTGAGGAGGCACTTGTCCTTGGAATAGCCCTTGGTAAAGGACACCATTTAGTTTTCAGAGTTGTAGAAGAGAATGAATTGTAAGAGTGTGATGAACCATAAAGGGAAAACATATTAGCCAAACAAGAGGAGGAGTTAATTAATTACATGGTAGATATCCTTTGAAATCACATTTCTAAAGAGTGGGAGAATGAAACATTTATTTAGTCTATAATAGATGTAAGGAAAAATGGTTATATCCAAGGGTCTCTAAACACTCAAGAGAAGGTATGTGCTCAAAAAAATTCCAATTTCTTTCCTTACTACCAAGATAAACCTAACAATAATTATGATACCCCATTGTTGGTTGATATCTTGAAATTTGATCATGGTCACATGGATTGTCAAGCTAATAATGAAAACCTTTGGCAGTAGTTCATAAACATTTACAATGAATATCAACCTTCTCAGGGACTCACACATCATGTAGAGCATGTTGGAGACACATCAACTACTGACACTATCAAATATCATCCACAAGAGGATAAAACACAATATGATGAAATTAATTGTAGGGTTTTTATTATAGTATTACATCAGAGTGAAAATATAGACCAAGACATGGCAAATCATATGCAGCCCATATCTGAAGCAAAATTAGCACTTCTCATGCAAAGAAGACAAATTTGGCATGAGTATGATTGGGTGATTAACTCACCCAATCAACTCATTCAACAATATATAAATCAAGGAATTATGTCTAATATTATGAGAATCCATGAGCATGCATCTAATCATAGTTGCAAGTGGGAACCTTCCAGTGAACATTACTTGATCAAGCTCAAGTTAACACAGAAACTCCACATCATGGTGCCATAATAATAAAAAGACATTATAATTTTATCTTGGGGGAAAGAGTTAAAATTTAGGATAGTTTTGTGATAGTTAGTTGACTTATCCAAATAAGTGTGCAACATAAGTTTTAGTTAGTTAGCTTGCTTCCTTATTTCTTTCCCTTATTTGTCCTTAGTTATTAGGTGTGTTTTTTAGTGTTAGATTTGTTTTATTTATTGTTTTTTTATATTTCTTGTTTATTATTCAAGTCTTTGAGGTGTCAAAATTGCAAATCAATTTGTCAGTCCAAAGAGTCATCACTTTATGTTTCTTTATTTGAGTCACCTTGTCATGACAATATCTGGGTTCTCTTGACCAATAAGATGGCCAGTCATTAGAGTCATTATAAATTTTGAAATTTTGTCTTAATATTCTAAATATCAACCCCCTATATCAAAAACTTTTAGTGGCCATCATACTATCTTACTTCTGGTGTCTTTTAACATGGTTATGTCATCCTTGTCCTAATGAGAGTCTTGGAATCTTTGATAAGAATATCATGATGTGTCATGGTTTTATGATTGAGTCCATGTTTTCATGAGTATATTGAGCCTATGTTATGATATGATAGGTTTCATGGTGTCTTATAATGAGACAAAGTTGTCAAAGGTCATAAAGAGTCAACTCAACACCTTAACCCTATTTGAGGAGTATAGTGGTCTTTATTAATATGAAGATGTTTTAGAATTGGTTTAAGGTTAAAATATGATGACCATGATATATTCAAGTAATTTTACATTATATATTCACCTAAAGTCCATTTGACCCCTTTATCACCCCTCAAATCACTTCATGAGCTTGTCACTTTGTAAAATTTTAGGAAAAGCAATTGATTTGATTAATTACATTGAAAAGGGGCCTTAAAGACATCCTATCCATGACAAATTATTTTCATAGACATCTTGTGCCACATAAAGTCCCTTTATGAGCCACCCACACCGTTTTCACTAATCCAAGTGGGCTCCACGTGACACTTGGTGGGTTTTCCACTTCTTCCCTTTGTTTTTCCTACTTAGAAATGGATTTTAAGCTTGTACTTCCCTCCTTTTGACCCTAAAACGATGTTGTAAAGATTGCTTGAATAAATAGTGAAAAATCAAAGATTTTTGGGGCTTTTTTGTAGATGTAGAAAAATATAAAAATTGCACCATACAATAGAGGACTAGGGGTTGAAGGTGATCTCATGTTTGATGTCTCAATAAATTTTTAAATTTAATGGAGATCAAAAATCCCAAAACCATTATACACATATTTAGCCCTTATTTTCAAACTTGGACATCTTCTCAAGTTTTTGCTTGTACCGTACAAATGAGAGAGAGTGGAGGTTCCAACTCTTGGCAATGGAAATTAGACTCAATTAGCTTCCAATCATGAGAAAATTTCTAAATATTTGTCTTCTCAATTTTACGAACCTTCCTTAAGAAGTTAAGGAATGTGTATGTACTTCACATCTACACAAGCCAACTTTAGCTGAATGGTTTTCATGGATTTCTAATTGGTTTACTCAATATAATGACTAATCCTATTTTCTCAAGTATTTTACGATCCTCCCATGGTAATTTTTAAGTTTTTCACACATGTGTGAGCTTATAAAAATGAAAATTCCTCATGATTGGTTCTTGTGTGCAGCCTATAGACTAAGTTGTGCATTAAACTAAGGTCTCATATCCATGTCATAAGTTACAAATTATGTAAGAGAGTTTTTAGAGATGTCTTAGAGATTTTAATTCCTTTATTGAGTATGTCATATCCCTTGCCACCTTAGATGATCTCAAAGGAGGAGATTTATGTATAGATGGACTTCACTATGTAACAAATAGTCATCATGTCAAAGTCACATGCATGGTTGATATATGGCTTAAAAACATTGAAAGATAATGTCAGATGATGGTGGAACTTCCTTACACCATGGTCCATAATCTCTATAACTTTATTTTATAATTAAGAGGCCTATATAACATCTTCTCCACCTCTAAACACACTTTTTCCCTCTTTTGAAAAGTTTAAGGTTTCCTCATGAAAGTTTAAGGTTTCAGTTTTGGGTCCTATATGTTATGTTTATACCTAAAAACCTTCATGACTATCTGGGTAAAAGTCTAAGGTTTTGTAAGGTGTAGTGGTTGTTCTAGGGAGGGTTTTTTCCATCCATTACAAATAATAATCCATTCTCTATCATTTCACTCTCCTTAAATGCCTCTTTCCTATGTTATTAACCTATTTTCCTATTTTGATGTCTCACATCCTCTTCACTCCATTTTCATCTTCCTTCACTCATCCACCCTCATTTCTAGGTCTTAACAAGGATAATAGACCTCCATACACCCATGGAAACCTTAGAGGCTATGAGATCATGGAAAATTAGATGCACATTAGTCTTACCCCCTACTTGGAGACCTACTAGTACCTATAACCAACCATATGGCCTACTATAATAGTATAAAAGAAACATAAATAATAAAGTTTTCAAGGAAAATTAGGTAAAAAAGGAGAGAATTTGTGATGAGTTATAATCAAGGATATAATATTTAATGATCAATATAAGTATTCTAGATAAATTTTCACCTTAAATATCACATTTGGACTATCACTATCCGTACATAGTTATATCTCTCTTTGATGATTATGTTTTTAGGGTATAAGTTATAGTTATAGTTAATGTGTTTAGGGTGGTGAATTATATCAAATTGGATGATAAAACATCCAATTTGGAATCATCATAAAACTCACCTCTTATCCACTCTAATCACTATCCCATGTAGAGTAGGGCATATACCTACAACAGTCCCATCAAACACCTAAAGTCAACATGCTAAGGGCAAAACATGAAGGTTGTAGAAAATAGAGTTGAAGTCACCATGACCTTGAATAAATGATGGATGGAGAAAATTTAATAATGTATATCATCTCACTAATAATTTCTAGTTATACCTATTTTATGCCTAAGGCTTATTCCACAAGAATCTACAACTGTGTCTTTTCCTATCACTAATTATGTGCCATAAACTAGTTGAGTAAAATATTCTAGTTGATAGTGATTTAAGGGTGTTTTTAAGATTTATATTTCATAATTATACCATAATGTAATAATATATGATGATGATGATGACACTATATGGCCTAAAATCCCTCCTTCATACACACCTACAACCACTTCTTTGGCTTGCATGAAACTAGTCCTCAGTAAAGAGAGTCACTGTCTTGGGTAGTTGATGACAAGGACAAACTCAAAGTTATCTTATCAAAGTATATATTATCTCAAAATTATAAATAAAAACATATATAGGAAGGTTTAACACCTAATAAATCAATAAATAAATAAATAAATAATGGGCATCTATAGGCTGGCCCTATGAGGCAAATTTGATAGAAGTAGTGCATGATTGTTTTAATGATTCAGAGGACAATTCAAGTTGAAGGTCTTGGTACTCAAGGATAATTTGTCATTAGGTATTAGTCATAGGTGAATTAGCGTATACAACTAAAACATATGTAAATAATCCCATCATTAATAAAATCACATCTGTGAAGGGTAAACATGGGGTTTCTAGTAGAACTCAGTCAGCTTACCCTAAGAGGGCATTCATATGCATTGGGGACACCACAAGTTGAAAATAGGGGATGAATTTAAGGTGAGGATACCTAAGAGACACTAAAAAAGATTCCAAAGGAGATTAAATAGGTTTTTACTTAGTCAAACCATAAGAGACATGTTTTTAGACCTCTAAGGGTTAGACTAAGTCTTTAATATCCAAACCCTATGTATGTAAATCATATGCTTAAAGGGACTAGTCACATCATGAAGTTATAGAATGTGATGGATAAGGGTGGAGGTTAAATATATTAGAGATATATAATTGTGTTTATAAAATCAATCCACCTATAGTTGCGTCAAAAATAAAAGTTTCCATATTCAAACATAGTCATGCAGTCAACAGGCAATATAGGGTAAATTTGAGCCAAAATAGTCATTTAAAACCCTTTTAGGTAGATTTAAGTCTCCAAAATTGGAATAAAGGACAATTTTTAGTATTTAATGGCATCCTTACTATTTTATTTTCCATAAAAATAGTGGGTATACCTACTATTTTGTCTCAAACCAAGACATGTCTAGGCAAGTAGTCAAAGTGCTAAATGGAGAAGATCAAGTCTTGGGAGACCTAAAAAATGAAGTTAGAGCCCTCAAATGGTGTTTAATAAATGAAACATGGCGAAAGGTCCTAAATATTCTGCCAAAGGTGTCTAAAATTCAAATAATATAGTAAATTACCTTAGTGACCAGCCTTAAACACAGTCATACATGTTTAATTATAGACCTTGTTATCACATCAAAGCTCTTTCAAACTCATATGGAAGGTTATATGATCAAGTGTGGGGATATGAAGATGTTTGAGACATTATAGAAGAGTTTTTAGGTGTAAATAAGTGTTAAAAGGTCAAAATGGATTCAAAATCTTACTCGAAACATTTAACCCTACACATAGGTAATTCAAGTACTAATTTAAAGAGCTCACCCACTCCACCACATAAGCTTTCAGGACCAAATATCTTAGTATGTTTTGGGTACCCATGTGCACTAATAATATATGAAAGGTTTATTAGAATTGGTGGGATAGTATTCATGAATAAAACTTAATAATTTAGGCACTCATTAATGGCCTATAGACTACCCTAGGGTCACCTTTGGATGTTCATATCTTTATCCATACTTTGTATGGAGGTCCAATCCATTCAAGGAAGTTGAGTAGGTATATTCCCTATATATTCATGTTATTTATTTTGATCTTAGATGTCTATACTGTATAAACCATCCTTAAAACCCTAAATACCCTTAAACCCTTCTTAAACCCCTTAAAGATCTTGATATACAAATTAATGAAGGAAATGAACTTTAAATGGTTGGTTTGTCTTGTCTAACACCTGGATGATATTATACACTCATAAGAGGTCCTACTTCTATTACTGGTTGTATGGATAACTATATAGAATCCTAAAAAATAGGCAATTTTTCAAGGTTTTGAGTAGAATGAAGAGTGTTTGATAGTGTACAGTGAGGGACTTAATCCAGCCTACCAATGCATAAAATGCCTAATATTTCATGTGGGAGGGTCTCTACAAGCACTTGCAAAACTGTAAGTCTACCATGCATCAGAAAGATGAACTAGTTAACTTGGAAAGGTGGAGTTTTAAGTTATTAATGCCTTTCTAAGCCTATTTCATGGTTTTAAATGATGTTTCAAGTATGGATCACACTCATACATAGGTTTTCAAGCTTTGTAATAGATTTCATAGTGGCCAATACACCAATATTTAGGTAATTAGGCCTAATTGGCCTATATTGTCATCAAATAAAGTCAAATTGGCATTGAGAAACTAATGGAATGGGTTGATTCAAGGATGCTACATTGATAACTTCCCGTTAAAGGAAATTCAATGTGCATTTCATGGATATGATGGAAGGACAGGATATTTTCCTTGACTCAACCAATTTGCCTTGAAAGAGTGTGGGTTGCTACATGACTATGGTGGCCTAATTCATGATGGTAACTATAATAGTTTAGCATGATGGACTAATATAGGCATGGTTAAGCCTTTGACATAGTGTAACTAAAGTTGACTCAACCTCCCTTCCCTAATTTCCAATGGCAAAACCTCATTTAAGGAGTCATCAAGGAGGTCTAATGTATGGAAGAGGTGGAGGAGGTTTATGTAACTATTGTAGCTATTATTTTGAGTGGAAATGGTCATTAATTACCTCTTCTCTACTCTTCTATGCTAGATTCCCATTATTATCTCCTCACTTATTCTATATATTCAAGGCTTTTTACCTTATTTTGTATCCCTTCGGTTGGTATGAGGAAACTCTACCAACACTTATACTTGTACACCTCTTGGAGTGATGAATATAACATTTTTATCTTTTTATCAACTAGTACTTAGTGTTTTATAATTGTCTTGATATGCAAAGGTGGTTTCATCTTACCTTTTTAGGTACCATTTCCTAAGTGCTAAAAAACTTTATTTATAGGTCAAATATTGTGTCTTGGTGTTAATGTCTCAAGTATGAAGTGGATTACTGACTGCAAGTGCCTTTAACTAGTCCTTATCCTCATTGCCCTCCAACTTAAGTCAATCAAACTAACCTCTAGGTGAAACATTATTGCTTGTAAGTCATTGAAATCATGTGTTAGTTCTATTCATAGTCCATTAGTGTGATGAATATTCCAAGCTCAAGAGTGGATAAATGAATTCATAGTTCATCACCACATTTTAGAGCAGGATTTCATTCCTATGTGATCTTCTTGACACTTTTCATCCCCCATAGAATTTAGATATTAGAGAGAAAGCATTGAATTTTTAGATAGGGGAGCTATCCTCTTAAAATCTAGAGGTTTATCTTAATAAGTATGTGACCCACAACCTAAGGTCATTCCCATGTTGGACTAGGTTTGAGTTTAGGATATGAACACTCCTCTCCTCAGCTAGGGTGGAACCTAGAACTCTGACACAACCTAAGTAGTATCTAGTAAATCCTCCTTTACTTATTCCACCTATATTAAAAAATTCTTTATTATTATACCTATATGTAATTGATAACACTTTATGGGTACTCATTTCTCATCATGATGATCAATGGAAAGAATGAGATATTTATTATCCAAGTAGAACATTAGTGTCTTATGAACAAAAAATAGTCCAATTGAAAAAGCATGTATTGCATTAGTGTTCACTTCTCAGAAGCATAGACACTACGTGTTGAATAAAAAGACACTATTAATTTCTAAATTGGATCCATTAAATTATTTATTGGAAAAAGTATATGTCATAGGTTGAATGTCAAAATGGGTCATGTTGCTTAGTGAATTTGATATCAAGTACACACATCAAAAAGTAATTAAAAAACAAGTCTTAGATATAAACTCACTAAAGCACCTATACAAGACTTTATTCCTATCATAGTGAATTTTCCAAATGAGTTTATTATGACTCTAATTGAGTACAAAGAAATGAATCTCTATTTGTATGGTTCTTTCACATCACATGGTTTAAGAGTATGACTATTGTTCATCATGCCATACGGCATTCTTGTTCCTAAAGGTTTTTGCATTTGCTTTCCATGCAAAACTAATATCATTGAAAATGAATCATTTTTTTTGAATTATGTCTTACAATGAAATGGTATATTCAACATATACAAGTGTATGGTGATTCTCAACTTATTATCAATCAGGTCACTATTCAATATTAAATAAAGGATGAAAATTTAGTGCCTTACAAAACTATGGTGGATGCTTGCAAACTCAAGTTTGAAACCATTTATTTCAAGTAGATCCATAGATAAAATAATAAATCAATTGATGTTATGGATACTATTGGTTCAATGATTTCACTTTCTTCTCATGTCTTCAAGTATGAGTTTCTCATTGAAACTCTTCTTGTTCCAACTTATAACTATTAACATTTTGAGATGATATGTGTCATTATTAGTAAAAATTATCCTTGGTACCATAACATATTCTCCTATCTCCATGATCACATCCTTCCACCTAATTTTTATCATAACCAAATTAAATCATTTATCCAAAACACTTCTCATTACACTATAATTATAAGTTTTCTATATCATAGAGGATATGATGGACCTCTAATTCACTATTTAAACACAATAGAATATAACTTACCACTTAGGGAAGTCCAAGAAGGGATTTGTAGGGCTCACACTAGTGGTATTGTCCTAGCTAAGAAGATCCTTAGTATTGGTTACTATTGGCTTACACATGAAGCAGATGCATGTGTGTATGTTAAGAAATGTATACCATGTCAAAAACATGGTGATTTAATTCATGCTCCAGCATAGGCACTATAAATAGTCACAACTTCTTGGCCATTTTCAACATGGGTGCTCGATCTCATTATAAAGATTAATGCTACTTCTTTTTATGGTCATAAACATATCTTTACTACTATCAAGTATTTTACCAAATGGGTAGAGGTGATACCTCTCAATTATGTAACCAATAAGTAGATTTCAAAATTCATTATGAAATATATCATTTGGAAATATGACATTCCATTAACCATCATTTTAGATAATAGTATATCCTTTGAAAATAAGGACATCATCACCCTTTGTTTTGAGTTCAAAATTAAGCATAAGTTTTCCACCCCTTATTACCCTTAAGGTAATGGCTAGAAAGAAGCTTCAAATAAGATGCTGATCAAAATACAAAAAAATATTGTCAATATCTTTGGCCATGATTTTCACAAGAAAGTATTCCTAGCCTTATGGGTATATCATACAACGTTCACACTCCTATTGGTGAAAATTCTTATTCTATGGTTTATGGCTTTGAATCCATCTTCCCTATTGAGATTGAGCTACCCTCACTATGCATTTCAATACAAGGTGTCCTTGATGAATAAAACTACTGAGTGCACCAGATTAGCAAAGTTGGAGCTTATGGATGAGAAAAAACTAGTTGACCTCAATCACCTCAAGTCTTATCAAAATTGGCTATGTTATGGCTATAAAAATAGAATTATTTCCCTAGATTTTGAGCTTGTGCTCAAATATAATCAAAAGAATAATAATTTTGAAATGGAAAATAAAGGTAAGTTCAAACTAGATTAGTTAGTCCCCTTTGTTATTATAACTATCTATGGGTATAGTGTATACAAATTAGCTATTGAAGAAGGTGATGAAATATATGAGTGAATGAATATTATGCATCTTAAATGCTTTCACACTTAAGGTTGCCACACTCTAGTCTATAAATGTTCTTGCATGGGGTATCTATGTTTCTTTATATCTTTCCTTTTTCCTTTCAACCCTTAATTGGGGCATCATATCATTGTTCCTCCCTTCCTTTTCGTATTACCATCTTAGTCTAATTATGATTCTATAGGTATCATAGGTAAATCATCAAAACATTCAAAAAGATAAATTCAAAAGTTTAGAATGGTTTTGTTTTGGACTCTCTTAGTAGAAGAAATGTCACAATATAAAACATTGTTGATTATCTGATTGGTATGATTTTCATTATTCCCTTGAGTTCTTGGCAATTCTTGAACACATTCTTTCATTCCCTTCATTCCTATTATATCTCAATTCATTTTTGTAAAAGAGGAAGTTGTATCCTATTTCAAATTGATTTTGAATAGTCCTCCCTAATTTTTTAGTGTTTGAACAACCATCATCATGTTCCTTGTTCACTATCAAGTTCATGCACCCACAAACCTCCTTTCCTTTGATAGGTGTTTTTGTATTTTTCTATTCCCATTCCTATACATTCTTTGGTCAAAATAATTTTATTCATATTATATTCCAAAAATCCCTAAAATTTTTAAAAACTCCAAGAATCCCAAAATAGTTAAAATATTCCAAAAATCCCTTAAAATTTCAAATATATCATCCGAAATCCCTAAAAAACCAAATATTCCCTTCAGTTAAAAACCCTAAAATTTTACATGACTCAATATCATAATTTTTTTCTAATTTGTACCCATCTCTAATGTTACACAATTGATTAGATGATATCTTGTTGCTCAACTTGGGTTCTAGTTGCTGGTATTTGGGTGGCACATATTTAAATACCTCATTGGTCATTTTCATTTCCTTTTGAGTGTGACATTTCAAAAGGTGGGACCAACTTTCCAATCTCTCTCCATTTTTTGAGATTCATTCCATGCTCTTATCATTTTGGGAGTTTAATTTCATGCTTTCACCATTTTATGAGTTCAACCATTATATCTCAAATTATTCATGTTCTTGTCCTTGATCATACTTATCATTTTTTATACTCAATTTCTAGTTGAAATACAATGTTTTGAGGTCTAAGTGGACTACATAGGTAATTCTTATTTTTTGGAGGTCATCTTAGCCATCCCTTGGCCAATGATCTCAATGTTTTGTGAGTGTATCTCTTACCATTTTTTCAAGCATGTTATTTATACACTCTCACCATTTTATGAGTCCTTACTCCTATTTTTATTCTATAATTTATCTTCTTAACATGTCATCAATTTTATTCAATCCCAAATCCTTGGAAAAACTACATTTGGATTGAATTCTAATTTGTATTTGGTGTCCATGGGACTATGTAGGTAGCATACACTTGCATACAACATTTGGAGTCAACTTGACCACCCCTTCCTTATTCTTTTATTTCCCCTCTTGGTCATGATTATTTTGTCATACCCTTGGTCTCAAAGAGTAATGCATTATTTTTTCACACAATGATTTCTAAATTGAATATTTACTTTCTTTTACTTGTTTGTTTACATGTTTATTGTTTGATGTTTTCTTTTACTCAAGTGCCTTAATTTAGTAAATTATGTTTTCCACTTAAGTCTTGATTATTCATATCATGATTTTAAGTTGTGAAAAACTATATCTGAACTAGAATTCATTTAAGTGCATAATGTTGTACATTTAAAAATTTATTATAAATATGGTTTCTTTAAGTTTTATACATTTGCATTTTTAATTCAAATTATTATGCATTTTTACAAACAAATGTTATCATGATCCTTCCTGATGTAGATCATCACAAGATGAAGGTGATAATATGTTTAAAAGTTTAATTTTAGTCATTTATAGTTTGTTTTGGGTGCTCTTGGTTTTATAGTCTCTACTAGATGTCTTGGAGCCATTAGGAGTCTTTGGTGTGTCTGTTTATTTTCCTTTTGGAGTTTCCCACCAAAATGGATAACTTAAAATTTTAAATTTCATAACTAGCTTTGAGTGGTAGTTTGGGTGTTGGGTGTAATAAAAATGTTGATGAATGTTTATAAAAGGTCCAAATAAGTCCTTAATATATAGTTAAGAATCAATAAGTTGTAATTTCCACCCTACATAGGGTTTGAAAGAAATGAGAGTTATTATTACATGTTTGAGTGTTATAAAAGGTATAAATGCATGTAAGGAATGAGAGTGTGTTGTAGTATAATATAAATAAGGATAAATTCATATGAAAAGGGTGGATATTTCTAATAAAAATCAAGAATTTATGAATAACTCTACCTTTGTAAAAATTCTATGTTTTGTTGTAAGAATAATGTGATCAAGGAATAAAAGAATGTGTTAGAAAGCATTTGGCAACTTTCAGATCTATTTCATTATGTAATAAATATTTTATTTTAGTTTTAACTTGGTTTTAATGAGATATTGGAACTTAATTTTAGTAAATTTTTTGTTTTATGCAAGCTACTAGAACTCTATTTTTAGCACATTCTTACAAGAATAACACAGATGAGGTTTTGAGATCCATTCAAGAGTTTTAAGGTGTTGGGAGTGTCATAGAATCTATGTATAAGGATAATTATAATTTTTATATTTAAAATAATCCACTTTATAATTAAATATTGAACTCATACTACTATATAAACTCACATAGTCTCATTTTGAGAGAATTCTATGTTCTCACAGTCAGGAAGCAGGGTTGCCAAGGTCTTTTGATAATTGTTAAGCTTGTTGAAAGTTTATATAGGTTTTCATAAATAGGTTATAATATTTAATACATTTTTTAATAATTTTAAATATTATTATTCCATTTGAATTTCACGATACCAAGAGAACCTCCACACACAGTCTTAATGTACACCCAAAATTATGGAAACTTGCTTTTTGGAGACATTTAGTTATTGTTTGTGACCAAAGAACTTTTGGAGGAGTTGAGGGAAGTTTGGTTTGAACTTATACAGGTATTAGGATTTTTTTATTTTGTTTAAAACTCATTTCATATTATTTTACATGTTCTTGGCCTTGTGTAGGCCTGTGTAAACCAAGAACTAGGGGTTGAGAAGGAAACTTGCATAACTTTCTTTCCAGCTAGCTAAAATTTATTAAATTTAGTAATATTATGTATTTTACCTAGATATATAGTATTTTTGAGGTTTTAAGTTTTTATCTAACCATACAATATGGTATCCAAGTTTGTGGGTTTACTTTAGGCTTAAAGAGACCTAATTGATACAAGGGGGTGTTGAGTTGGTAGGTCTCCCTTGGGAATTATGTCATTTTGTTTGAAGTAGGAAGGGGATAAAAGGTATCCAAAAATGTGTTTTGTTAACTTTTAATCTTTATATATTGTTCTAAACTACTAGGTTTTCATGAAAATTGGGCTACAATTAATTAGGCTGTAAGAGAGAAAGCGTAAATTGTTGGAGAGTTCTTGCTTGCAAATTATGTTATTTGTTTAGATATATGAGACAGTTAAAATAGGTAGGGGATACATCATATGATCCATTTTTAAAATTCTAGAGTCTTGATAACCATGAATGAGGCTTTTAGGTCCATGTTTTTTATTATAGTTCAGGTCTACACAAGAAAAGAGCTGAACACAATGAAAATAATTAAGCACAATAATAATATATTGCACATTGTATATTATTCAGTAAAAAAACATACATATATATAAATTATTCTCCTATAGATATGGATAATCCTATCTCCATTACTATCTCATCTAACTCCCATATTAAACTCAAACCTATTTACATGAGTTTAGTTTAACAACCAAATCTCACACAAATAATAATATACTAAAAAAATCATAATATGAGTTATTATTATAAGCTTATTTATATTATCCTCGATAATATAAATTATACACATAATTAATAATGTGAACACTAAATACTTTAACATTTACCCCCATGTGAACATTATTAATTCATATCCTACACCCCCTTAATGTGAACATGGGGAAAATAACTCTCCCATATTTGCACCTATAATCATGCCCTGGTGATTTTCAAAGGATAATCAAAAACCTCACATGATGGTTTTACAAATGGTTGACCAATAACCAAAACATTGGTTTTATAAGTGGATAACCAAAAACCACATAATAGTACCTGATGGTTTTACAAATGGCTAACCAACAACCAAAATAATGATTTTAAAAATGGCTAACTAGAAACCTTAAAACAATGGTTTTACAAGTAGTTTACCATAAACCACATCATGATGTGCAGTTATAGATTCTAACTCTCATCATTCTCACATTTTAGAGAATTTACATAGGAATATACAGTTCACTTATGCAAATTTTGAATAGGCATACAACTTTTATTCTTATTCATACCATACTATGCTAAAAATAAGCACACCACATAACTGTAATAAAAACACCACTAAATTAGAAAGTAACACCATTGCTAGTGGCTAATGAGAGGCATAAAAATTATCCTACCTCCATTGCCTCTGACCTCTAGTTTAAGAAGCTACTCACCTAGCAAGAACATCAATGAAGCTCATATGAGGAGAAACTCCTCACATAATTTGGACATCATGTACAAGCAAAAATACGTCCATGAGGCAAATTTTTTTTACAATTTTGAATTTATATGACAACATGACTTGATGATGACCCAAAAACTTTTGAAACTTTGACTTTTTATGACTTGACTCTTTTGACAACTTACTAAATGACTTTGATGACATATTTGATTTAGATAATTTTAAGTTTGATACTAAAAAACTATACAGAGTAATAATAATGCCAAACATCTATTAAATTTTAATATAGCTAAAAACTATAATTAAAATTTTAATTGACTTATAATATGGCATTATATTAAGATATGTACCATTTATATTGAAGAGACATTAAAACAACCATTGAACTTTGATTAAAAACCTAAAATAATGAATGACAGTATGGTTTTGACTGACCATATACCGATAAGACTCAAAACTAGGAATAAATAAAATCTACGACTATAGACATTTAAAAAAATTGAAACTATATCATGCTATTAAATTTTTATTTAATTGACAAAAACCACATAACATGACTTAAAATTGCTTAAACGAAGATTGACTCACATTAAAAACTAAACACTACTAATAATAATAAATAAACTTACATGGATAGAGGAATACGTGTACACAGTAATGATATAGATTTAAATGTGAAACCAATACAAGAAATGCAGTCTTGATTTTAGTAAAAATGAGGATGATGTGATCATGGATCTGGAGTTTTAGTCATCGACAATGAACTCATCAAAAATCTTCAATGCAAAATGGTGGTGACTGGTGGAAAAAGTATATGGAAGCTTAATGGATTTGTTGAGGCTATAAGTGATCCATAATATAGGTAAGACCAATAATAGTTGATATAAGTATGAAAATTAAATAAAAAATATATTATTTTTCTAATTTTGAATACCTTTATGAGTTGTGATCTAGTATGTGATAAATTTGGTGCTTCAACAAATTGATTTTTTCTACGAGATGAATCTCATAAGATTATTGAAGCAAGGCATCCAATATTTAACTCTACATACTTCTTTTATTTTGAACATAAATCTACAAACTGATGGAGAGAACCAAGCTTTCAATTTATTCATTTAATCCACTCTATTGAATGAGCCACAATGATGTGAAGCAAAGCTAAATGTTGAAATTATTGACAAAATTATGTAGTTGTATTCAAATTATTTAGAGATCATCAAAGGGGTTAATGGAAAATATTATATCTAACACTATAAACAAATCATTGATCCATTAAAGGATCCTCTTAATCTGATACTAGATGTTGATTCTAGTTCAGGTCTACATAAGAAAAGAGCCAAACATAATGAAAATAATTAAACACAATAATAATATATTACACACTGTATATTATTTAGCAAACACACACACACACACACACACACACACACACACACACACACACACACACACACACACACACACACACACACACACACACACACACACACACACACACACACAGAGGAAGGATTATCCTATAGATAGGGAGATTCCTATCTCCCTAAATATCTCATCTACCTCCCATATTAAACTCAAACCTATTTACGTGAGTTTGGTTTAACAACCAATCTCACACAAATAACAATATACTGAACAACTCATAATACAAGTTGTTATTACATGCATATTTATATTATCCTCAATAATATAAATTATACACATAATTAATAATGTAAACACTAAATACTCTAACACATGTACCTATTTGATAATGAACAATCTTGAACCAATAGTAAATGCATAAAAGTGGTGTATGAGATAATGAGGGTGATTCTAAGGAGAGAGAAAGTGTAGAGGATGATGAAAGAGGGAAATGTGTTAATAGATAGAGGTAGACTATGTTTTCCAAGGGGCTTAGGTGCCTAATGATAGCAAGATTAATAGGAGGGTGTAAAGAGGAATAGAATACCTATGACAAGGAATCAAGTCAAACATAAAAATAAAGAGATCAAAATAAGAAATTAGAGCTGGGAAATTGGAATATGAAGAGTGTAGACTAGGATATACATCACTTTGTTAATTATGATGCATACTATCATGTGTAATATAAAAAATCAAGTTTCATAAGGGTTACCATATCAATTACATCAATCACATACATCATCTATATAATCAAATCATATATGTTTAAAGATACCATGATCATAACATACATATGTCTAATCAATACTAATATAAAAAAACATTAATAAAAAAAATCCAAAGACATAATCATGTAAAATAAACCATCACATGAGATAACACTAAATATCATAACATCTCATATATATCAAAGAGTCTAATGTCCATATACATAAAAAAAAATGGGAAATATGCATCAAATGATAATGCAAGCACATCTTGAATCATCTGAGTACATCATATAACATCAATACATATCATGAATCAAAATGCGTAGTACTATCTCAAAGTAGTCAAATCTGGTTGTGATTGTCTCTAATGGCTCTATCTTATAGGTGGAGGTGGTTGTGTCAGAGGACCAATGGTATAATATCTTATAGAAGCTTATGATACTAATATAACTCATGTTGAGGTCCTATGTGATTGATAAGATCTAAAAGCTGACCTTTGTTCACTATACTCAGAAAATTTAGGCCTCTTAGTTGCCACTAGCACTACTACCTTGTATAAACTCTTGTAATAAGTTATTTCATCCTTAACCTAAATAATTTTCTCATAGATATATACCAATCCTCTCTTGGTCACAACCTCTCATTCATCATCCAACTCTCTCTATAATTGGGCCATCCATACCTTTACAACATACCTCTCAGCCCATGCTAAATCCCATTTTGATATAGTTATGTCCCTCTATGTTGTAATCTATGCATGATCCTATAATATAACATCCCTCTCTTATCTATATGAGTCTCTCTCTATATTGAGTTTTTCCTATATATAAATCATCTTGGCTATCTCTACATGTAGTCTAGACATCTCTATTTGATTTACATTAATATTTTCATGTTCTCAAGATAAATATTATGATTGGTGATCCAACCTAGCCTATATACTTGAGACCTTTGTCTCTTTGGCACTAATCTCCTATCTCAATCTATCAATAAGTGATTGAGTTTCATTTGATACTATGGGTCTCTGTGAGATAGCATATCCTACATATTTTATCCCCTATATACCCTAATCATCACTTGTCACACCTATTTATGCCATCTCATCATCAATATCTATCTACACCTCATCCTCCATGTAATCAATATCTACATTATCTCCCTCTTCTATCTCTATATCCTCTAACTCTTATTTTCCCTCCTCTCCACCCTCCTCTACTACTCCCCTCATGACTAGATTAGCTAAAGGAACTCTTAGATCATATCCATCATCTCCATATTATGGAGTAGTTAGTCTCACAGGCTGATGTTGAGCTCAACATGTAGTATATGCCTCTATAACTCCTGAATCTACTAGCCCACCTACATATACCCAAGATACATATGATACCAATATAAATATAGCTCTAGACTAATCTTGATCAATGGCTTGTCCCCACTGATGTCTCTCTTTCATCACATGTACAAACTAATGAGGATGTGGTGGTACATCTTGTTTTAATCTAAATTAACATTGTACCCTATCTAGTATGTATCACTCAATAGTAAACTCCTATCAACCCATAATATAACAATTAGTAGTCATGTAAATCATATGCTCTATGTCATTTAACCACTAAAATTGAATATCTTATTATGGTTTAGGTCAAGTCATCATCAATCATATCATCTATCACCCATCTATAATATCTAAAATCTCCCCTATGTAGCTTGTGCCTTAGTCCTATCTGATACCAACCATATACTATCAACTCATTTGACTTTATATAATATCATATACCAATAGGTTGATTAACAAAAAATTTCTCCCATTCCCACACCTAGAATAGTGTCAATGGGATAATGTTTCATCCACCTTGGTTAACCACACTATTAATATCATAGTATAACTAAGACAAAATAGATGGTCCCCAAGAAAAAATTGTCTAAAAGCATATCTTTGACTATGCCTCCCAAGACCATGTGAAAGAACTAATCAATACTATCAAGAAATAAAAGTTTTCTAACAATAGCCATGATAAATATTACTACTCAGTCAAAGACAATAGGTATAGGAATATCCTCCTCTATAGACTCATTTTGTGTTATGTCCATCACTATCTCAATATCATCAATGTCCACATAGCCACCCCATACCATCTTAATGTCTTAGGGTCCAATCAACTCCTCTAGTGTTTCCTATCTATCCCTAAGATAAATAAAATATAAATATTTACCTCTAGTCAATAATCATAATATACAACATACATCCTCTAAAGTGACTAACACCTCTCTAGTCAATAGCCAAAAGGTAGATGTATCTGACCTCCATCACTCAACTAAGGCACTGAGTAGCACCTGATTTGCTTGAATGGATGGAATCCTCACTATGTGAAATAAAATTATGGTATAAAAGAACTTTATATCTCATGTGTCCACATGATAGGCTGACACATAATATGTGACTGTTATTCCTAAGCTATAAGCACATCCACTCGCTCTCACAATGTAGTCACAATCACTCCAATCGGTCATTTATTTATAATTCTAATTATATTTATACATTTTAATCACATATATTATTCTAATATAATCATTTCATATAGTCCTATTTAGTTTCAATCATATTTTTTCTTTGTCTCTTCGTTCAATTTTTGTTCATCTAATCAATTAGGACATTTTTAGTATTTTAGGGTGAGTTCATTGTTTAGTAGGCCAATTTAATTTTTTATATGATGAATTCATCATTAAATAGTCTTTAGACCTTTTCACCATTATCATAATGATTTTTAAAATAGTATGGGCCATTTAACTATTCTTTGTTCAATTTTTCCTTTTACACAACCCCTAATTTTCTTGATGTTTTCCTCATTTCTAATGGTAAATTCATTGTTTGATCGAATAAATTTGTCTTTTGACTAGACAAATTCATCATTTATAAAAATTACTCCAAAAAATTTATAAATTTGGTGATTTCACCATTTATGTGGTCCAAATTTATGATTACATGGATAAATTCACTAAAATGTTGATAAATTCATCATTTTCCATGATGAATTCACCATTTACATGGTTGAATTCATCGATTTGAAAAAACATGAATTCATCAAATAACTAACTTTAACATGTAATAAATTATATTAAATGACAACTTTAAAAAAATTAAGGTACTATCCAATGGTCCCATCCCTCATGGTCACCTATGCTCTCGAATCCAATCTAGAAATGCCCTTAATCATGGTCTACGAGCCATTTTATGTAGGTTTTTCATGTGCAAAATCTCATAGGTGAATTTAGAGATGGGAGGGTGAAAATGAACCAAATATTCACCCTAGGGTGAATCTATAATTTCAAATATTCTCTCAATTTCACTATTTTTCTTCATTGGAGGCTCATTTTTAAACCCAAGATCCATTTTTCTCATTTTCACCTATCTCTATCATTTTTCTCCTCTTATATCATTTCTACTCTATTCTTTCATCATTTAGAGGGTTCACTCAGCCAAATATTTTTATGATTCTCCCCTTGAAGTTGCATCCAGGGCCTACCAATCATTGCTTTGGGGCATATTTGAACCCATTTTCAGGTATTTTTAGCAAAATTCATCAAAACTAACATCCACTAATTTTTATTCTAATACCATTTTTATGACTTTTTATTATTTAAAAATCCATTACTCCATCTACATATCAAAAAATCTCCTCAAATAGGGGCAAATATAGAGACTCCACTTTTCTCACTTCTATGCTAAAGTTGTAAAATAGAATGACTTCTTGTAATTACACACAATTTGTACTAAAATCCTTTATTCATCTAACATACATGTTTGAATTCATCTCAAGGCATCTCTAGGTGAGCCAATTCATCTTATTAGATCTATTAAATCATCATTCTCTAGTTAATTATCATTCTTTAGTCAATTTCTATATTCAATTATCATTCTCTAGTTAATTTCTCTATTTAATTACTTTATTCTAGTCAATCCAATAATTACCTCTTCTCTAATTAGTTAATGTTATTAATCCCTTTTATCTAAATAATTTTTCTAAATATGATTTTATTGCAAATAGAATTATAATTATCTTAAAATTAAATAATTCTTCTTTTTCCCTCTAAGTGAGCATCTTCATGCAAAGAAAGGATCTTGATGTCTTGTTTAATATTCATTTGTGAGATAATTAAATTAACAAGTGAATTAATAGCCAAGATTATTATTTACCCTTCATCTTGGAGACAATATGAAGGTCCCACACTAAATCTTTTGTGAGAACATTATCAACCCTTCATCTTGGAAATAATCTGAAGGGACCACATTGGTGATCCATGTGTCTTTTTGGGAATAGATATCCACCCTTCATCTTGAAAATAAGATGAAGTGCTTATATTAACTCTCCTTTGATATTTTTAAAGATCATCCTCCACCCTTCATCTTTATTTAGATGAAGGGATAACATTAGTGATCTATTTGTTGATCCATTTATACATTTGAGGACTCATTTACAACCATTCATCTTGATCTCAAGATTAAGGGTCCCCACTAATCTAGGTTAATTATAAATGGACCCCTTTGCATTATAATTAACATGCTCAAATTAGATAACAAAGTGATGTCAAACATCAAGACTCTTTATGCATCATCCTCATAAATTATTTATAAAGGTCAATAAGGTCCAAAGTTTCAATGGATATGTCATCACATAATTATCATTAGCAAAGATCATTCAAAGATACATCTAAGCCACATCCAATAAAAAAAGTCTTTAATGGAGGTTTGCATATTTCTAGCTTAAATCTAATGAATTATTGACTAACCTTTTGTATTGCTCATGAGGTCTTATGATCTAAGTTTGTTTTCATTTATTTTCATGTTATTGGTTAGCTAAAAATAATAATAATTAAAATATAGCTAAGTGAGATTCTTAATGACACATATGGCATGCCCAATGATCACAAACACAAAATATTTTACAAACCTCTGCAATACCATTCTAAAAGGGAACTATAAGTGGAAATGCCATACAATACACATCCTCCTACATCACATTATGAACACCGATTAGATGGGATTATTCATACTTATACATGACAATAATAATGAAAATATAGCTAAGTGAGATTCTTAATGACACATATGGCATGCCCAATGATCACAAACAAAAAATATTTAACAAATCTCTACAAGACCATTCTAAAAAGGAACTATAAACGCAAATAGCATATAATACACATCATCCTACATCACATTATGAACACCCATTAGATGGGATTATTGGTACTTATAGATGACAATAATGATGAAAATATAGCTAAGCAAGATCCTTAATGACACATGGCATGCCCAGTGATCATAAACACAAAATATCTAACAAACCTCTACAAGACCATTCTAAAAAGGAACTATAAGTGCAAATGTCATACAATACACATCCTCTTGCATCACATTATGAATACCCATTAGATGGTATTATTGGTACTTATACATGACATATACTTCCTATGTCTTAAAGACCCTCAATTACTTTTGATGACACTGAGATTAAGCATGATGACTCTGATCTTAATTATTTATTCATTTGAGTATACCTTGATAAACACCCTATATGAAGTGTTATTATTTATAATGGTGAAAGCGAGCATATTTGAATCATGACATTACTTATGAACTTGGGTTTTACTCATCATGATTTGCATATTTCTACTCGATCAATTAGATCATTTGATGGGACCTCCCAGAAGGTTATTGACGAGATTAACCTACCTTTGTAGGTTAGTCCTACACATGTGATTACTACCTTTTCAATTATACCTTCCATGGGAATATTTTATATGTTATTGGGAAGACCTTGTATCCATGCACTTTGATAAATACCTTCTACAATACATGGGTGTGTTAAATACATTCATGCCAATCAGATAATTACATTTTCTAAAATCCCATATGAGCATCCTCTTAAATAAGAGAAACTTATACATAGATAGTTAATTATCAAGCCTACTAAGAATAATTATCCATAAAATGGTAAGAAATAGACAATCCCATTTATAGGTTAGTAATACTTGAGAAAACATTACATTAAATAGATTATATAAAATCATCATCTACTACACAACAAGTTCAAATATCTAGATTACCTACACATGTTCATATTACTTCTATTCAAAATAAACACAAAGAACCCAATTATGGGCTCCATAGACCCATACTCCTATTACTCCTACTATTTATCCAAGACCACATAGTCATATTTTACATACATAGAGCATCACAAACACTATAATGACAAGTATTTCACCTATACATGCTCTTCAATAGCACCACCCAATTATTACACTAGGTTCATAGTTGGGAGATATCCTTGATCAACCTTTGCATGGGATCATAGGATAACCTTTCAATTTCACATTCCAAAAATACAAAAAAAAAAAAAAAAAATCAAAACTCTAAAAACATTTTTGGCACCTACATACTCTATTTGATCCTTGGCATATATGTGTTAGTTACATGTTAATAGATGGCATAGCGATTACTCATACATACACATGTGTGTCATAATTATACTTGAGTGTGATATAGGTATACACAGATACATGATATATTCTTATTTCAGATGTTGGGTCTTCCTTATACTCATTTTATATGGACATTAGGGACATCCACCTCTATGCTCATGATACTTACAGGTTATAATGGTCACTATACATACTTACATAGGAATTTATCCACGATTATATATTAAAGAGCACACCTGATATGTTATTCACTTAAATGTTTTAATACATATTAGATCCATGAGATCCTAGGACATGTTTATGTTAGTTTCTTATGATTTCTTATATGAACTTCTTTGAGTTTATTTCCTTACTATTTTTTTGCTTGTTTGAGCATTTTAATATGTTCCTTTTTTTGTATCCCCTATTCCTATGTGTTCTATCTTTGACATTTGAACATGTCATTGATTTTCATATGGAAATTTTAATATGTCATCCTTGATTTTATGGATATTTGACTAAGTCATGTCCCTTTGATTATGCAAAATTTGAACATGCCCCTTGTTTGTGGTCTCCTTGGACCATCACCTTTTGACTTGCTTTTGAGTGATCTTATATGTGTCCTTAATTTACTTGTTGAGCTTGTAATATTACTATATAAACATTAACAATATATTTATCATACAAATTATGCCTTTAAGGGGTCACATTATTCTATTCACTTCAATGATAAATTTACCTATACATGTTGTTTTATATGCTCCATGGTTACATTCACATATTATATAGTTGTCTTATACTTTTGAGGTGAGGTAACTACCAATTTATATTCTTCCCTCACCTCAAAGGGGTGGAATATCAGTGGGAGCATGTTATATATGCATGATTCCATACATTCAAAAAATTTAGATGCAGTGGGGGTATGCTTTAGAAATGTTCTCCACACTTATTTAGTATTCAGCACACTCAAATTCAGTGAGGCCATGTTTTGGAAACATGTCCTCCACATTGGTACTTATTTTAGTTTTTATATTTATCCATATATAGTAGTGAAATATTTTGGAAGCATGTTTCCCACACTTATATAGTTTTCAAATCAGCCAAAGCAGATAGTTATATAATGCAGATTTATAGTTGTGGAAGAATTCTATACATTGGTACCATTGTTATACATAGTTTCAACATGAGACATATCTAAGGTGCATATTTTATGTAATGTGCACTTAATATTACAAACTCAAAATCAATTTCATATTTTAAAAAACTCTTAGGTACTATCATCACCCACTAGGATGTACTTTTATAGATTGTATCGAGCCAATCTAATGCAATAGTTGGTTCAATTTTGTTATGGTTAAGGTGATTAAATCATGAAATATTGAAAAAAAATTAGGTTGGAATTTATTGTATCATCCAATATTACCAATTTTATTGTATGATTTGACTTTTTTCTCTCATGCTCACCAAGTTATAAGTATGATTGGGTTGCATGATTGAACTAATCTCAACTTCTAAGTGACAACTCACCTTTTCTCCAAGTTCAAGGACATGTGCCTTCTAATCTCTATATCTCTCTCTCTATTTCCTTATATATATTTACTTTCCATACTTATACATATTTTTCATAATCTCAATTTTAGATCCTTACAATGATACTTCTTCCAAATCTACTTTCTAATAGGTAAGGTGGTTACATTGATACACAAGTTTATTCCTAAACCTTACTCTTTCAATTTAAATCATTTTAATTACTTTAAATTCAAGATTATATGTACTATAACATGCTCTTGTTTTATGTTAGTCACCATCAAATTTCTCAAGTTGAAATAAACCAAGGCAAGGTGTGTTATATACTCCTAGGTATGCATTCCCTTCCTTTAAACTAGTAATTCTATTACTAGATAAAAGGGGGGCGCAGGGGGGGGGAGAAATGTACACATTAATTTATGGATTATATATCATCTTAATATTTTACATGTAGAAAACTTAGACCTTGGTTGTTACTCTTAGTTATAAAAATTTCTCACTTTTGAATCCTCACATCTACTCTATCTTGTACCCCTTGGACTATCTCTTGGTCCTACCAATCTTATGTTGATGACTCAAAACTTATATCTTACCTAGAATTCTTAAAACCTACTTATCTTCCATATCTACAAGTTTTGAGTCTATATCTACTTTTTTTCCTCGAACACTAACATTTAGGATAGGCACTTGCATTGATGTGTCTTACTCTAACATAAGTGTCTAGTATAATAAATTCATCTAATTTTCAAATGAAACATATCTTAATGGTCATCCTAAGTTATTTAATGCAATTTATTTCTTTAAATATATTGATATAAATAAAATATCAACCCTCATTCATTCCTAATCTATGAAACCTAACATATACCAAGGCAACTTATCAAAGCACTCAATCAAACACTTGATAAAGTAAAGCTTACTTATTTTATCCTATTCTATATTAGTCATATGTATAACACATACAAAGGTTTAAAGTATTGAAGGAGTAACCCAAGAGATATATTGTTTAAGTTACAATCTAGGTCACTGTTGTACTTACTTTTCACTTATTTCATGATTCACACACAAGCCAACACATATGGGAGAACTGCATCATTATTATGCCCTCTTTGGAATATTGGCTATGCAGGTATCACTCATTAATAGAGGGGTCCTTGGGGTTAGTTTAAAATCATGTGCCCACTAAATCATTTCCTCTAAGGTCACTATGAAGATGAAAAACTAGAGTTTTACAAATTCATGAGGAGTGACAATCCATGACCCAAATCTAATTGCACCAGAGTGAAGGTGAAGACAAGAGTAGACCAATCTAGGTGGTCACATCCTTTTATATTAGGTATTCTATATAGGAAACATCTAAGGTTTATATAGTAGCATCGATGTAACCATCCAAGGCTAATGTTAGTGTCCATAGCTCTAGAGGTACTCAATCTAGAATTTGATGACTATTAGAGAATCATCTTCTAGTTTTCTTTCTACGTATTCAAAATATATAACTATATTAGTATCAAAAATAGATAAGTACATTACTTATTTTTCATTTACATATCTAGCATAATTTTACTTACTATTTTTAGCCTCTCTTAGTTTAATAAATTTATTATATGTTTATCTTAATTTTAGCACCCAATTATCCTGCTTTACAGATAGTTTATCATCCTTATGCCCTAGGATATCTCTACTCATTTGACCCTAGACTTACCACAATCTAAAATTTTAGGGTTAAACATTTGGTGAACATGATCTTTGAATGTCAAACCCTAGGAAAATTATGGGTTTTATAATTTTTCTTGACTATTGTACTTTATTATAAATATTTATTTTTTCATTTTTTAAAATCAATAAAAAATGTTGATACAAAAACAAAATTAAAAATGAAAGATAATGAAGTATTGATTACTCTTATCAATAGTAACAAGATCTTAATGAATGCATTTTTGTATGTTACAAGAGATGACATAAGTAAACTTGATAATATTAAGACTTCTTCACCTAGTGATTGTGAATCCTTAGAAGGTACTACAACTAAATCTAAATGAATTAATTAAAATACATTTAGTGGAGGCATGGTTTATTTTTACTAACATTTATTTCCTAAAATTACTATTACTACATCTATTATGGGGCTAACAAATGTTTTAACTCAAATACCAATTTATATGCCTACTCAAACCATGATTACATCCCCTTTGATAATGAATCAACTTGGTAATCTAAATATAAATGTGTCCACTATTTAAATAGTCCTTAAAGTTATAAATACCTTTGAGGACAAGGTCACAAAAATTAAATAAAATACTTTAATTTCTCTTCATGCTATTGATTCCCAATATGTGTTACATAACCCTCTTGCAATTGAGACATATTGTTGGGTGAAAAATTGGGATTTCTAAAATATCAAGGTATATTAGATGGACACATATGTGAATTTTATGATTTTGTCTTTATATAATCCTTTGTATGTATTCAACCTTGTAAGCATAATAAATAGATTGAATAATGTGAAGAGTCTTTCTTTTTGGCATATCAAAAGGCTTGAATATGAAGAGATATCACTTTATAATACTCTATTTATAATGATAATTTGTAATTTAATATGTTTCTAATGTTTGATAATATTAATCAAATGTTTTTAATGGTTTTCCTATGTCTTTTAATTATTCTATGCATAGTGAGTATTGCGGATGTCTTGCTTTATTATTCATATAGCTTATGCCAACTATTATATATACATTAACTTTGAATGTCTTTATATAATGAGATAAAATTAGTAATTAATGGAATCATTTAGTCTTAATTACCAATAATTATAGATATTTGTTATTAACTACACAAGTTATCCATGTAATTAACATGTTCTAGAGTTTTCATAAAACCTCTACTAACAATGGTGTGATGAGCATGGAGATTTTTGAAATATGTTGAGATGGTTGCCATAGATAGATTTAGAAAGGTGGTTTGATGAGATAGTATAGAATTTTTTAGAGGAATAAACAAGAAGATTTGAAATGACTATAAAGGAGATAAATCAAGAACATATATATAGAGAGATTTACAGAAACTTCTAGTACTAATTACCTAGATTGTTATCTGTGTTGTTTTCAAGATTAGAGTATTACTATTTATAACTGAGAATGATAGAATGTATATTTTGGACAAAAGAGAAGTTATATAGACTACAAAGTATAAATTTTAATTGGACCTATGTTGTAGACTACTAGACCCAAACTGGAATTGACAACTATATCACAAAATTTGTTTTGCAAGGTTATTTAGCCTTCGAATCTATGCAACACCTATTTATCATACGAATACAAAGCAAGTTCCTTTAGTGACTACCTAAATTTATTAAATGTTTTCTATGTAAAATGCCATGGTGCCTACTACTAACAATATGGAGTAGTCACTTTGGGTACCATGGGGGTGTGTACATGATAGAAGTGAATGATGTGGAGTTGAGTAGAGAAACTTGGAATTGACCCCAGAATATGGAGGATGAGAAGAGCTAGAGCGATAATAAAATTATAGAATTAGAAAGGGAACTATGACAATAGATAAGATGGAATAAATGAGTAATCTAGAATTAACTATGAATAGGAGTGGGGGTAGAGTAGAAGATGTTGGAGATGGAAAGGTGTAGAGAGAGGCTAAAAATAAATAATGTACAGAGTATGAAAAATGGATTGATGAATAGGAAGAAATAAATATAAATAGTGTATATATAGACCTTATGGAGTATGAATAAGACTGTATGTTAAAAATATAATAACTATAAGATAAAAAGAGATCACAATTGATGAAAGGGATTTCATTTGGAATTAGGAAGGATTGTTCCTAGGAAGAAGTTAGGTTTGAGTGTAGAACTATCATAGGTTTAATTTTAAATTTATATTAAGTTAAAATTATACATCATTCACTTCAATATTATGCATCCCCCCATCCTAATATATTATCTGGGAAAAGAATAAATGTAAGAGAAGAGGCAAATACAAATTAGTTTGATTCATTTATAGATAAGTTTTGTAATCTACGAGCGAATAAATAGTAGGCAATAGATAAGAATAAGATAAAAGAGTTATGATTACTTTTTAGGACACCTAAAAATACTAGTGCATATAATTCCCTAGTCACAGTCACTAGTGCATAAACACATATAGTCACAGTCACCAATGCATATACACTTACAATCATAGTCACCAGTGTGCAAAAACTAGTGTTAACAACTTCAAGTGTGATAAATTTATTTATCAATAAATAAATGTTTATTTATTTATTGAAATATCATGGGTCTATATATCCTAAGCAATACATGGTAGAATCTAATATCAAATGGAACATTAAGGAGATAACCTTTGATGATGTTAATAAATACAAACTCAGAGGGGCTTTATCAGGGAAAGCCTTAGAGTTCATTTCTAAAACAAATGTAAATAATATTGATTTTTCACAAGTTAAATATATGTTATTAGTAGATTTTAAGGTGAATAAATGTACAATATAAACTATTTAAGACTTAAAGGAGATTCAATAAAAGTCTGGAGAATTAGTTGATGACTACAATCATAGGTTTTTTGATGTTATGAATAAAATCAATTTCATCCTAGAAGATAAGGATGCTTTGTTCATATAATGGATATGACTAGGAATTAGTCTTATTATTACATAGTACTAGATCTTGAA
Source organism: Torreya grandis (assembly GCA_037957365.1). Classification (NCBI taxonomy): domain Eukaryota; kingdom Viridiplantae; phylum Streptophyta; class Pinopsida; order Cupressales; family Taxaceae; genus Torreya; species Torreya grandis. The sequence continues at coordinate 1,700,507 of JARHVA010002404.1, forward strand.
TAAGGTTGATACCTAATCTGTTGCTCTACAAGTGGAGTGAATTGAGGATTATGTTAAGCTTCTAGTAGTAAGTTCTAAAGTAAAAGTGAAACTAGATGATTTTATGAGAAAAATATATGAGATACATGATAATGTTAAGGCTAAATTATGCTTATGGCATATAGAATTTAGTCGATAAGGCCACCATAGGAATGATTGTCTGAAACTTATAACATTGTTTTTTGAAATTTTTAGAATAGTTGGACATGTTACTTCAAAGTGCCATCTTTTATAAAATCTATATATAGAAATCATAGAGCATGTATTATAAATTTTTTTAATCAACAAATCATGATGAGAGGAGTCGTAGATCTCTACAAGAGATAAAAGGAGATATTACAAAGAATGTATTTGTAATTTTTACATAGTAGTTACCAAATATTAAGTAAGAAATCATAGGCTCATATGTGGACATGATAAGTGTGACATAGGGTAGTCCCTAGTGGATACCTTCATCACCTTAATAACAACCCGAAGGTCGAGTTGGTTGGATTTTATATTCCCTATAACTATTAGTATTCATAGAATAATATGATTCCATAACAATCTGATTGGGCTTCAATTTTTCCTCAACACCAATATGAAGGGTACAATGCACAAAAAACCTATCAAGGAGGATATGCCGGATGATAATCACAAGGATGGGGATACTAACAAAATAGAGGTATCTCAAAAGAGGCTATAGGTGAGGTTATCAAGGAGGATATCAAGGAGGTTGTAATGATGAAAATCACTAAGTTAGACCACATGTGTAATGTTATTTATGTGGATAATATAATCACTATGAAAATAATTTCCCTACCAATCTATAGAGATAGACCTATTACATGTACTATAAAATTAAAGGCCAACATAAAATAGAAGATTGTACAATGATCAAGAAGAAAAAGGAGAATCTGATGTGTAATGTAAACCTGACCAATGTATAATCTAAGGAGAAGTCATTTATCTAGGTAGTTATCAAACAATAACATGTAGAACAAGGACTGACACCTTTGAATATGCTATTAGATTAGGGAATTAAAAAATCTCAGCCTAATAAATATGTTGATCGTATAAGGGAGAAGACTTTGATGTATCAAGTATCTCAAGTTATGTAAAATATAAAATAACAAAACTCTTTAGAAAGAGATACAATAGTCATTGATGTATAGATATATGGATACATTATGCCCATAATGAAGCAGGAAGGAGTTCTAATTAATTTGAAATCCTTACTAAAGTTACTCGATACACTCTGTAATGAGGATATATCATAGAATATTACTAACCTATTTCATAAAATATTAGAGTGTGTACAACGAGAGCAAAAATATATAGATAAGGTTGTCTGGTATGTGAAAACTAAGAAGACTTAGAATGTTAATTCATGTATGGATATTGATATTGCAGGTTATGAAATTCCTAATGTAGTACTTGATTTTGGGAATACTATGAATATGGTACCAAAATAAACATGGGAAGATATTGGTAAGCTACACTTAAATTACATTATTATCACCCTCAACCTCATAAATTATGGGTGAGTAGAACTAATTGGTCGCCTTGAGGATATGGAAAATAGAGTGATCAAGCTAAGTTTACATGATGATTTTGAATTCATTTATATGAAGCCTAATGAGATCCATTACCTTACCTTAATTGATAAAAAATGGGCTTATAATGGTCAAATGACTATTAACACAGTGCACAATCAATTGGAGGCTCGTTAAGGAGACAAAATAGTCATTCATTTGAACAAAGTGAAATAGAATCCATACACAAATCTAAAGGAATCAAATTTAACATACACATACGGTAATAATAGTCAATTTAAAGTCTGAACACATACATATAAGAATGCATTGAGAGATTTTGAGTATCAATTTTTGAAACCACACATGGATCAATCACAAATCACAAAGTAACCATCTTACAAGCTAATAATAACAAAATCCCCAGTGTTATAGTTTCAACTTGAAGGTTGTACCTCTCCATCAGTGTAATTTTATACTAGATCAAAAGTGGATGTCTTATGTAATACATGTGTAAAAATGATGGATTATATTGAACATATTATGAAGAGTGTTTTATCTTGGTAAATAACATCTTTCATAAGTGATTTCAAACACTCATATGTTAAATTGGGTGGGAGGAGATCATGAGTTATGGTCTCTATATATGGTATTTATCTTCAAACATTAGTTACCTCAATAATTTACAAAAAAGAACCTTAATCCATTCATCTTTAGGTTAGAACACCATGTTTTAGAGGTGGATCAAAGAGTTAGTGCACTGAGTTATGTGTTGAAAGCTACTATTACAACTTGGTAGGTAGTGCATAGAGATCTAGAGATACATTGGGAAGAAGCATTTGATTTTTTATGCATGTGGTTTCAATTATCATCTATGGTGAAATTCAAATGGTCAATATTTTAAAAATTACAATGTCCCAAGCTATAGATCCATCAATGTGTAGATATATGGTCTACACTAGGAGTGGAGTCAAGGTATTGGGTACACATTTTTATCCACACACTAGTACCACTACCAATATCCTAGTATATGCATTAAGAGTGCAGGAGAGACCAAACATTATAAAAAAGTGAAACAAGATTTCATTTATAGTTTTGTGTTTGAAGATGATAACCCTTTGGTGTACAATGTATTACATAAACTTAAATTTTTTTTTATTTTGTGGACAAATATAAGATTTGGGAGCTAAAACAAATTCATCATCATAGTAGGAAGAAACTCATGATTTGAGTATGACTCTTCACAATTACAAGGTGAGTTAACATTAACAAAATTTTATTAAGACTTCTAATATAATAACAGATGAGATGAAGGAATCAAGCAATACTAATAAATATTTGGATTTGGAAGGCTTATTCGAACTAGAGAGGGAATTTAAACCAACACTATCCTAAAACACATAATAAGTGGAAGAAGATAAATTACATAATATAAACATTATATAAAGAGAAGGAGAGTGCACTCTATGAGATGATTTACCTAATGCATAAAATAAAGTGTATCAAGATCTCATGAAAAATATGGAATAAAATATAGGAATAAATTTAGTTCTTAAGCTTGTGATGGTAGGAGATTATTAGGGATAGGAGTAGATTTTAGAGGCATTACAGTTGCTATGAGACTATCAAGATGTTTCCTTGACCAAATTATTTGTAATAAAAAGTTTAGATCCATCATTAGAGGAGAGTCACATAAATTTTAAAGAGTGTGTTTGACTAGTTAAGAAGTATTTGTATAAGCTAAACCACAACATGAAATTAAAAGTAAAGGCTAAACTAGATTGAATGCAAGAAGAAAGAATCATTTATCCAGTGTAAAAAGTAGAGTTGGTGAGTCCCATAGTGATATAGACAAATAAATATGGAGAGATATGGGTTTATGGAGCCTAACATGCACTCAACTATGTCTGCATCAATGATCCTTTTATAATAGCATTCATAAATGAGGTCCTTGAGTCATTCATAGGTCATGAAGTGTACTCATTTACAAACGGATTCATTGAGTACCATTAGATTTTGATCATAAAAGAGGAACAAACTAATATTACTTTTTCAATTGAATGGGGGTCATTCACATAAAAAGTAATGCCTTTTGGTTTGAAGAATGCACTAGTATTTTTCTCTAGAGTTGTAGTAAATATATTTGAAGACTTCATTCATTATTTCTTGGAAATATATTTGAATTACTAGTTTGTCTTTTATTTATTTAATGATCATCTATCAAAACTATGACTAATGTTAGAATGGTGTCAAGCTTTATGCATTTTTCTAAACTTAAATAAGTGCATATTTGTCACACCTTTTAGTGTTATTTTAGGTCATGTTTTTTTTAGTGATAGTATTCTAGTGGAACAAGATAAGATTACTATAATAGTGGGGAAGCTACCCCTAACCAAATCTACATAAGTGCACACCTTTCTCGGTCATACAGGATACTATAGAAATTTTATCAAAGGATATGCAGCCATATATATGACAATAGAAAAAATATTGTACAAAGATACAAAGTTTAAGTGGACATCAGAATGCCAAGTAGAACTTATCAAGCTCAAACAAATGTTTATAAAAACACCTATTTTAGTTTTTACTGACTAGAAGAAGACATTCTACATGCATGTGGATGATTCTAGTATTGCAATAAGAGTTATCTTAGCACAACCATGGGATGGTGGGTTGGATCATCCCATAGATTTTATCAATAAGAAGCTATAATATCTAAAAATAATTATACCACTATAAAAAGAGATGCTTTAGCTATGTATTTACATTGTAAAAATTTTACTTATTTACATAGCAAAAATTTTAACACTAACTATTGGCCACACCATTTGAGATTTTTACTAACCACTAGGCATTGTGATACTTGGCTAATAAGCCAATGTTGGTAGGAAGAATCTCTAGGTGTCTCATGTTATTTTAAGAGTTTTAATTTTAAATCAATGTAAATCTAGGGTTAAAAAATATCAAATTAGATCATCTAAATAAGATACAAAATGGTGAAGAGTAAAAAACATAGAGAATGAATCCTTAGATGCTGACTTACTCAGGGTTGTTGTAATCTTGGATAATATGGAGTACATTAAAAACTTTTTAGATCAAGGTACTTTCCCTATGCATTATATATAAATAGATAAAAATCAAATGGTCACTTGAGCTATCCCATATAGTCTCATCAATATATTTATGTACAAGATTGGGAAATATGATGTGTTGTGTAGAGTAGCATTATGGCATGTATGACCATACCTTCTTCAATAAACACACCAGGTAATTATAGGGGTTCACTTTGAAGTTGAAACCACTAATAGAAATTTTTTGCAAATTATCATTGGTGGTCAGTTTTGCTTTAGGATGCGCATAGGGTAACTAAGCATTGTGACATGTGTTAGTGAATAGGAAAGCCAAATCAATGAGATGAGATGTATTTGGTATTATTTCTTGTAAAATAACTATTTAAACAATGGGGAAACAATTTTTTTAGACCTATAAATCCCCTAATAAAATTAATTCATGTGAGGTACATTATTATTATGGAAGATTACTTCACCAAATGGGTGGAAGTTTTTATAGCCCTAATTTGTAGTTCAAAGGGCACTACCAAATTCTTATATGAAAACATTATTAAAAGATTCAGATGCCCAATCAAGATGGTTAGATATAGAGGAATGAATTTATTTAATAACACTATCTATAATTTCACTGAGCATATTCTAGTATCATACCAAAAGATCATGATTTATCACCCTTGATAAAATGGACAAGTGAAAGAGTTAAACAAAGTATTGGGAAAAATGCTAACGAACATATGTAATGTGCAAAGGGATGATTGGGAGGATTGAATTCCTATTATTCTTTGAGAATATAGAACACATTTAAAACATGCCATAGGTTTCACTCCCTTCTGTATTATGTATGTTCATGAGGCAATAATGCCTATGGAGTACATTATCTAATTATATAATTTGCAAAGGTTATGAGGCTAGGTGATCAAGATTCTCTAAAGCAAAAATTAATAGACTTGGTTAAAATGGAATGAAGTTGACAAAGATCAAAATGGATGTAATAAATACACAAGTTAAGCTAGAATTAATGGCATGATCATAACCTATGATTTAGGTAATTTCAGCCAGAATAAGAAGCACTATTATATGATAGTAGGTTTAAGGCATTCTCGATAAAAATTACATATTAGATGGAAGAACCCTAAATTATTCATGATGTTTCACAATAGGGTACCATTATGTTAAAATATTTTCAAGGAACCATATTAATAGGATATGTTAATGGTTGTAGGCTTAAATTGTACCATCATTAGTCTCTATCATTCTTATTGCTAAAAAGAGAAGGTGTCGAGTACCACCATGTAGATTAGAGTTTTTATTTAAAGTTATTTTGTGTTTTTGTTTGTTTCTATAGGGTTAAAAAAATTTACAGTGTGATCTTTAGATCACAACACATCATAACTAATAAAGAGTAGTTACAATCATAATGTACAATCGAATTCTAAGAGATAACCTATAGGAAGGATAGATGGAAATAACTATATGGAGGTCATGAAATAAGTTTGGGAATGTGGCACTAACAAGATAGGTATAGTTAAAGGATGGATAATGGTCATTAAAGGATATTAATGGCAAAGTACTTGAATAAATTACATCTTTCCCAAAGAAAATAATATGGGTAACTGATAAATAGCATCATAAAATAAATGTGTAGATGAAAGGAAATCACATCACATCAAATAACCATCAATGGATAAATCAAGGTTTCTAGACATAAAATAGTCACTATCATATCAGAAAACATCAAGTGATATTAATTTGGAAGAAAAATCATACTCAACGAGGTCAATGCATTTAAAATAGTCAACCACATGGATTTGTGCACTAAAATCTAATTAAAGAAGGGAAGGGACAACACACAATCATTACATACTTCTGTCAATAAGTGAATTTTGTGATATGTTTTCAAAACATCTTCTTGTGCACAAATTACATATCAGAGATAGAATAAGAAAATTAAGTCTTCAACTTAGGTCATGGTAAGAACCATGGAGAGAGCTCAATTATTGATCCCACTTATAGATGTGTAGAAGGAGGAGATGGGGATTGGATTAAGTGTTTGACAAACCAAATATAATGACCCTAACTAACTAAAGTTTATTGATCAAGTAGAATCTAATTTGTTTTATTTTGGGCCATAAAAAGTTTCACAAGTAAGATCCCTATTGCTCCCACTATTGAAAATATTGTCATGGATGTCAAAGGTCTAACATTGGTGATAAAAGCCCCATAACATTTAATGATGTTTTTAATATTAATATCTTAGATAATGTGTGTTAATATTTATTTAATATTAATGAATATATTTTTGGTTGTATAAAATTCAAAAGAGGGTCCATGGAGAAGTCAAAGAGTCTCAGGGTATAGACAAAAGAGGAATGGGATGCATTTTCCAATGAAGAGTCATCTTGAGGAATTCCAAGAGTCACCAAGTGAAGACAAAAGAGGTTATGGTGCATTTCTCCATGAAGAGTCACCTTAAATAATTTCAAAGGTCACCAAGATAAAGACAAAAGAGGAAATGATATATTTGGTTATGAAGGGTCACCATGTGACTTTTTAAATGCAAGGATATGAAGGGTCATGCAATTTTAGTACCATTTTCCATGAGGATTGAAGGGTCAAAAAGGGTGAATGCCAAAGGCCATTTGGAAAGCTATAAATAAAATCTTGAAAATCCATTTGTAATATGCAAGAGACGACATGGTTTTATAATTATTTTTATATAAGAAAAGAGGATAGAAAAGAAGGATATATTGTAGAGTTCTATCATTTGTTGAGTAAGCAACATTGAGAGATAGTTATGTTTTATAAACAAGAGGGGTTGGTGCTCCTGTGGGTTGATGCTAAAAAATAGTTGATGTGTTGGTGTTCAGCAAAGTGGTTGGTGATCCTACAAGTTAGATCTTGAAAACTTTGTAATTTGAGTTGGTACGCATTTATATACTTGATATTATTCTCCATGGTTTTTTCCACTTTGGGTTTCCACATAAAAATTGGGTTATATCTCTCTTTTGTGTGGTGCATGTTATTGTTTTAGTTTTATTACATATCTTGAATGTGTGATTAAGTGGTTATAAAAAATAAATAAGATTAAGCAAAAGATATATAATATATTGATTTACCCCCCTCTCAGTATATTTCATGCTTAATAATTGGTATCAAAGTAGTTTCTTTTTGAAAAAAAATTATAGCTGGAAGGTATACAGGGAAATCATGATAGCTAGATCACATGAATGTTTTTATAAAAATAAGGCACCTTTATTTGATGGGAAAAATTATGATTTTTGTATCATGAGGATGACTTACTTGATTGCACTTGGATTTGACATTTGGCAAGCAGTGGTGGAGGAATATGAAGAGCCACAGATACTTGTAACTACTTTGGCAAAAAAGAAGGTAAGTGAAAATAATGCTAAAGCTTTAAATGCTATTTTATGTGGTTTATGTGAATTAGAAGTTGTTAAAGTTATGCAATGTAAATCTGTTTATGAAACTTGGGTAAAGCTTAAGAATATTTACAAAGGTGATGGAAAGGTTCAGCAAGCTAAGCTTTAGACTTTTAGAAGATAATTTGAGATTTTAAAGATGGAAGATGAAGAGAATATAGCAAGTTACCTTTTGTAGGTTGATTAAATAGTTAATCAAATTCAAAGTCTTGGAAAAAAGTTGGAATAATTAATCATGGCACAAAAAACTTTACGATCTCAACCATTGAGATATGACACAAAAGTTTCATCAACTGAAGAGATGAAGAATTTAGATAAGCTAAAGATGGATGAGCTACATGGTATTCTTATGGTATATGAGATGTATACTGAACAAGAGAAACCCTTAAAGAGAGAATCTGATATCAAGACATCAAAGAAAGAGAAGGCTAATATTCAAGAATCAAGTGATAGTTCTAGTGATGATGATTATAACAACAGAGTTATATTCTTTCGCAAGATAAAAAAGGGCATAGGTAAATATCAAGAAAAATTACCTTTTAAATATTTTAATTATAGAAAAATTGGACATTTTTTAGCTAAGTTCCTAGATAAGGGTAATAGTGATAATGAAGAAGGAAATTCTACATACAAGAAGAATTTCAAAGGAAAAATCAAGAAGGGATTTGAGAAGAAGAGTTTGCATTCTAAATATTCTAGCTTAGTTGAAGATAGTGGAGTCAATAATTTAGAAGAAAAAGAGATTATATTCATAGCCATATATGAAGATGCCTTCACAAGTAAAAGCATAGATGATCAAGAAGAAGGACAGGATGAATCCAAAGTGAATCTAGAAGAACTTGTTTGTGCCATAGAAGAGTTAAAATCTCTTGAGAATAAGAATCAAATTTTGAAGCTCCATTTCAAAGAAAATGAAAAAGAGTGAAAGGAAATAATTAAAGATCGACAAACACACTTTGAAGAAGCTAAGAAGAATGAAAAAGATCTAATGACATAGTTTCAAAAAGTAAGTGAAGAATATGAAAGGTATGTTATTGAAATTGCTTCTTTAAAAGTAGATCTTGAGAAAACAAACAAATTAATCAATGATAGATCAGCCAATGATTCAAAATTTGAGGATAGCACTAATATATTGAATAAGATATTAGAAAGTCAAAGATTAATGCCAGATAAGATAGGTATCAAATTTGAAAAAAATAAAGTGGAGGCCACTACTTTCATAAACAAGATTAACATAGAAAAAAGAAAGAGATATGTTGAATCTCTTATAAAAGAGGAAATAAAAAGAGAAAAAGTTAAAAATACAGAAGACATCTCAAAAAAAGAAGGCTAGAAAGAACAGAGATATAAAAGGAAATCAAGTCATAGATATATAAATATGTCATATTTTATGGTTATTATTTTTATTGTAATGGATATGGTCATAAGAAAATAGAATGTTGAAAAAGGGCTAACAACTTCAAAAATAATGAGAAGGAAACTCATGTAGAGTCAAGCAGAAGCCACAACTCTTTTGCTCCTCTATTAGGCTTTAATGAAGAGGCCATAATATGTTATAAGTGCAATAAATTTAGACACATATCATGGTATTATAGAAGCATGATCAAGTCAGTCAAGAAGGACTAGACTTTTAAGGCTCCATTTCAAGAATAAAGTTCAAACAAGTTCATGGCAGAAGAAACAACCTAAAAAGTCTAGCTGGTCCAGATAGCTTTGCATACAAGAAACAAAAAAAATCCATGGTTCATTGATAGTGGACATTTGAGGAACATGAAAGGAGACAAGAGTAAGTTCATAACCTTGAAGAATATCAATGGTGGCATAGTTAATTTCAAAGATAATACTACTACCAAAATTGCTAGAAAAAGGTACACTAAGTTTGCATAATAGTAGAACTAAAACTAAAAATATTTTGTATGTAGAAGTTATTAAGCATAATCTTTTGAGTATATGTTAAATTTTTTATCAAGGGCACACACTAAAGTTTTATGAAGAAGGTTATGAAATTAGGAGAAAAGATTTAGATATTTTTCTTGCAAATGCTCAGAGAATAGGCAATAATTTTTATATGTTATCAGACATCAAATGTCAAAGATGTTATTTGAGTCAGATTGAAGAAAGTTAGTTATGGAATAGGATAATAGGACACATAAATTTTGACAATCTTGTCAACATTAGCAAGAAGCAAGTAGTCAAAAATCTTCCAAAGATTATAAAGCCATCCAACATGCTCTGTGAACCTTATCAGCATGGGAAGCAGGCTAGAAGGTGGTTCAAAACAAAAGAATACTTGACCACTCAAATGTTAGAGCTTGTTTACACTAATTTTTTTGGACCTATGAGAACTCAAATTACTCAAAGTGAGAAATATTTCATGTTGCTTATTGATGATTTTTCACATATGACTTGGGTAATGTTTTTAAAGAAAAAATTAGAAGCTTTCAAACATTTCAAAGTATTAATTTAGAATGAAATTGGTTTGAAGATTAAGTGACTAAGATCATATCAAGGAGGAGAGTTCATGTCAGATCAATTTATTAATTTTTGTGAAGATTGTAGAATAAAGATACATTATTCAACAGCCATAACTCCACAACAAAATAAAGTAGTTAAACAGAGAAATAGAACAATTCAGGAGATGGTAAGGATAATACTAAATGAATCCAAGATACTAGATAAATATTGGATAGATTCAATTGGTACAATAGTGCATATCTATAATAGATAATTATTGAGAGTCAATAGTGATAAGACTCCTTATGAGCTATGGAAAGACAAACTAGTTACAGTTGATTATTTCAGAGTTTTTCGTAGTAGATGCTTCATAAAGAGAACAGATGAAAAATTGGGTAAGTTTGAATCTAGATCAGATGAAAGTATATTTCCTAGTTATTCTTACAAAAGTAAAGCTTATAAATTTTATAACAAAATAACTAAAAAAATAGTTGAAAGTGCAAGTGTCAGGATAGAAGAAGATGGAACACAAATAATTAGTGATCTAGTAGACATTCTTGAAATCATTGAAGAGGAAGATTTTGAAGAATCAGATGAAGATTAGAAGGAGAAAAAATACACCAAAACCCCATCCAAATATGTCTAGAAAAATCATAATGAAATTGACATCATCGGGGACATAAATGAAGGAATTTGCACTAGAAGAATGATGTTAAGTGAATTTGAGCAAGTTAATTTCTCTTTATTATAAAAATTTAGCCTAAAACTTATTAAAAAGCTAGATATGATAAGCATTGGGTTAATTCAATGGATGAGAAACTAAATCAGATAGAAAAGAGTGATACTTGAGAATTAGTGCCTAGACCAAAAGATCACAATGTGATAGGAACAAAATGGGTTTACAAAAATGAGTTAAATGAAAATGGAGAAGTGACTAGGAATAAAGCAAGATTAGTATGTAAAGGATATGTTCAGATTGAGTGAATAGATTGTGAAGAAATTTTTGCACTAGTAGCAAGGCTAGAGGCTATTAGAATACTTCTTGCATATGTAGTGTTTAAAATTTTCAAAGTGTTTCGATGGATGTCAAATTTGCCTTTTTGAATGGGAATTTAGAAGAGGAGGTATACATTGAGTAGACTGAGAGATTTATTCTCTCAAATGATATTAGTTATGTATATAGATTAAAGAAAGCACTGTATGGATTGAAACATGCAAGACTTGATAAATACCTATAGGATCAAATTTTTAAGACAAGATTTTCTAATAGTAATCTTTACATCAAAATAGAATGTGAGCATTAGTTGATTATTATGGTATATGTTGATGACATAATATTTTGAGGTAACATTGAAAAGATGACAAAAGAAGTTTTTGATAATATGCAAAAAGAATTTGAGATGTCTATGCTTGGAGAATTGTCATTTTTCTTAGAGTTGAAATTTTTTTAGTCAAATAAAGGAATTTTCATATCTCAAAGTAAATATGCCAAAGAAATATTTAAAAAGTTTGGTTTTGATGATTTTGCACTAGTTGGTACATCGATAGGTACAGGGAACAAGGTGAGTAAGGATGAAGATTCACCCATTACAGATCAATCTTTGTATAGATCTATGACTTGTAGTCTTTTATATTTGATAGCATCGAGGTTAGACATTATCCATGTAGTAGGCATGGTTTAAGATATCAAGCAGCCCCAAAGGAGAGTCATGTTTAGTTGGTTAAGAGATTATTCAGATATATCAAGGGGACATTAGATTATGGATTATGGTATCCCATAGGCAAATATTTCACTTTGGTTGCTTATACAAATTTAGATTGGGCAGTTTGCTTGGATGATAGAAAGAGTATAAGTGGAGGAGCTTTATTTCTTAGTAATGCTTAGTATCATTGCTAAGTAAAAATTAGAATTCAGTATCACTTCCTATAGCTGAAGTAGAGTATATTACAGCAGTATTGTGTTGTACTCAAGTGCTTTGGATGAAGCAAAATTTGGAAGATATAAAGGTAAAATATGATGAGCCTATTTCTATTTTTTGTGACAACATAAGTGCTATTAATATTTCTAAGAATCTAGTGATGCATTCAAGATCAAAACATATTCCTATCAGACATCACTTCTTGAGAGAGTAGTTTGCATATCAATAGGTTAAGATGGAATATATCAGTACTACAAAGCATATTTTATATATTTTCATAAAGGTACTACCAAAAGACACATTTTAGTATCAATGGGAGACATTGGGATTAATTTTTTACTTCTTGCCATTGAGGATCAACATTTGTTAAGGGAGAACTAAGTGTTAGCCCTAGGATAATCCCTTCACCATTGATGTCAAATGGGGAGAAGAATAAGTACAGGTGAATAGATAGGTTCAAAAATAGGTACAGGGAATAGGTACAAGTTGCTACAATAAGGGGGAGTTACTTTATGTTTTTTAGATGGTAGTATGTGTAGGTTGGCATGTGCATTACAAGTTTTAGGATGTAGTAGTTTTAGTTTGAGGTTTTCATCAATAACAAATGGGAAGATTGTTGGAAATATTTTCATTGATGCCAAAGGTCTAGTAGCATTGGTGATAAAGGCCCCATAGCATTTAATGATGTTTTTAATAATAATATCTTGGCTAATGTGTGTTAATATTTATTTACTATTGACCAATATATTTTTGGTTGAATAAAAGTCAAAATAGTGTCCATGGAGAAGTAAAAGAGTCTTAGGGTAAAGAAAAAAGAGGAATGGGATGCATTTTCCTATGAAGAGTCATCTTGAGGAATTTCAAGAGTCACCAAGTGAAGACAAAAGAGGGTATAGTGCATTTTTCCATGAAGAATCACCTTAAGTAATTCAAAAGGTCACTAAGATAAAGACAAAAGAGGAAAAGATGGATTTGCTTATGAAGGGTCACCATGTGAGTTTTCAAATGCAAGGATACAAAAGGTCATGCAAGTTAGGCACCATTTTCCATGAGGATTGAAAGGTCACAAAGGGTGATTGAGCATTGGTCATTTGGAAAGCTATAAATAAAGGCTTGAGAAGCCATTTGTAATATGCAAGAGAGTGCGTGGTTTTGTATTTTTTATATAATAAAAGAGGAGATAAAAGGAGATATTGTATATTTCTATAATTTGTTGAGTAAGCAACATTGAGAGATAGTTGTGTTTCGTACACAAGACGTTTTGGTGCTCCTATGGGTTGGTGCTCACAAATAGTTGTTGTGTTGGTGTTTAGCAAAGGGGTTGGTGCTCCTACAAGTTAATGCTTGAAAAATTTATAAATTGAGATGGTGCTCATTTATATACTTGAGATGTTTCTACAATGGATTTTCCCACTTTGGGTTTTCACATTAAAATATGGTGTCTCTTTATCTCTCTTGTGTGGTGTATATTATTTTAGTTTTATTGCATATCTTGAATGTGTGATTAAGTGGTTAAAGAAAAGAAATAAGCTTTTTAAAATATATATAATATATTGATTCATGCCCCTCTCTTAGTATATTTCATGCTTAACACCCACATCCACTCCAAGGCTCAAAAGCAAAAAGACTGATCAAAATACCCACATTTGAACAATTCGATGAGACAATACTTGCTCTTATGAGTAGGTATAATTAAGGGGATATTAATTTATCCTAGGATATCATAATCTATATCAATGCTTAGACTATGGCATGAGCAACAAGCCTCCCAAATCATTTGAAATCCCTCCTCCCTTATAAGTCTATTTCTTTACCAATTTATTTAAACATTAGGGAGAAGTATACAAGGGAAGGTAGAGGAATACAAATTGATTCAATATATGATGCTTTAGTGCACATTCTATTTGAATGCATTAAAAAGAGGTTTTGGAAAACTATAGAACATACCAAACATGTAATAAAAAGGGTTATAAATACTATGTACTATATGATATGCTTGCATAAATACTTTAATTGGCCCAACTTTTTAGCCTTAGAGTTAATACCAACATTGATAAGATACTCATAGGCTCCTCCCAGACATTTTAATATCAGTTCTTGGTCTTATTTATTTCATGTAGTGAAAATCACCAGAAGCCCTAATTAACTTGACTATATATTTTTAGTCTATTACCACATTTATAAATATTGTGTTGACCAAAACAAGGTCATACTATGAGAAACTAGGGTAGTTAAACACATAGTAGACTGAGGCTCTAGCCTTGATCAAGTCACACCCATGAATACCCTAGGATGTCATGTAGTATTTGGGATAACATGCACTAATTACAAAACTACATAATGATATCTAGATCAAGGTGCATGAGTTATCGACTCCAACTGTGACTATGATGCCATTCTTCATCATCATGTTGGATGTACAAGTATAAATTTGGAGGTAAAAATATCTAGCTATGAGGATAGTGCCACCCTTACATTTTATTCCCTCAGAAGGAAAAAAACTAATGCCATAACAAACATAAGGATAATTATAATTGTAACCACATGTTCCACTAAAAACATCAATAGATATTTCATAACAAGATAAAGGCAAGAGGAAGACACTCATATAACAAGCTTCACCACCTCCACCCAATAAGAGGATGCATCACATAAAGTACTTATTTCCAAATTTTTCCAAGATACTAGGTGAGTTTAAATTTATATATATGGTATTCAAGGATAAATAAGTCCTAATGACTATGCTATAAGACATCGATAATGATGTGTATGAGCAAGAAAAAGACAAGGAGTTATTTTTATTGAAAGTAGTGTGCACATGTCAGGTGTAAAATTAGGTAAGGAAATACCTTTGGGTGAATATTACTTAACCTTCACCCTCTTTCATTATTGACACTATTAGAAAAGAAATAACTCAACAAAAATTGATGGTCAAAATTTTTACAAAGATCCTACTGTAGGATCTTATACTATGCAGGAATCATAATTTCTTACATAAGAGAGTCCACCCTTAACCTTGACATGAAAACCAAGGACTCACCCTTTATTAATTATATCCCCCACACTAAAATATAGGATGTTATCCTTTGGATAATTAATATAAGCAAGTGGTGCATAGAAAACACCAACATCACAACAATAATATCAGACCCAAGATGCGAAGAAGCTCAAGAAAACCCTCACTCCACCCACATCTAGGGAAAATATATTTATACAAAAAAGTACATTTTTAGAATCAACCTCATCAAAATATACCTAATCAGTTATCGAGATTGACATACTAAAGGCCATGGAGGAGCCTAAATAAATGACTTTACCACAACTAAAACTACAACAAGAAGTTGGGCAAGAATAGGATGACCTATAAAAAATATAATAAGAGGATAAGAGGAGGATGTAAAAGTAATAGAGAATAAAATTAATAAAGAATAAAATAAACAAGTAACTGTAGAAGAGGCACAACACAAACAATAAATTTTGGCACAGGAAGAGCAATGTCAATAAAAAGCTACAAAGGAGGAGTGTCAAAAATAAGTCAAAGAAGTGGAGGCTATAAATAATTAAGATGAAGAAGTAGAGGCTACATAGAAGAAATTTGAGGAAGCAAAGGATCATAATAATGAGCTAAAGAAGTGGAGGCAAAGGAAAAGGAATAATAACATGTAGAGAGAAAATAAGAAGAAGCATATGCTACATAATAAAAGAAGGAAGAAAAAAATGTGATAGCAAAGGTCAAATAGGAGCAGTACAAGAAGGAAGAACAAGCCAAACATGTAGCTAAAGTACAAGTAGCTAAGGACAAGGCCAAATCTAGGGCTAAGGCTAAAGCCAAAACTAAGGTTGAGGTTGAATCCAAAGCCAAATCTAAAGTTAAAGCTAAGGCTAAGGTTGAGGAGCAATCCAAATACCAAGCCGAGGTAGATGCTAAGACTAAAGATGAATTTGAGGGTCATGATAGAAAATAAAAATAAGCTAAAGATAAATAACAAGTAAATCATGTAAAATAACACAATTTGCTGACATAAGTAGGTGCACAGGAAGAGGCTTCATAGTTGAAACCTTAAATCACTATCCAATGGCTATGGGATGTTCCCACAACATCCACCTAATGCACCACCTTTTTTCTTCCTTTATATTAATTCACATTATGTCTGGCAATGCTTCTAACCAAATCTATATCACTTTCCACCATTGCACTTGAAACATATCTAGATGTTGCTTAGTTACCACTAACTAAACATATTGAAGGCATAACTACATTCTAAGAATCCATTTTACAAAAGGCTTTAGCCTTATAATAAGACATTTTATAGCTAAAAAGTGATAATGTAGACTTGAGTCGATAACTTACCAATGTGTGATAAATAATGAATAACATCTACCAAACATTGGTCACATAAGTGTTAGGCAACTAGGTGATGTTTTAAGAAAATTAACACATAATTTTATTAAAACAATTCACTAAGGACTAGTTAGATGCACAATAATTACAAGCAAGAGGCAAAAAATAAATTCAAAAATGGAGTCAATTTACAAATTTCTTGAGGAATATGATTAAGTTTTGGATAATACTACACAAAAATCAAAACAAATCATATAAGGGTTGTTGAATTAGAAGCAACAACTTAAAAAATCATTAGCTAATGCTCAATCAGAGTTCATAATATAAAATAAAGAAAACATGACTACTTATAATGTGATGAGAAATGCCTTAAAGTAATTTATAGATTTGAGGGATGCCACAATGTAAAAAAATCAAGCTTGGCACAATGAGAATCTATGCATTACATTTTTCAGTCTACAAGCTCAAAGACATGCAAATCGATTGGATGAGTTGGTTTTAGATATTTAGCCTAAGGTTTCCAATGCTAAAGCACTCATTACCATGACAGAGGATGAATATGTGTAGAAATTAAAAGTAATCTAGATCATGTTGCACATAATGATTACTATGGTGTAGGAAGTGTTAACAGACTAAAAGATGATTAAGTAATGTATTTCATAGATTAATCCTTCTATTACTAAGCTTATGGATAAGCCTCAATTCATTGCACCATAGAAATTTTAGTAGATCCTATAGTATAAAAATATAGTCATGCAACCCAAAGTAGCCACCCAATAAAAATAACCTCCACCATCAGATGTTCCACAACCAAGTGGGTCATCAATAGACCAACTAGAACAAGCACAATAGTAAATAATTTCACAACCATTTAATAGTTCACCACCACCTACCTAGTAGGTAATGTGTACCTCAATTTTGAAATTTCACTAATTTTTGAATTATTTTTAAGATAGCCTTAAACATTAGGAGCAGGGTCAGACTAGTTGGAAACCCATAAAGGGAATCCATCTGGTTATGTTACTCTATTGAAAACCTAAGAGGGTGATAGGCCAATATTCTACTTAGTTGAAAACCCTAAAATCTTTCTAAGTAGTGTGAAAAGGGTAACAACCAATAAAACCACCTAGATCGATAACTATCACTCTTGTTTATGGCTTATCTCCTCAACTTTAGATCATACTTCATTTTTAATACTTTGTCTCAAGACAAGACAATGATTTTAGTTCTGAAAAGTTCTAGGTGAAGAATAGGGCTCTCTAAAATCACAATTTATTTTGGATGGACACGTGTGAATTGTATGATCTTGTCTTTTTTATAATCCTTTATATGTATTTAACCTTGTAATCGTAAGAAATAGATTGAATAATGCAAAGATTCTTTCCTCTTGACATATCGAAAGTTTGGAATGTGAAGATGCAATTATTTTTAATACTCTAATTATAGCACTCATTTGTAATAGAATATGGTTTTGGTGTGTGATAGAGATTAATACAATTTTCTAAATGGTTTTGTTATATGTCTTTTACTTTTGATCTATGCACATTGATTATTATGGGTGTCTTGATCTATTATTCATATAGTTTATGCGAGTTTTTCTATATACATTAACTTTTCATGTCTTCATATAATGAGCTCGACTTAGTAATTAATGGTATCATTTAGTTTTAATTACCATCAACTGTCCTATTTTTTTATTAACTATGCAAGCTATCCCTATTATTAAAAATTCACATTTTATGATGGTAAGGGTGATCTCGAACATCATCTTTGAAACTTTTATGTAACATCCCTTGATTATGCCCCAAAAGATAAAATTTTGACCAAATTATTCCCATGAATCCTTAAGAACTATTATTTTAGGTGTTTTTATCTTTTACCTCTAAAATCCATGAAAACATTAAAACCTATTGCATGTCAATTTTTTAGACACTTTTCCATCAATATTTTTGAAAATGTTTCCTATGCTCAAAATTCCAAAATTAAACAAAGAAAAAATGAACCAATAAATGAATATGTCTTGAGATATAAGATAATACTAGTTAAAATGACCAAACCTATGGAAAATAGGGATTTTCAAGACATATTCAAGCAAAGTTTATTTGATCCTTTACACGACTCCATTGTTTACAAGAAGTTTAAATCTTTTGATGACTCATGCCATGTTGTATGTGATCATGAAATGAAGCTTATTTCATTTAATAATCCCAAGTATGTACAAAACATAGTAGATGCATATACATCTAATGCCAAATTTATAATCAAACAAGGTTATAATATAAAACCCCTTGAAACTAAAAATAAATCAACCACCATGATTAATAGATTTTCATAGCAGTCTAATCAACTTTTCCTATCTAATTCACCAAATAAATAATTTACACACTTACCTGAGTATCATGCCTCACTACTCTCATGGTTAGTAGAGTGTTAGCTTATATCTCTCCCTCATCCTATAAAAGTTGATATAAATATACCTATACTCAAAAGATATGGTGAAAATGCTTACTGTGATTATCCCCAAGGCCTATGACATTATACAAATAAATATTTTACCTTCAAGCATAATATCGAAGACCTAATTAATGACCAAAATATTAGATTTGATGATCTTCCCAAGGAATTAGGTTCACAATTTAGTTATCACCATAAACATAAAATATTTAAAAATCCTTATAAATCCATTCTAAGAAGGAAATAGAAGTTTAAATGTTATACAATGCACATCCTCCTCTATCACATTATGAACATCCATTAAATGGGATTATTGATACTTATACATGACATATACCTCTTATGGTTTAAAGACCCTCTATTAATTTTGATGAAACTGAGATTAAATATGATGACTCTAATCTTTTTTATTCATTCATTTGAGCATACCTTGATAAACACCCTATACATGGTGTTATTATTGATAATGGTGCAAGTGATAAAGTTTATACCATGACATTACTTATGCACTTATGTTATACTCATCATGATTTACATATTTCTACAAGATCAACTAGAGCATTCAATGTGACCTACTAGAAGGTTCTTAGTGAAATTTACCTACCTTTATAGGCTGGTCCTACATATGTGGTCACTACATTTTTATTTATACCTTCCATAGGAATCTTTAATATGTTATTGGAAAGACCTTGGATCCATACACTTCAAGCAATACCTTTTGTAGTACATGGTTGTGTTAAATACATTCATTCTAATTGAGTAATTACATTTTTTATAATCTCATATGAGCATCCTCTTAAACAATAGAAACTTATACCCATATAGTTAATTATCAATCCTACTAAGTGTTGAGCATTGTTTTTATTGTTGAGGCTTGGCATTGATGTTTTCATTGATGTCAAAGGTTGTTCATGAGGTATGAGGTCATTAAACAATGTAATTTTTGATTTCATATTTGATAGGTATTGCATTATTTGAAAAAATTATAAGTCATGAGATCAAGGTATAAAATAATCTAGTAATGTTTTCAATATCAGTTTTCAAGTCTCAAAGTGCTTGAGAAGCCTAGTCATTACACAAATCATAACATGAAGAAACCTTATGAGAAGGTATGAGAATGGTGTCATAGTGATATGGATGCATAGAGAATTAAGATTTATTTAAGGGTTTTTTGAGTATTAATAAGAGGCATTGGATCACTCAGGTGTGTTTCAAAGTAAGCCTACAAGGGTAAGACCTATAGACCTAACATTGAACTAGACTAGTTATAGGCCCTGCCTAACCCAATGAAGTACCATGAAGTGTTGTCAAGGCCTATGAAGGATGAAAATTAGTGTTTGATAATGTGAGATTTTTAATGAGCATATTATTAAGGTGGTGAGTGCATGGAAAGAGGCTTGAAGGTCAATTTCAAGGCCTAATGTGACTTGTAAATCAAATGCCTAGAGAGCAAAGAGAGAGATGGTGGCTTAATGGGGTATCAAAATCATTTTAAAAGGTAATAATGAACATGTGATAATTTTTAGTGGTTTGATAGTTTATCTTAGGAGTTTTGACCAAGTCTGAGGTCAAAATTTTCAAGAAAAGACAAGAAAAAGTGTTTCAAGTTCTGTCGAGTACATAGAATAAAGGGTTCTAAACCTGAGGACTTTCATGTTTTCATTGGCATGTGTAAAATATACATGAGAATATAATATGTTAATGATAAATGGGGATGGTACCTAGATCAAATTTTCAATCATTAGTTTTTGGAATAAGGGGCTAATCTTTATGAATGATCATTAAGATTAAAAGGTGGTTTAAACCTCTCTAAAACCCTAACTTTGACCCAATATGGAATATCTTGATGGAAATGGATCATAATGGATTTTATGACATATTTTTATTATTTTATCATTAATTGGACTCTCTTAGGTGCCTCTAGGTGGAATTGGTTTATCATGTGAGTGAGTGGACCTTACAAGAAAAGCCTTGTTTCTCAAAAATTTATTGTAATAATTAGAGTTAAATGAGTCAAATTTGATAAATGGATGTGAATTGAAGATTGAGACTTATATCTTAAGTGAATGGTAGTTTATGATCAATTTACAAAACTAAAATGTGTTAAATTGATCATGCAAGTTGACCTATCACTAAAAGACCTAATGGTGTAGACTATGAGAAAAACAAGGTAGAAGTGAGAATGAGATTAGGGATGTGTTTTCATGGATTTGGGATGGATAAAAATTCATGGGGTTGTTATTAAAAACCTATAATACATGTCCATATTGGATATAATATTGTATATAGTATAAAGTTTCTCTCAAATTGACTTATCTAACTCAGTGAGGTCTATGTATAGTGAAGTCATGAGATTGGTCTGTAAGACCAATATTTATATTAGAGATTATGATATATTTTTATAAGTTATTTTTATGATGTTTTATGATTATTTAAATTAATTTAAATTCTATTAAATTGATTCTACAAGTGTTCTAGGTCATTGTTTCCATGACTGTGTTTTGAAGCTTATTGGCAGTTCTAAGTGGGCTACTTATAGAGAAGGGTTTGAGTACTTTTGACTTGATTTATGAGGTATAATTCACATGGTGATGACCATGAGTTAATGATTATTTTTTTATATAATTTATTTCCATGTTTTTTTGACAATATTGTGTTTTTGTTTTAGTTGTTCAAGACAGACTTTCTTGATACATATAGGCCTAATTATGAGTAGTGTTAATGGTGTGGTTCAAGTGGTGGTTAGAGATAAAAGGCATAATGGACCCAATATGAGATTTTTATTGGTATATTCAATTTAAATATGATATTTTCCTATTGTGTGATATTTTTTAAAGTTTTCCAAGGTGTTCAAAGGGAAACATGTGCTAATGAAGTCCTAATTGAATTAGGTCTCCTTAAGGCCTAGAAGGGGTTTTGGTCCTATATGTTATAACTGACCTATTTTAATGTTTGTTTCATGTTTTTTTACATTTATTAAGTCCCATAAAATTTTAAAAATGAGTTTTAAATTGTGTATGTCTGACCAAGATGTGTATGAGCAAGAGCCTAGTATAAGAATAGGCCTAATAAGCCTGATTGTCGAGAGTGAGAGTGTGTGTGTTGAATAAAATGAGATAGAACATTAAAGAGTTTAATAAGGTATTTTATACCATTATTATGGTAAAAATAAACTACCATGAATATATGACTTGGTATTGTATATCATTATTAAGGTCATATGACCCAACCAAGTCAATAAGAGGGCCAATTGAGTGAAGAAGGCTAAATACCAGTTTGAAAAGGATAGGTGTATGATAAGAGATGAAGATGAAGATCATCATATATTTAATGAGAAACAAATATTTTTGAATTTTATCAAAGGTTTAAGGTGATTGAGTTGGTACTGGGTTATCTAGGGGGCTGGTGCCTCCTTATAAGTGGGTGCTTGTTAAAGCCTAGTCAAGTTGGTGCTTCACTAGTTGGGGTTGGTGCTTCACTAAATATTAATGTTTGACTTATAGGATAGTACTCCATTTGCATCATCAATGGGTTTTATTCACCTTAATAATTTCCCACTCAAATAATTTTTTTGTGTTTCATGTTCTCTCATGTTCATGGGTCTTAATGTGTTGCTAGCTTACTATATTGCTTTGATAGTTCATGAATGATAACGTAAAGATTGTAAATTTTTTGAAGATTTATTCATCCCCCTCTTATTCATTGTGTTTCCAACATAAATTATAATCAATTACAAAAGGGTAAGCAACATGCAATCCATTTTACTAGGTGATTAGTATTTGAGATACCATTACATCAGAGACATCTAATAAATTGTAAAAAATCCTTATCTACTATACACCATGTTCAGATATCTAAAGCACCTACACATGTTCCTATTTCTTCTATTCAAAATAAACCATAGATAACTCAATAATGGGTTTCAAAGACCCCTAATCTTATTAATTTTACTATTTATCCAAGACCATAGAGTCTTATTTTAAATACATAGAGCATCATAAACACTACAGTGACAAATGTTATACCTATACATGCTCTTCGACAGCATCACCAAATTATTACACTAGGTTCAAAGTGGGTCAATATCTATGATCACCCTTTGGATGGGATAATATTATATCTTTTTTACTTCCCATTCTAAAAATATCAAAATATATTCAAAACTTTAAAAATATTTTTGGCACCTACATAATTTATTTTATCTTTGGCATTTATGTGCTAGTTACATGTTAATTTAAGGCATTTAAATTACTCCTACATACATATGTGTTCCATGCTTCTACTTGAGTGTGATACATGCATACATAGATACATGATTTATTCATATTTATATGTTGGGACTTACCTCTACTTATTTCATATGAACATTCGGGGCATCCACCTATATGATCATGATACTTATAGGTTATATCACTCTATGTTCAAGCTACATTATCCTATTTTAAGCTCATATATATACTCATACATGTATTTATCTATGATTATATATTACACAGGGTACTTGATATGTTATGCACTTAACATTTTTTAATACACATTAGATCCATGGGATACTATGACATGTTTATTCTAGTTTTTTATGATTTCTTATATGTACTTCCTTGAGTGTCTTGCCTTTCTATTGTCTTGCTTGTTCAAGAATTTTAATAGCCTCCTTTGTTTGTATCCTCTGTTCTTATGTGTGCTCTCTTTGACATTTGAACATATCATTAATTTTTATATGTAAATTTAAATATGTCATCTTTATTTCTATGGACATTTGACTAAGTCATGTCCCTTCAATTGTGCAAAATTTGAAAATGCCCCTTGTTTACAGTCTCTTTATACCATTGCCTTTTGAATTTATTTTGAGTTTTCTTGTGTGTGTGATTGATTTAGTTGTTGATCTTATATTATTACTATTTATGCATTACCATGATCTTTATCATGCATCTTATCCTTTCAGGTGATCACATTGTTCTATGTGTTTCAATGATACATTTACCTAGACATGTTCTTCTATATGTTTAATGGTTACATTCACATTTTATACAATTGTATTACACTTTTGAGGTGACATAAATACTGGTTTTTAATCTTACCTCACCTCAAAAGGGGGAAATATCACCGGGAGCATGTCATATAGGCATCGATTCTACACATTAATAGTTTTTAGAATCAATGGGGGAATGCTTTAGAAGTATGTTCTCCACACATATTTAGTATTTTAGTGGGGGCATGCTTTGGAAATATGTATTTTGCATTGGTACTTATTTCAATTTTTATGTTTCTCCATATATAGTGGGGTCATCCTTTGTAAGCATGTTCTCAACACTTAGTTTCCAAATTAGCTAAAGCACATAGATATATAGTGCAGATTGATAGTTGTGGTAGAATTTTATACATTAGTACCATTGTTATACATAGTTTCATCATGAGACATATCTAAGGTGCATATGTTATGCAATATGCACCTAATATTTCAAAATTCAATCTAGTTTCATATTTTCAAACATTCTCAAGTACTATTTATTGATGTTATTTTTGTCATAAGTTAATGCTTTAGGCTTGTGTCACAACTCACCTCTCTTGAAAGGATGTTGTATAGAATCTATTCAAATTTTATATCTACTAGTCGAGGCTCATTGATCTTCACTTAGTGTCATGTTGTGATGATTCCATTCAAGAGGCCTTTATTCATTCAACCTATCCTAGATTTTAAGTGTGAATTTTAGTAGGTTTTGGATACTTAAACAATGTAAAATAAGAATTCTAATTTTTTGTTTTGTTTGGTCATGTTTAGTGTGGGTGTTGAAAATAGGTCAACAAATATTCATCTGGGTATTGCCCTATTATAAATAAACAAATGTAAGTTTTTTAAAGTGATTTGTAGATGATTTTGTTGTGTTCATTCCATCATATTAACATTAAACAATGCAATAATATGGTGGATAAAAATAAAGCAGAGATTAAGCTATTAGTTAAGGCATACCTTGCTTTAAATCCATAAATTAACCAACTAATAAAAGAAATGAAGATAAGGGAAAAGGAAAGAAATAAGATCATGTAATAACATAAAAAATTTGGTATCTTGAACATAAAAACTTCATAAATTAGTTAATGACTGAACCAACATATGCATAATTAGATACAAATCTAATGTAAGCACATATCTAAGGTGCATATGTTATGCAATATGCACCTAATGTTTCAAAATTCAATCTAGTTTCAGATTTTCAAACATTCTCAGGTACTATTTATTGATGTTATTTTTGTCATAAGTTAATGCTTTAGGCTTGTGTCACATCTCACCTCTCTTGAAAGGAGGTTGTATAGAATCTATTCAAAGTTTATATTTACTAGTTGAGGCTCATTGATCTTCACTTAGTGTCATGTTGTGATGATTCCATTCAAGAGGCCTTTATTCATTCAACCTATCCTAGATTTTAAATGTGAATTTTAGTAGTTGTTGGATACTTAAACAATGTAAAACAAGAATTCCAATTTTTTGTTTTGTTTGGTCATGTTTAGTGTGGGTGTTGAAAATAGGTCAACAAATATCCATCTAGGTATTAACCTATTATAAATAAACAAGTGTAAGTTTTTTAAAGTGATTTGTAGATGATTTTTTTGTTTTCATTCCATCATATTAACATTAAACAATGAAATAATATGGTGGATAAAAATAAAGCAGAGATTAAGCTATTAGTTAAGGCATACCTTGCTTTAAATCCATAGATTAACCAACTAATAAAATAAATGAAGATAAGGGAAAAGGAAAGAAATAAGATCATGTAATAACATTAAAATTTTAATATCTTGAACATAAAAACTCCATAAATTAGTTAATGAATGAACCAACATATGCATAATTAGATACAAATCTAATGTAAGAACATATCTAAGGTGCATATGTTATGCAATATGCACCTAATATTTCAAAATTCAATCTAGTTTCAGATTTTCAAACATTCTCAAGTACTATTTATTAATGTTATTTTTGTCATAAGTTAATACTTTAGGCTTGTGTCACATCTCACCTCTCTTGAAAGGAGGTTGTATAGAATCTATTCAAAGTTTATAGTCAATCCAACACAGTAGAATTTACTAGTCGAGGCTCATTGATCTTCACTTAGTGTCGTGTTGTGACGATTCCATTTAAGAGGCCTTTATTCATTCAACCTATCCTAGATTCTAAATGTGAATTTTAGTAGGTTTTGGATACTGAAACAATGTAAAACAAGAATTCCAATTTTTTGTTTTGTTTGGTCATGTTTAGTGTGGGTGTTGAAAATAGGTCAACAAATATTCATCTAGGTATTGCCCTATTATAAATAAACAAGTGTAAGTTTTTTTAAGTGGTTTGTAGATGATTTTATTGTGTTCATTACATTATATTAACATTCAACAATGCAATAATATGGTGGATAAAAATAAAGTAGAGATTAAGCTATTAGTTAAGGCATACCTTGCTTTAAATCCATAGATAAACCAACTAATAAAAGAAATGAAGATAAGGGAAAAGGAAAGAAATAAGATCATGTACTAACATAGAAAATTTGATATCTTGAACATAAATCCTCCATAAATTAGTTAATGAATGAACCAACATATGCATAATTAGATACAAATCTAATGTAAGCTTTCAAGTGGAGCAAAACTAGAAAATAACATCAACTAGCACTATATACACATAGAAATGGAAACATATAATCCCAAAACTTCAATCAATCAATAATCCATCATGCCATAATAAAATATGAGTTAATTATAATTATTCTCTTGAAATTTTACCATCATAATGATGGGAGAGAATTTAAGGGAGAGATTAACACTAATAAATCATGAAAATTATAGAAAAATAAAAGGGCGATTGGCCAAATCTCATGCAAGAGGAGAAAAAACCAACCCCTTGAGAATGGGGGGAATTAAATATATATTCAATGGCCATCCAAGGGGAGGAATTTTCCATCCAAAACTTCTAAAAATGGCCATGAATTCTCCTAGCTAAATCCTCCTATTCTCATTCATGTCACTTTTACTATTCATCCTAAAAATAGACAAAAATTGAGGTAAATAAGTAAATTAAAATCTCCAAATAGTCTACCATAGTATAAAATGTGAAGAATTCTAAAACTAGGCATAATCAATCAAAATCAAAGATATCATTTTATCTAGGCTAGAATAAACTTTCTAGTGATGTAAATGGTTTCAATTTTTTATAATTGGATCAAAAGTTATGTTAAAAACATGAGGGTAGGTAAAAAATGATCTCTCTATACCTTTTTGGGATTGTAATGGAATTTAGATTCAGATTTAATGTTACTATTCATTTTCAAAATTTATCTTTCTAATCATACTTTAGAAGCCTAAATAGAACTAATCTATGCAACTTAGACCTAATAATGTCTTGGACCTCCAATTAGCATTATGAGCTATTTGGCTTTCCTTGCCATGTTATATCTAGGATTTTGATGGAGAAAAAACCTATAGGCATCTATCAGGGAATCTTCTAGGTAAAATACCAATTAACATTAACTAGGTTAAAATTCCCCTACCATTGACTTATGCATGGATATTTCCCTAGTTAGGTCTACAGGGATTGCTTAGGGCATCCTTGAGACTTAGTTAGGGAAAATCCCTACACTAATAACATAATGCTTAAGGCTAAGACACCAAGACCTAGTCAAGGTTAAAACCATGAATACCACTAGACTAATGCACCCCATCCAACCTATGACCTAATTGGGATATAAATTTTAATTAATAATAAACTATTGATAATCGACCTACTAAAGACCCAATCAAAGTTTAAACTTTGATTACCATTAGAAACCAACCTAAGGAATCCTCGAAGACTTAGAAATTTTATTTTAAATAAAATTGAATCAACATAGACCCAACCCTAAATAGATAATTGATATTGTGAAGTTTTATTACAACTACATGAGAATAAAAATACCTCAAAACTGAATCAGGACTCAAATTCCCAATTAGGTCTAGAAGACAGATAATTTTGGAATAGGACCTAGGTGGGAAAAAAAAATGGTTAGGTAAGGGGAGAGCATATTTAGTTTAGTTAGACCTAATATGGGTTTGAAACTTGATTAGGTCTATAGACTTATAAAATTTTGAATTATCCATAGTTTTTTCTATTTGGGGATCTTGAAAACTTTTTCATCGAACTAAGCAAGATTTTACAAGTACAAAATGGGGATCTATGAGTCATTTTAAGGAGAAGCACCAAATATGAAACTTTCTCGAATGGTCCCAATGGATAAGGTTGAGTAGTTTTCAGATGCTAAAATGGAATGGAAACCAAAATGACTTTCTAGGATAAAGTGAGATACTTGAGCAAGCCAGAGAATAATGTTAGTAGAGGTTCTTGATACAATAGAACATGTGAAGGATGAGTATAGCTAGGTTTTATTACACTACACAAGATAGTACAAGGGAGTCATAAATAATAGAAATATGATAGAGATGAGTTATCTTTCAATAGGTAGGAACTAAGATTAACTAGAGTTGGCTTAAGGTTTATAGAGAATTTAGATTACTTTAGATAGGGTTAAACCAAACATTAACATGTTAACACACAAGGAATAACATAAGAAATACATCAAGTAACCATAACTAGAAAGTCTATATTGATATCAACAAAGATTCATCATGTTCTCCATATAAACATACATATTTATAGTCATTTATAGTTCTTGAATATTCACATTATTCTCATACATTGGTGCCAATAAGAGGGGACTGTTCATCTTCTATCCTTTTACAAGTCATGGAGGATAGGACAAAATATATATATCCAATAATTTCATACATAACACATGAATATGCAAATAATATCCTACATAGATTTACTTATCCATTTTATTCTCTCAACACTTTATTGGACTTAAAATGTTATCTCATCTTGAGACAACATCGTAGGGTCATCTGATAGTGCACTGAGGGTAGAAGCTAACATTTTGGGTAAACTAGTAAGAATCACATTAATCACTCAAGGTACCATTTCTAGTTTTCACCTCTTGTGCACTACTTATCAACCCTCTTAGGTTTTTAACTAATTATCATACCAACCTAATGCCCTTTTAAATTTTCAATAAGTTGGCATAACTAGGTGGCCACCCTTTATGGGTTTTCAACCACCCTAGCCCCGCTTGTCTCACTAGTCATTCTAATACCCAAAAAAATTATTGAAAATTTTACAAAATTTGTGCATTGCACAGTACTCAACTAAAAGGAGGTAACATTATTGAGGAAGAAGACTGACCAGTAGGATCCTTGACCCTAGACTAAGTAGTCATGCACTATGCAATTTCTTTCTAGAGCTTAGATGGTAGCTTGTAAATAAGAACATTGAGAATCTAAGACACCTCATTATAAAATGGAGCTAGGTTAGTTTTGAATGTATGTCAATCGAGTATCACTTTTTGGACCATGAAAATGAGGACCCACATTGGTGCATAACATCTAATGAGTTTCTTTAGGTCTGATTCCTCAGTGGTACTCATATCCACCTTTGTATTACTGATCTTTATCTAGATTTTAGTGCTCAATTGCTCTAACTTTTCTACGTGGTGTTTTACCTAGAGACCTATAAATGTTCTATGTTATAGGTCATGTTTCCAAATGATGAATTAATCACATACATTATCCCTAGCATTAAATGATTTTTAGAGATCAAGGTCAATTTCATCCATTGATGTAGTCTAAATATGTATGGTTATCCTGACCATTATATTTATAGTGAATTCTATGCTAGATTTGGTAAGAGAACTATCAAGTTATTGCTTATAGTTAAGAAGAATGCATGTCACCCGATGGGCTTGAAGGTTTGCAATGTTAATAATGCCTTGATACTCCTCTAGTAGAGTAATCAAAATAATAACCTTAATCTTCATATTGTGGCCCAAAGTGTTGATTATGTGAAGTAACTAAGTTATGCACCAATCCTTTATGAGATATGAGATTAAGGTCTTGAGCCTACTATAGTCTAACATTATTTGGTCCCTAATTACTCAAGAGGCCAAGTCTAGCCAAGTGTATTTAATAATCTTCATTGCCTTAGGAATGTGAGCCTTGAGCTTGATGTTTTTGCCTTTGACTGATCTCATTTTTAGTCTAGGGAGGTGGCCTTTTATACAATGGACTCCTAAAAAGTTTTGATAGCCTCCAACTATTTCTTCAAAGGAAACTAAGATACATCAATTGAATCATTGTGCTTGAATGAAAGTACATCTAATTTGCTTGTTGATAATGCAATGTTGAGGCATGACATGGTGGCTAGCAAGAGGGAGAAGGTGGTGCATCAAGCAGTTACTAAGGGAACATTACAAATCTAAACACCTCCTAGTGGTAGTTGTGGAAAATATGATCCTAACTATGTTGTGAGATGTCCTTGTTGTTGTTTTGTGCCTCTGATATGAGATTAATTTACTATGCAACATCTTTAGCCATCTTTTTTTTGGCCTCCTCCTTTTGCTTCTTCTACTTTTTCTCTTCCTCACCCTTCTTTTTCTCATCCTTTTCCTCTTTCTTTATCTTTTCTTCCTTTTGTGTCTTCTTATTTTCTTTCTCTTCCTTTTAATTTTTCTCTTAATCTTCCTTCTTCCTCTAATATTCTTTTTTCTTCTTTTCTACTTCTTATTTATCTTTCTTCTTCTATGTTTTCATTACCACAGTCGTAGCCTTGGATTTCTTTTATATAGTTTGGCCTTGCACTTGTACGTGTGCGTGTACTTGTGATTGTGCTTACTATTGTCATAGGGCTTCATCATCTTCCTCCTTTTTGGTAGCTTCCTCTACCTATTATTTTGCCTAGACTATTGTGTCTTATTTCCTATTTTCTTCTTCTACTTCCCTTTCCTTCTTTTCCCTTTCCTCCTACACTTATTTTACTAGGTTAGCTACTTGTTATAAATAGTTGGCCACATTTTTGGCCTTATATATGTTCACCTATACATCCTTTTCTTATTGTTAGGCCTCAGCTTCTTAGGCTCACTATGTTTCATGTTGTTGTTATGTTTCTTCTTTATTTCTCTTCTTTTCTTCTTTCCTTAGCTAGCATTCAAATGTGCAAGCAGCTTCTTGCCTAGTGTCTTATTGCTCTTTTATTGTTGGATACTCTAGTGTAATCTCCACAACCTCTTAAACCTATGGCAATGGTGGTGAATTAGTTGGTCACACTTCTAATCTCTCTCAATCATGACCAATATACATTTACGTAGTGGTGTAGAAGTTTTAGGAGTAGGTTGTGCTTCATGTGCAGCAACTAGTTGACCAAACATATGCTCTTACAAGATAGATGAGACTATTTCCTCCCACCATGTTTGAAGCCTATACATAAATTATTTAGGTGGGCTCTCTAAAAGAGGTGAAAAAATGTCTTTAGCTATAAAGGTTGGTACAAGTTATCACTAGAAGAAGTCCATTCTCTGCAGGAGTTACTCTACTTCTTCTCAGACTATGTCCAAAATGATGGAGGGTGGGTAGGATGGGAGGTCAACCCAAATCTCTGGGGAACCTACTTGTGGACTTGCACTATGTGCACCACCCTCTAAAATAAGAATTATTTTTCTTCCTCATTCTCATAGTAGTCTTGAGCCATGTCAACCATCATGACTTGGTAGACCTCATGTTTTTTAATGCCCATTTAAATGAGATCATAGGAATTGGCTATTTGTGGCACCTTTAGATCATCCTTCTATGTCATAGTGTTGCATGTTGTTTGATTTTGTGGAGGGGATACTTAATGAGGATATATTATGTGTTTCCACTTCTACTACTATGAACTAGGTGATAGCTCTGGTTGTTGAGTGATAAAAATATCTACACCAAGTGGTATAGATTAAAAAGGGGTCACACACTTGACTATGAACTCTTTTTATTAGGCCACTTTGGCTTACGCCATATCCATTGTCATGAAGAAAGGGATTGGTTTGAATGGCGAGTATGACAACTCATGAATGGTGATAAAGACTCCTTTGGGAAATAGAATGACTATGACATGATAACCCAAGTACTACAGGATATTGATTGGTACTCAAGGATGTGTGGTGATGATGTCTAGGAACTCCTCCCACCAAGATTTTAACTTTCCCTCATGTGTGAGAGCTCTATGATCCTATGTCTAGGTGAAGTTGTGGAATTATTACACCAGTTAGTAGTCTATGTCTAGGTGTAATTTTCCCTCTAGTGACTTCTACTGTGTGAAGCAAAGTAGGAAAATTAAGAACAAATATTGGATTATTTGCTTAGGTGAGGTACAACATTTCTCAATATTAATGAGTGGTTCTTAGATGAAATACTCCAACTAGTTAAACTATTCATTCTAGTGGATCATCTTATGAGCGATGTCCATGATGCCCTTGGGAATTTACTTGGTGGGCTTGGTCATATGCCAATATCTTATAGTGATACACTAAATAAGAATGTATATTGGTTCATATAGGATTTCATTAATGGGAATCCCTTAGTTTTTTCACACATATAGATCAAAAACTTCTTGCAATATGGAAGGTGTTTTTGTCTTATAGGTTAGTAAAGAGTCTTCTCGCATAGACATGCCCAAATATTAGGCCATGGCTTATGTGTTGATTACCAAATTCTCATCTGGATCCAAATATATTGTGCTCTCATTGTATCTCCTATGTAATATTTGAACAATTTCTCCCAGGTCACCAAATGTAGGAAATATCAATAGGTGTTCAACATCTATGTTTTGGAATTGATGTGGAAATACAAGGGTAAGAGGTTATGCAACATAAATAAGATCAAGGTAGAAGAGTTTATATTTATCTTGGTGGAGGTAATCAAATGGCTCTTGATCACTATATTTCATTTATTAGAGTGCCATATTGACACCCATAACTTCTTTTTATGCATTAGTGAGAGCCTTGATCAATAGTGAAGTATCCATAGCTATGCAAAAGATAAAGTTTAAATTCTCTCTATTCTCTATGTAATAAAATATCTCAACTCTTTGATAGTTGTAGATCATAAAAAATATGCTCAAGGATGAAATTTCAACTTGATATTTGAACTTGGATTTTATAGAATTCATGCCTATTATTGGGGTCTGCATCAAAACCATACTTAAGTATCCACTCATATTGAATGGCATGGTGAATGTGACAAATTAGTATCCAATCTAGCCATTAAAGTATCTATTAATTGGCACATGTGTGGAGTTATTCCTTTATGATCTTTGGTTTTTGTATAGGGGTATAAGAAGGTGATGTTGACAAGCTATGGATTTGTTAAAAATTGCATCCATCGACCTTTGGATCTGGTATTTACTTCTAGTGGATGGTGGTTATTTGATGGATATCTTGCTGATGGGGAATATTTGTGTCTTTTTCAAACTTAATATTTTTTTGTCGCTCCTCTTTGAATTTTCCAATGACACACGTGGATCTTCTTGTGCATGTTTGGTGCACATGATTTTTGGTCTTTATACTTCACAAATGTTGTTGCTGAAATCATCTACAAACAAACAAAATAGAAAAGAAATGCACACACAAAACATGCAAAATAGGGAAATATTAATTGACATGGTACTACTTAACACCCACTTAGATTGTAGAATGATATCAATTGACTATTGGCAATAGGGATTAAGATTACAACCATTTACCCACCTTGGTAACATGGTTCCCTAAAAATATCTTAAAACCATGGTTTCTTACTATATTAGGTCATGTATAATGTAGGGCCCTTTCCATTGTATCTATAATACTCTGAATCAACCATCATACAATAAAACTGTTTAATCCTTATGAAATTATTTTTGGCACAAGTTCTTATCATGACATGCTTTTTGACTTTACTTGTGTACTTAATGCATCCATGTTACTTTTCATCTAAACTCATCCATTTGATTTATTTTCAGGAGTCAGTTAGTAAGAGACTCATTATATCTAAGTTTCATGACCATGGCAATGCATAAGTTGGGTACTAAGTATTCCATCGACATGACTACTTCCAACCATACATCAACTAGAATGGCATAAATCCTATAGCCCTTTTGTAATGTGTTTGATATGCCCATAAAATCATAGGAATTTGATCTTCCCTATCATCCCACTTGATGTCATATATCTTTGTAAGCATTTTTCCTAGTAGTTTATTTCAATCTTTAGCTTGGTCATTGGTATGTAGATGATATGTAGTATTTTGTGATAACAGATCATAAATTCTTTAGACAAAGCCTTGATGGTATTGTTTATAAAGTACATTATTCTATCTCTAACTAATTATACAGGGAATCCAAACCTTATAATGATGTTTTCATATAGAAACTTTGTTGTGTCCTTCATAGCATAGCTAGGTATTACTTAGTAAAATAATCTATCACAATAATGATGTACCTAGTTTGTCTATGTTTACTTGGTGGGTTGATAGGTCTAACAAAGTCAATGCTACATTGTTTGAAAATTTTATTAGATAATAATGGTTGTAAAGTCATCTCATATTTTTGTAATAGTTTACCCATGCATTGGAAAACATCACAGTGCTATGCAACTTTATGTGCATCCTAAAACAAATTTAGCCACCATAATCTACTCTGTAGAATTTTTATAGTTGTATTATCTCATATAAAATCTCCTCTTATGAATTTTTGGTGTGCTTCCTAAAATATTTGAGATCGTTCATGTTTTAAAACAACCCTACATAGGACTTTGTCCTTCCCTAGGTGATATGGAATCCCATTGATGATGGTATATGGCAAGGCTCTAATAACAAACTACTTCATATCACATTCTAAATAGTATGTACGAAAGACCCCTTGATTGCAGAAGTTGGAAATTCATTCAAAATTTTAAATAATTTTAGAGATACATAAGAGATGAGCATTAAGAGAGTCTTCTTGTAATTATTTCGATAATCACCATTTGGGATGCGGTTAAGATGATCCAGTCCTACATTTTCTCATCCTAGCTTGACATTAATGTGGAATTGAAAATCCTAAAATAACATCAACCATTTAGAAATGCATCCTCCTAATATCATCTTGTTAACTAGATATCATAGGTATCGGTGATCAATGAATACTTTAAACAATGTCACTAGTAGATAGTGATGGAATTTCGGAAGTACAAACACAATGGCCAATGCTTCTCATTTCATGGTTGTATAGGTTTTCTCTATATCAAACAATTTTTGGAATCAAAATGAATAGGATGGTCTAGTGTATCATCTATATGATATAAAATCAAAACACCCACTATAATTATCAAAGAATCCACATGTATGTGAAAAGGCTTTCTCTAGTTTGGAAAGACAAGTGTGAGCATAGTAACTAGTCATTATTTCATCTCAATGAAAGTTTCTTGGAATTATAAATTCTAGACAAACTTCACATTCTTGCATAATAAATATTCTAACAAATATGAAATGGATGTGTATCCTTTGATGAACTTACAATAGTATCTTATATGCCCAAAAAAAGAGCACACTTCAATGTAGCTAATAGGTGGAGGCATACTCAGTATTACTATGATTGTAGCTGGATCTACCAGAATGCATTTATTATATACTAAATGCCCAAGTAAAACACCAAAAGGCATAAAAAAGTAAACATTACTTCAAATTCAAAGCAATGTGTAGAGATCAGCATCATTCCAACATTAGACACAATTTAGACAAGTGTTTTTTGAATAAGGAAAAGGGTGCCCAATCATCCAGCTAAACTTCTAGGAAGTCATGCATAAAATCCTTAAATGTTGTAACCAATACATGAGAGAACATCATAGGTTAATTCTTAAGGCCAAAAGGTATGCCCTTGTACACAAAAGAACCCCATTATATTATAATAGTTATTTTGGCTTGATCTTTTTCTATAATTGGGATTTGATGATATCCATTGAAACCATCTATGAAGGAATATACTTCATGTCCTATGACAGACTCCAAAACTTCATCTATGAATGGTATTGTAAATGGATCATTTACACATGCATTGTTCAAAATGAGGTAGTCCCCAAAAACATGGATTTATCTTATTTTCTTGAGCTAAACAATCATGGGGCTTACCCAATCTACTTTTTCCATTGGATAGATTATTCTTGCATCCTACATTCTATCTAATTCAACCTTACTTTCAGCTTCATATTCAAATTGAGTTTATATGGATACTTTTTGATCAATTGTGTGCACTCCTTCATTTCAATGTGCATCTCACAAAGAGATGGGTAAACTCCTTGAACCTCTAAGAATTTAGTGGGAAAGACATTTTGGTAATCTCTCAGAAGTTGTAGATCTTATAAAATTTTAGTTTCCATCCAATAGTCACCTATGCTTACTAGTTTTAGAACCTCCTTTGTTCCAATGTTAGTGACATGCTTCTTGATAGGCTACTAATAATTATTAAATTTTTCTTCATTGACAGATTCATGTATCCTCCTTTACCCTTCCTATTAGGGAATTCAAATGTTTCACAGCTTCTCTTCTTTAGTTAGTGTTATCCTGGTGTCCTTGAGTGGTTCAACAGGTCACTCCAGCTCAAATAAATCATTCAAATCAAAATCCTCAATGTCTTTTACCTCATCTTGGACCTAGTGACATGGTTATGTTAGAGATTATTCTTTGTTATTTGTATCTTTATACCTTTGTAATGTTGATTTAAGATTAGAGGCTACTTTTTTTTGTTCAATTGATTCTATTGCGGTGAACAAGTCTTCTACACATCCATGGCATAAAAAGTACTTGAGTTTCTATAATGCATTATGGACTAGAGTATTTTCATCTTCAAACACAAAGGTTTGTATAAAATCAATTTGCACTTGATCCCAATGCTTAGTCTCCCTTCTGCATTCCTAGAGCATGTACCATGTTAGTGATAGTGGAGTGAGTGTATAGTGGAAAATGTGAACCTAATATTTTGGTGTGACATGTTACTCATTCCAAATGTCAAAGAATTTATGTATATGAATTTTAGGACACTCACCTTATTAAAAGAATAGCCAATTGGTGTGGATAAACTATAGTAGTTATAATCTATTGATCATAAGCTCATAGCAATCATCCCATTCTAGAATGTTGCCCTAATGAGATGCCCACCATGTCACAATAATTCCCTTTAGAGCATAATTTAAAATGCTAACCTGTTGATTGATGGTTGGAATATGAAATTATAAGTGCATAATGAAATCACTAATGTTAGTACATAGTCAATTTTTTCTTGTATGCAAAGACCATTCACATCAATTGGTGTTCATTATCACATCAATTTTAGTTAAAGAGGTGGGCATCTAAGTCACTACTAATAAATGAAGTTGTTTCCCATGGCATAGTGCCTTCCCTTATCATCTCTATGTAGTCTTGCATGTGATCATCGACTTGATATAGGAAATCAACTTTAGACTGAGTAGGAGATTTTGTAGACATAGAGGCACATTCTTCATTGACAAATTGATTTATCACCAATTGCATAGCTACTATTTTAGGCCTTCATTATTTTAATGTCTTGAGTTGCTAAGTGATCAATGATTATACATGAGGTTTGGTATGTTGGTACAATAAGTTGCATTCAACTATGTGCAGAGCTTTTGTATTTTCCTCTAAATTCACATTCATCTAACTAGTTTCTTGTGGAACATAAGGAGAATTTGGTTTAGCTATAATTATTTAAGTTTTGTGTTCCTTATTCAAAGGGATGACAACTTTATCACCTTGATGTTCTTCAAGCTAATTATGCATTGTATTGATATTCATTTGACCATCATATGCCCAGTTTTTACCTATCAATGTAGGGTATTGTGTTGTTATAATATTCATATCGATGACCTCAAAGTCACCTCATAGAGATAATTATGTGACTTTTATCTTGACATCTTCTAGTATGCCAATAGGTTTAAATTTTCCATAATCAACTAGGCTTAGGGTTATAGGATTATATCTTAGAGCTAGTCATCCAATAGCTTCCCGTTTAGATCGAGGAATCATATTAACTATGTTACTAAAATCAAAGACATCATTTAGGATCTCATAACCATTAACCTCAATATCAATTGATGAATCAACATCCTAGGGCTTCTTCATCTTGACATACCAAACCATTTTTTTATGTCTTTTATTGACCATGTTGTAAACACTAATAAATTATATAGAAGGTTTGTGATGTTCTATGATATATCTTCGTTATGTAGAGTACTCAAAAAATTTAGGAGATCTGTAAGCATGGTGAAAACTCTATCATGGTGTATAATGTTCATGATCTAATGATACATTTACACATCTATTATTGTAACATCTATGTAGATTCATACATGAGGCTCTTTTCTATGGTTGGATCTAGATATTTATCTTGTTTAAATTTTATGACGCCTTGATCCGAAAGCATCTCAAGTGAAGGCAACCCTTTTTTTGTGTGTTTTTATCATGTAACAATATTCAAGAATGCATTATATTTAGGCTATGCACTTACCATATTCACATTATAAACAACTTTGTCCTTTTTCTACTTCTCTAGAATAGGGCAATCTTTTGTGTCATGATGGTTAGAGATTCTACAATATGCACAGTATGACTATCTTTGTGGATTCATCAGGTAACATTGTTTGACATGATTATATTCTCCACATAGGTAGCATTATAGGGGAGACCACTAATAGTTATTTCCTCTACCACCTTGGTATCCTCTTCTATAATCACCTTGACCACCTCCTCTTTTGGACTAATATCCACCTTGATATACTCCTTATGGTTATGCAGTGTTCCACTGTTGGTACTATTGATTGTTATCTCCAATCTTGAATTGCTATTATGTAGTTGGTGGGGCCCAACTTTTTTCTTACTAAAATATTATGGGTGAGTTCCAGGGTGGTGGATACTGGTACTGAGGGGATGGAGGTGTTTAGCTTGGAAAAGAAGGGGTACATCTAGCTAGACCTTGAGATTGATACCATGATGAACTCAAAATCCATTGTGGACCTGTTTAGGTCGCATAACCCTTATCTACCTCTTGACATGGGATCACTAGCTTCATCAAGGACATTTGTTATGTAGTGATGGTGAATATATTTTTAATTATGTCTTCCTTTAGCTCCTATAAGTCCCTATAGTTTTTTTCATCAAGGTTAGTCAACTTTTAGAAATTTTAATTTAGGTTTTGTGGATTCTTGATATATTGCTACAAAAGGTAGCACTATGTTGTATCATGGCCTACTACTTGACAAATTTTGTATAATTATGTCTTAACTTTATGACAATCATTTTAGTGGTGTCCTTTTTTGCATTTTATACACCATAGATTTAATTTAGGTTTATTTGCCTTGTGGTATTTCTCCATTATTTTCATGAAATCTTGTAGTGTATTTTCAATTTCAGAATTAGAAATAATTACTTCTCCATAATCTTTAATATGTTTTATGCACAGTGTAATATCTCTGACATCTACTTTTGTATGATATTAAGTTTGCATAGTGGCAAACTAGATCTTAGATCCTAGTCCTTGAATGAACCATGATTCTTTGTCTTTATCTATTATGTCAAATTCTACCTTGTTCATCACATCAGAGAATCTCTGGTCATAGTCATAGACTGATTCTCTAGACTTTTGCCTTATCTCCTTCATGTCCTATATAGTTTCACTGGTGCATATCTTAATATTAAATTATACGATGAGCCAATCCTGAATGTATTTTATACTTGTTTTCTAAAGGTATCTTTTGTATATAAATTCTATTGCTATCCTAGCTAAGACCCCTACTAATTCACATTTTTGAAAAATTTCATCAATGATGCCCTTATCTTGCCATTTCATTTTACAAGTTAGAAAATATTGTTCAAGGTTTGTAGACCCATCATAGATAGATAAGTTTAGGAATCCTCATGGATGAGTCATCATATTTATTGGTATGGATGAATTTTTCTATGTATCTATTATTGGAGGAGTTTGTATTTAGAGTAATCATGCTTACATACTACTCTACACATCAAAAGAATTATTGTGTGCACTTTATTCATCTACACTTCCTTCATGTTATTATTCAATTTTAACTAATATTATGGAATTAAAATACTTCCTAATTTATTTTTTATGAATTTTTTACCCTAGTAGTTCACATGTTCTAAAAATGGTCTTTCCCAAATATTATTCTCCTTCTCACATGGCTGAAAACTTCTACTAAAATATAAAAGATTAGGCTACGAAGATGTGTACACTTCCAATAAATAATTATTTTCAATGGCTTCTTCTTATATTGTTTTTGAACCTATGATTAACCTATTACTATGATTTTTTTCTTTGTGTAATTCTTTTTCTTATGATAATACCCTTTCCTTTAGCTATGTACTACTTCTATCTTTTATCTATTCTACTGCTAAACTATTTTCATTTTCCTCTTCACACATTTCATCCTTCATAATCATCTATATTCATCCTTCATTCATCTTTTCTCTCATCACATCTTCACACTCATTTATCATCTAATCTAATGTTACTCCTACCTCTACTCATAGCTACTTAGGTATTCTTCTAGTTATTCCATCTGTTCTATTGTCATAATTCTCATTCTAAATCTAGAATTTTCTTCCCTCGTGTCTCCATTTTGGATTTAGGTTCAATCTTTACTTACTCATCTATTCATTATTCACCATCATGTGTACACATCCCCATATTCTCAAAGTGACTAATCCATATTAGCTAGAGTAGGCACCATGGTCTTATCCACAACCAACATCTTTAATAGGAGAGGTAGTCACTACAAAAAAAATCCTTCGATTATTGAAACAAAACATTCCTATACATCTTCTAATGATATATCCTTGCACTATGAACTTGGTGATGTATCCATCTATGGTGGTGGTAACCCAATAATTTATCACTCTCATCCAATTAGTTTCCAATTTAAACAACTAGTCCATTTTCCCTTTGGTCCAAGTGATTATTTATTCTATTCTAGAATTGAATAAATAATATTCCAATCTTGTTAAATAGTTAGTCAGTAATTTGGGCAATTCACACCAAAAAAATTCATATATCTCTCTGTAGATATGCTCCTGAATAATTTCACTCATGGTAAGACTAGTCCTTTTAGATTCTTCTTCTGTTAAGTTCCATACTTTCTGATCTAACCATGTTTCAATGTATCACTACACTATAACCATCTTAGCATAGTTTCCTTTGAAATGAGTGTTTCCATGCTCATCATACCATTGTTAGAAAAATTTCTTGATACAAAAAAACATGATAAGGATGAGGATAGCTAGGTTTTATTACACTATGTAGGATAGTACAAGGGATCCATATGTAATAGAAGTATGACAGAGATGAGTTATCATGTGATAGGTAGGAACTAAGATTAACCAAAGTTGTCTTAAGGTTTATATAAAATTTAAATTACTTTAGATAGGGTTAAACCAAACATTAACATGTTAACACATATAAGGAATAACATAAGAAATACATTAGGTAACCATAACCATAAAGTCTATATTGATATCAATAAAGGTTCATCATCTTCTTCATACAAACATGCATATTTATAGTCATTTGTAATTCCTAACTATTCACATTCTTCTTGTACATTGGTGCCAAAAAGAGGGGACTATTCATCTTCTATCCTTTTAAAAGTCATGGAGGATAGGAAAAAATATATATATCCAATAATTTCATACATAATGCATGAATATCCAAATATTATCATGAGTAGCTTTACTTATCTATTTTATTCTCCCAAAAAACAACTGTGCTAAAGTCTTGACAAGTGAGATTAATGTCTCAAAAATGCATTTCTGCTCAAAGAGTAAAACATGAAACTTATCCACAAGAGTTAGGTGGATGGTATAAAATAGATATCAAAGGTTTAGTAAGCATGAAAACCAAAATAACCCCCTAAATCAACTTTAAATATTTGAGAGTGTAGGTAGGCAAGAATGCCATGTGAGTGGAAGTGCTTCAAAACTTTGCTTTGGGGCCAAGTGTTATATATGAAACTTTACCATTCAAACTTGGTCATGAAAATGGAATAAGTTTTGGGATCCCAAAGGAAAAAAAATTAATATGACCTCCTAGAGTAGGCTATAAGAGTTATGAGAACTAAGAGATACAAGCTTCAAATGCAAATTAAGAGGTTATAACTCCACTTTTACACAAAGTGTAAAATACAAAGTTGACTCACATGGATGTGGTCTTTCCAAAGGTGATAGTTTCATGTAATAGTTTGACACATAAACCAAGATATCTACCAAGGAAAATTAAAGACTTAATACCAATGATCCATGAGCACAAGCGTGAGTAGAGAAAAAGGACAAAAATAGGTTCCTTGATTCTTGGAAGAATTAGGGCATGTTGTGTAAGAAACAACAAATGAAAACTATGTTAGAGAATACTCTTGAATATTTTGAAATGATATAAATTTATCTATGATCCCCTAATATATTTTCAAGTCTATGCATGGAATTTGAATGGGTCCAAGAGAGGAGAAGAGACGAGAGACTAAAAGACCAAATTAGATATTTTCTTTAATCAGGTGTGTGAAAATGAAATAAATTATATATTCTTAGAACCTGTAAGGACTATCTACTATGGATCCAATTCTTATGCTAGTGAATCCTTCCTTAAGAATATTTTCTTGGACATTTTTCCACTACCAAACATGTGTCCATAACCCCATTGGAGTTGCCTATTATCCCATTGAAGGCTTTGATCCACTACCAACTAGGTTGGAAAGGTTGTGGTGGAATATTCGAATCACCCATAAGTAAGTTTTTCAAATATAAAATTTTCTTTTATTTTATTTTCTTAAGTTATCTTTTCTCTCTCTTTTAGTATCTCAATTTTGGTTTGGGGACCACTACAAAAATTGAAAGGTAGGACTATGTATTTTTCACCCTTGATCTTCACTGTAGCAGGTCCATCCAAGCAAATCCAATAAATCATTACCATGTGAACTTTATGCTTGGTTTTGAGAGAATGTATTCATTGGCCAAATAGTTTTACCATAACTTAACCCAACTAAAACAAATTTAGAACACATTTAATAGCCAAACCTTTGAAACCAATTTAGAAATATAATCTTAAGTGGCAAACTACTTGGAGTACATATGCACCAGAATTTCATATGAGTTACCTATGTATATGCCTTTAGTTATTCAATTGTTTTGACCAACAAGAGAACCCATAGGGTAAAATAAGAAGACTAGGCCAAAAATAAACAAGAAATGAAGTTAGGACAATAATAAAAAATTACAAAATCAATGAAAATCAAACTAAACTAACCATAAAGTAGGAATGAAAATAAAACAAAGAAAGAATGGGAAAAATAATGTATTTTTTAAGAACTTGCTAGGCTAATTCAAACTAAGAAGTACTATTTGAGGAACTACCCATTGATAGGTAATGAGACATCCTCACTAGTTAGACACCTTATGTAGAATGCATTCTCACCTAAGATTTCAAAGATGTTATAGGGACAAAACCACAAGGCATTAAACTTCACATGTCATCCCTTTTTCTCATGAACATTGTCCTAGAGAAGAACTAGGTTATATATTCTAAATAATTTCACCTTTTCTCACTTATCAAACCAATGTTTGATGACCTCTTTGTGTTTTCTAAAATTTAGTAGGGATTCATCACATTTTTCCTCTAGTTAGATCAGATTGAGAAGGTGAGATTCTATCTTGTCATCATTTTCTCGGTAATCTCTCATGAACTATAACATATGGATTCTTAGTTAACTATAAAGATGGGAGATCTTGGCCATAAACTAGATGATATAATGATGCTCCTAAGGTTGAAATAATTCTAGTCCTATCAAACCAAAATGCAAGCTTTAGGACATTATATTAGTCCCTAGGGTTCTTTGCCAAGATATTCTTAATTACATCAAGTTAATTTTTATTGGTTAAATCTTCTACCCCATTACCCTGTAGATAATAATTGGAAAATAATTTTAGGATTATCTGGTTGTCATAGGCCCATTCAATAAATTTAAGAGATGAGAAAGCAATACCATTGTCACATACCAACATAACAAGCCTCCCAAACCTAGTGATGATGTGTTCTTATAAAAAGTTGATGACCACATTGGTTGTACTATTCTTACATGATTTAGCTTATATCTAATAGGTATAGTGATCATTTTACATAAGTATGAATTTTTGTATTGATGATGATTTAGCATTAATGGCACCAATGAAGTCTAATCCCCAATTTTAGAATGGTCAAACATCAATGATCAGTTGTAATGACATGGTGTGGGTACAATTTCTATGTGTGGCAACCTGATAGGTATGATAAGTCTAGATGTGAGCATGAGCATC
The DNA here is from genome assembly GCA_037957365.1 of Torreya grandis. Taxonomy (NCBI): domain Eukaryota; kingdom Viridiplantae; phylum Streptophyta; class Pinopsida; order Cupressales; family Taxaceae; genus Torreya; species Torreya grandis. The sequence goes on from JARHVA010002404.1 coordinate 1,745,000, forward strand.
TTTGAAAACATGTGGATAGTAATACCCTACCCAGAGTATCTAATAGGTTGTAACACTTGTTGATCCATGACTAGTTTTATATTTTATATGGAAATCATTGAATACTCCACTTAATTCTTGTTTGTTTAGGCATCTAAGATATATACCTTCATAATTTTTTTTATAACATACTTGATTTGATCATGAAGTTGTTATTTTTTAGGCATAATGATATTCTCTAAGTTGTATTCAAGTGATTTAAGAATACAGTATTGATAAAATAGTATACTATATCTCGATACCAATCATAATTAGTAATGTCTTATATTGTGTACTTCTAGAAAACTATTTATAGGTCTAATTCATCTATGGCCTTACTTAGTCCTTAACCTCTTATAACTTTTATTGGTTGTAGCTCTAGGTCAAACTATTAGAGAATGGTCATCCATCTTCCCCTTCAATCACCCAACTCATTTTACATCAGCATAGCCTTTTCTACTAGGTCAAACACCACTGTGAACACATTTTTTATAGAGAATGTAGTGTCTAAACTTTCGGATGCCTTTAATCAAGTTAAATGCTTATTTTTATAGAGCTGAATACCTTAGTTTAATGTTTTATAGATAACTAATGAATGAGATAGGTCTCTCATTTTTGGATTATTTATTTTGTGTTAGGATAGCTACACTTGAGTTTTTAAGGTGAATGAGTAGATATAGAAGGGCCACATATAATCAGGACTGATTAACACCAGTGAATTTATAATTACTTTCTTGATCCAAGCAAAATTTGCTTGTGCTTCAACCATCCATTTAATCTTCATGTCCTTTTTCAACATGTTATTCAATGGTCAAACTATATCTACAAAACCCTAAATAAACTTATTGATTAAGTTGATCTGCCAAAGAATGACTTCAATTATTTTTTCTACTAGGTAATGGAATTTTTAGAATCACCTCCACTCTCTCATGATCTATATATATGCCTATTTTTGATATGATGTGGCCAAGCAACTTACCCTCTTTTACACCGAAAATGCACTTCTTCAAGTTTAGAGAGATTCCAAGATATTTACATCTCTATAGGATTATTCTATAGTCTTTCACTTGGTCTTTTATGTCCTTGGAAATGATATTTAAGTCATCCATGTATATTACTATGCATTTACTGATAATATAATAGAATATAATATCCATGACATGTTGGATAGTGGCACCTGTGTTGATCAGGCTAAATGGAATCTTCTTGTATGTGAATGTACACTATTTTTTTGTAAACAATGTCTTAATATAGTCCTCATAATTGACCACAACCTAATTGTACCCTGAGTATTCATCTAAGAATGACATCATCTGAGATCTATTCACTATATATAGAACTTCATCCAGCAAAGTCAACATGTAATTATCCTTTTTTGAGGCCTTGTTCAAGTTGCATAAGTCAACACACAACCTTATCTCTCTAATTTTATTTTTAAGATGAACCAAATTGGCCACCCATATGGAGTACCTCATAGGGAAAATTATGCTTGTTTGAAATTAATTTCTACACCTCCTTGAATATTAGTGGTTTTAACAATGGTTTTACAAATTTTTGTCTTTAATGAAATGGTTTAACTCTTAGCTTAATAGGGATGCTATGCATGAGAATATATGTTTTGAAAACCCTTAAATCCTCATATCTCAATGAAATAACATCTTTAAAGTATTTTAAGTCTTGAACAAAGTCTTATTTTTCCTTTATAGTGCATGTCATGCCTAGAAGCATGTCCTTTGATTCAATTGCATTGCCTAGACTATAATGCTAGTGCAACATACCTTTGGTGGGGGATGATTTCTCTTTCTCACCTTGGTAATCCATATCTAACATCATTTGTAGTGATACCATTCCTTTTGATATACTATTGGTTTTCATACTAATTACCCTTTCCTTATTAGGTTGAAATTTTTCTCTATCATCTTCATCAATAATCTGACTCTTGAATACATCTACATTTTTTATGAAGTCGATGATATGCTAATAATCATTAAATAACTAGAATTTCTTGATATTATTAGTAATGGAAAGAGTAGAGACCAAATCTATAGATAACCATCTCAACTTGGAGCTAGCTATAAGTTTCATAGTACTCTCAACTTTAGCTAATGCATTCATTATGTAATTCCTTCTACAATGTAGAGTATGAATATTGAATGTATTGAAATACCTTATAAAGTTCCACACTTAAATGTTTTATTTATATAAATTATTTTTATTAAAATAATACCAAATTTTTATTTGTTTAACCACTAGTTTAAAGTCACCAAGTACTTTGAGGTTCTTAACTTTCTTTCTTAGTACAAACAAGAGACCATGAACGAATGCCTCATACTCAACCATGTTATTAATGTAAAAAAATTATAGGTGAAATGTATCTAGATATGAATTTACTCTAGTTTTGATGAGATCTACACCAGCACCACATTAACTCTTAGATTTGTAACTATCAAATTTTAGAATCCATAAATGGTTTTCAGTTGTATGTGTAGGATTTTGATGAGATGGTATTGTTGTAACATTTATTTGTTCATCAACTTTATCAATGTGAAATGGGCATACATCTTGTTTCTCGATTGGTATGGACATTTTTGGCCAAGTCTTTAGTTTCTAAAGTGAGTATAGGGTTATCCAAGATATTTGTTATCTAATCATAAGAGCTCAAAAACTCCCTAACTTTAGTTGGATAGATCTCATTAAACATGTTGATTTCTAACTCAACCATACCTACTATTAAAAATAACTATTGACATCCTTATTTTTCATTTTGACCAGCTAAGTTTGCATCCACATACACTAGAAAACACTAAGAAAAAATGTATTTCAGGTGCATAGAGGAAATCATCCTCATTTAGTTGATTTAGTTATTTACTTTTTGAACTTTCTTAAACGGACAACATATCGATAGAAAATTTATTATAAGTTGTTACCTCTTTCTCAAGTGCATATACCCCAAGCTATGATTCTTAGAACAAGATTTCATTTGTTTTGTTATATTAAGTTATCATGTGAGTCATCTTGAGACCATGTTCAATTCTGATTTGATTAGGTATGCCTCACCACGGAAGCCACATGTGAGATAAGTTCATTGCCATGTAATCATTTAGTGTTCTAGATCAATTCTTACTCAGAAGCATACCATAAACATTAGGTATATCAACTACTTAGATGTCAATAAACTATTATACCTTTGGATAAAAGGCCAACTACATATGGATGTCATTTAATACACTAACAACCATGACCTCTGATTTTTCTAAATGAACAACCTTCTTATTTGACTTTGTAGGTGTCAAACCCAATTGTTGAAAAAATTCATATAACATGAGTCTTATAGAAGCACCTGAATCCACCAAACAATTATTCAAGTTTTTACCAAAAATGCATATTGTTATGAAGAAATGAGGAGTTTCAATTTTATCTTTATAATTACAATGTTAGCACCAACAATTCTATTAGTTTATTTTCCTTTAGGATAAAATAATTCTTTTAGTAACATGTCCTATTGATTTGAGATTTGAATCAAGTAAAACATTATTATATTGGCCTTAGTTTTATTTAGTTCATCAATGATGTTGTATCCATGTTTTCTTGGATCTATTGGTTTGTCACTTTATGGCGGTGTAGAGTTGTCTTAGGCTAGTAAGATGTGGTAGGTTTTGTAGGTGGAAATGATTTATTGTTCGAGTTCTCATTAGGATGAACTTGAGAGTTGTTTAGAAGAGTAGAAGTGGTTAATGAAGTTTGAAATTTACTCCTCAAATGATAGTTGTTTCCCCTATAAATTTGATTAAATGAATAAAACCTCATCCAATTTATCCTCTGGCTCATTATCACTCTCAAATGGAAACTCATAAGTCTCTAAGACAAAGTTATTCTAGTCTTACCTCCACCTTGATTAGAGTTATTATCAGGGGTAGGAACTAGTTCCAAGTTGTCCATCTCCTTCTGAAAGATGTTTGAGGAACAAGTTAATTTTTCACAAATAATCTCAACATGGTCAGTCATATTATGTATCCTACACCAGGTAGGCAGTACTAAATTAGCTAAGTTCACTACATTGGAAGCACTATTATTGTTAATCTAATTATTATTGTATAGTGGGCTAGGTACACCTCCATTATTTATCCACGTGTTCTACTATCTATTGGTTCTATATAAGTTGAAATTTCTATTTAGTGGTGGGTTGGTTAAATTATGATTGGTGTTTTGTGACACTTTCTATGCAAACTGAACATGTAATTTATCAACCTCTGAACCTTTTGTTTTTGATTGGCTACTTTGGATTTCACATTAACATTTAATGGATTTTTTAATTGTGGTTATGGGTTAGTCATTGGTGCATTAGCATTCTAAAATGCATGGATAGTGGGGTGTGCTTCATTATGAGAATTGTTAACAGGTATATGGTTAATTAAAAATGATGAGATATCCTATTAGTTTCAAGTGAAAGAAACATAACTACTAGTGTTAGGAATGGAAGCAATTTTATATGCAATGGGAATAAGTCATTGATTGTTTAATTGTGTAAAAACATGACTAGGAGTTGTATAAGGCATACCATTAAGCATGTAATTCACGGGTGTTAGATTGTAGACCATATTTGGGCTTGCATATAGGAAACCCATGATTGGATTTATCAATGGTGTATTGTATTTTAGGGCACATTTGATCATATAGATCTAATTTTAACCATTTGGTTGGCATAATGAAGGCAAAGGTTAAATTACATAACCTTGTGGAACCATTTGTTACTCGATGTTTAGAGCCTCATTGTATGTCAAGGATAAGGATAAGAGGGATAATAGGGTTCTTCTAAGAAATATGGAGGCTATTAGATCTAAATTCCTAAAGTAAATTTGTATGTCAATGTCTTATGTTTGAGTGAAAGGTTTTTTCAACCTTTGGTAAAGATTATGGAAGAGTAAATTTAAAAAAATCATAGGTTCATTTGGCTCCCTATGGGCAACATCAAATTGATGATATATGACAACTGGATAAATGGGAAACCTAAAATGGTTTATTAAATTATTTTCTAAATCATTATAGGAAGTGATAGATCCATTAGACAATGCAAGATATGAAGCATAGGTAACTTCTCCCAATGATTAAAATAATAGGAAACTAGCCACATCTTCATATTGAACATGTGTTTAGATCAAGGCATCCTTAAGTTATTAAATATAATCCTTAAATGTTTATATCCTATTAGGTGAATATTTTGGGTAGAATTTATCTAGATTCTTGGGTAAATCATGGGTAGGCACTGGAATGTTCATAGGGAATCCACCTAAACCAATCCAAGCATGATTAGCCACCATTGGTGTGTTCTAAGGAGGACCAAAAGGAATGATAAATGGCATTACAATAGTAGGTGAGATACTAGTTGAGTGGATTTATAACTTTTTTAATTTCCCCTTTTTTACCCTTAGTTTATTGTGCTCAGTGAGTTCTAACAACTAAAAAACAACACCTACATAATTTGATCTCATGGGCATATGTCTGATTTCTAGTTTAGCTTTAAGACTACGAAGCATGGGAAATGCTATTAAGTTTTTAAGTTTTAGATTTTTTGTTAAATTTTAGTTTTGAGGTTTATGCTTAAATCATGCCCTCCTTTTAGTGCCAAATCTATTAACATGCATTTTGGCACATACCAACATTCTAGGTTCATTTCATGATTCACTTCTCTGAAAATGAGGTTTCGGAGAATCTACCCAAGTTTTATATCTATCTATTCTAGGCACATTGATCTTCACTCAATGGCTCATTGTGATCATTCTATTCAAGGGGCCTTTACTAGTTCAACCTATCATAGATTTCGAATGTGCATTTTAGAGGGTTTTGGGTACTTGAACAATGTAAATTAAGAATGCTAATTTGTTGTTTTGTTTGATTAAGTTTAGTGGGTGTTGAAAATAGGTAAAAAAACATTCATTTGGGTATTTCTTAGTTACAAATCAGCAAGTGTAGGGTTTTGTTAAGTGGTTTACAACTGATTTTATTGTGTTCATTCCATCTTCTTAACATTCAACAATGTGATAATATAATGGATAAAAATAAAGCATAGAGTAATCTATTCATTCAGACATACAATAATTTAAAACCCTATATTAACTAACTAATAAAATAAATGAAAAATACAAGGTAAAAAGAAAAAAACAAGAGCCTATAATAACATATCAAATTTGATATCCTGATCATATGAACTCCACAAATCAATGAATGCACCAAACATCATATGCACAATTAGATCCAAAGCTGATTCAAGCTTCCAAGGGGAGAAAAATAATGAAATAGTAGTACCCACCACCATATACACACATAAATGGAAAAATAGAATCCCAAGTCTTAAATTAATCAATAAGCCACCATTTGATAATCAAATATGAGTTCATTACGATCATTCTCCCAAAAAAAATCCAGGATAATGGTAGGAGAGGTGTTGAGAAAGAGACTAACACTAATACATCATGAAAGTTATATAAAAATAGAAAGGTGATTGGCCAAATCTCATGAAATAGGAGAAAAATTCAACCCCTTAAAAATGGGGGGCATCCAATATATAGTCAATGGCCATCCAAGGGGAGGAATTTTCCCTTCAAAACTTATAACAACTCCCATGAATGATCCCAACTACCTCTTACTCTTCCCATGTCTGTCACTTTCACTATTCACCCTAAAAAATAGACCAAAATTTAGTCAAAAAGTCAATTAAATCTCTAAATAGTGTGCGAGCATATAAAAATGTGAACAAGTTTCAAACTAGGTATAGTTAAGAAAAATTGAAGACATCATTGCATTTGGGCTAGAACTAACTTTTCAATAATGTAAATTGTTTAAATTTTTGACACCTAGATCAAAAGTTATGATTAAAAAAATTGAGGAAAAGTAAAAAATGAGCTCTATAAACCTATTTAGGATTTCACTGACATCTAGCTTCTAATTTAATGTTACTGTTAATTTTTAAATTTTATAGTTTTAATTAAGATTTAGAAGCCCAAATAGAAATAACCCATGCAACCTAGAACTAATCAAGTATTTTTAAATGAATTACATAGGATTTTGGAAAGAAAATATAAGTTTGGGGGAAAACCTAATCGGGTCTTGGACCCTCAATTAACAGTGTGAGTTATTTGGCTTGGCTTCCCATGTTCCATATGGGGTTCTGATGGAGAAAAATTCCATAGGAATTCATTAGGGAATTGGTCAGGAAAAAGCTTGATTAACATTGAATAGGACAAAGGCCCATAAATTTGACTTATGTAAGGATATTTACTTGATTAGGTCTGTGGGGATCACCTAAGGCATACCCAATACCTAGTTAGGGAAACACCCTGACTTATATTACGATGGCCTAAGCTAAAACACCTAGACCTAGTCAAGGTTAGAACCCCAAATAACACTAGACTAACACACCCCCTCCAACTTATGACCCAATTAGGATATAAATCATTATTAACATTAGCCTATCGGCTATTGAACTACTAAAGACCCAATCAAAGTTTAAACTTTAATTACCACTAGACCCCAACTTGAAAAAATAGCTAAGATTTAGTGAGAATTTTTGTTCTAAATAACACTGACCTAAAATATCCCTAACCCTGATACCTAATTTGGAAATACCCTTAAGTCCTGATTAGGTCTAGAAGACTTAGATATTTTTCAAACAAGCCCTGGGCAAGGAAAAAGTTCTAATTAGGTAAGGGGAGAACATATTTGGATTAGGTAGACCTAATTAAGGTTTTAAAAATTGATTATGTTTATATACTTATAAACAATTGAATCATCTATAGTTAGTTCTATTCAAGGATCTTAATAACTTTTTCACTGAACTAAGCAATATTTTACAAGTAAAAAATAGGGACCTAGGAGTCATTTTGGGGAGAAGTTCCAAATAAGAAACTTGATCAAATGGGCCTAATGTAAAATAAGGATTAGGTTATATAAGATAAAATTAAATGTAAACCAAAATGACCTACCAAGGCAAAGTGATGAACTTGAGCAAGCTAGAGAACAATTATGTTAAAGACCCAACAAGTGAGATAAGTTTCCCAAAAATGCATTTTTACTTGAAGAGTAAAACATGAAAATTATCCAAATGAGCCAAGGAGATAATATTAAATAGGTCTCATAGGTATAATATAAAAAAAACCAAAACAACTCCCTGAAGTAACTACAAAGAGCTGAGAGAGAAGGCATGAAAGAATGCCATGCGAATGGAAGTGTAACATAACTCCACTTTGGGGCCAAGTGTTAAATATGAAACTTTACCATTTAGACTTGGAAATCAAAAAGGAATAGGTTTTGAGAGCTAAAAGTACATAAATTTTAATATGACCTCCTAGAGTAGGCTAAGAGAGATAAGATAACTAAGAAATCCTCGCTTCAAATGCAAATTGGGAGGCCATAACTCCACTTTTACGCTAAGTGTAAAATATAAATATGACTCGCATATACATGTTATTTCAAATGGTGGTGGTTTTAGGTCTTGTTTCAACATGCAAACTAAGATAAGCCACCAATTAAACTTAAGGTTTTGATACCAATGAGTTATGAACTCAAGTGAAAGCAGATCAAAATTCCAAAAAAGAGGTTTCTTGATTCTTGAAAGAATTAGGGTGTGTTGTGAAATAAATAACACTATCATCACCCACAAGGATGTGATTTTATAGACTATATTGAGCCAATCTATTTTATTAGTTGGTTAATTTTTGGTATGGTTGAGGTGATTGAATCACTCAATCTTGCCAATTTTTTAGGTTTGACTTGATTTTATCATATAGGCTTACCAATTTGATCGTATGAGTTAACTTTGTTCTCTCATGCTCACAAGGTTATAAGTATGATTGGATTGCACAATTGAGCTAATCTCAACTGTCGAGTAGAAACTCACCTTTTCTCCAAGGTTGAGGCATGTGCTTTCCAATCTCTCTATCTTTCTCTATCTCCTTAGATATATGTAATTTCTATATTTATACATATTATTCCTAATCTCTATTATATATCCTTACAATGATAAATCTTCTAAATCTACTTACTAATAGGTAAGGCAGTTACCTCAATACATAGGTGTACTCATAAACCTTACTCTTTAAATTTAAATGATTTCAAATACTATCAATTTTATATTATATTCATTTATTATATACTATAACATGATCTTGGTTATAGGTTAGGCACCAACAAATCACTCATGTTAGACTCAAGCAAAGGAAAGGTGTGTTATACACACTCAGGTATGCATTCTTTTCCTTTAAACTAGCAATTCCATTACTAGATTAAAAGTGGTAAATGTAGACACTAATTTATGGATTATATAGCACTTTGGTCTTGTACACTTAAAAAAATTAGACCTTGGTTGTTCTTCTTAGTTTTGGACCTTTCTCACTTTTTGAAGTCTTGTATCTACTCCATCTTATGCCCATTGGCTTATCTCTTGGTCTAAATAGTCTTTTATTGATGACCTAGACCTTATATCTCACCTAGAATTCTTAAAACCTACTTATCTTCCACCTCTACAAGTTTTGAGTTTGTACCTAGTTTATTTTTCCTTGGGTACTAGTGTCTAAGAAAAATACCTACATCGATGCACGTGTCTTAATCCATCACAAGTGTCTAGTGCCATAAAGTCATCTAATTTTCAAATGAAAGATATCTTAATGGTTAGCCTAAGTGTTTTAATGCAAGTTATTTCTCCAAAGGGATTGATAAAAATACAATATGAACCCTCATTCATTCCTAACCTATGAAACCTAGCACAAACAAAGGTAACTTATCAAAGCACTTGATAACATAAAGCTTCCCTATTTTATCTTATTTATATATGAGTCATAGGGACAACACATACATAGATCTAAAATACAAAAGGAGTATCTCAAGATCTATATTTGTCAATTTATAAGTTAGGTCATTATTGTACTTACTTTTCAAATATTCCATGATTCACACACAAGCTATCACATAGGGGAGAACTAGATCAATTTAAGGCCCTTTTTAGAGTATTGGCTATGTAGGAAATACTAATTAACATAGGGGTATTTGAGGTTAGCTCAACACTGTCTACCCACTAAACCATTTTTCCCCAAGATCATTATGAAGATGAAGAAATAGGGTTTTGTAAATGCATGATGAGTGACAGTCCATGACCTAGATCTGAATGCACTAGATCAAAGGTGAAGAGAAACCCATAAGCATCTAGATGGTTACATCCTTTTATATCAAGTATTATATATAAGACACCTATGTCAGGTTCAGATAGTAGAATTGACACAACCATATAAGGTTGATTCTAGTAGTCACATCTCTAGAGGCATTCAATCTAGAACTTGATGACTATTTCAAAATCTTCTTCTAGACTACTTTCCACCTATTCCAAATTTATAATTGCATTAGCATCAAAACCAACTAAATACATTATTTCTTTGTCATTTCCATATCTAACATAATTTTACTCTTAGTTTAAAAAATTTAGTATATGCTTATCTGAGTTTTAGCACCCAAATAGCCTACTTTAGATATAGTTTATCATCTTTATACCCTAGGCTATCTATACACATTTAACCCTAGATTCCCAACAATCTAACATTTTAAGGTTAAATAGATTGGTAATTATTTATTGATTTTCAAATTTATTTATATTCCTAATTGAAATAACTAAGGCCTTTTTATTAATAGTATATTAATATCATTTTAACATCCTTTCTCAAGGATCATAAAGATTAAATAAGAGAATAGTTATTGGTTATTTTATATCGTAGCTATAATAGTTTATCAATTTGGCTCTATTATCACTAAGCCTAATTAATCATTATGATAATAATTATTTGTCATTCATATAGAAAATAGTTTATGTGACTTAATCACATTTTTCAGTGATCTTAATTTACCCCTTTTAATCTAATATTTAATAGTTTTAAAATAGTCATGTACCCAATTGGCCTTAGTTAGTTGATTTGGGGATAATCACACCATGCTAATGTTATTTGATATTCATAAGTGTTTAATGGTTTATACTCTTAATGTAGAGTGTAGATGAAATTCATCATTAATTGTTCATCACTAGCTATGTGAAATTTATGGATTTCATATAGTTTGACCACTTTTCCCATATTCCTTAGCAAAATTCATAATGTGTCATTTAATAAATTCATAGTCATAGTGTGTTATTTAATAAATTATTAGTATTAATGTGTTTTTAATAAATTCATAGTCATAGTGTGACTTAAGGATGGATTTCCATTTATGTGATCTTTCAGTGAGAAAATTTCCCCTCCCCCCTCTTCCCTACTTGCCCTCCTACCCAACTACACAAAAAGGAGAAAGAAGTAAAACAAAAGACACAAAATTGGAAGATATCAAAAAGGTAATAACAATAGTGAATTCACAACATGATTAAGGCATCATAAAAGTAACAATCATTTGGATCACCCTATATAAATCCTATTAACATATATAAATTCTCTCATTCTTTCTCTAGATATTTATTCACATTTTTGCACATTTAAGACTCACCTAATATAATTTCTCTATTTTACCACCTTTAAAAAACATTCCTTTTTATATTATTTAAATTTAAAATTTAAGCTTGAGGGTTTATGGAGAAACCATAGAAGATAAGTTCATAGTAAGGAAAATTTTGAAACCTCTAAATAGGAAATTAGAGGTGAACGAGGAATCATACGAAGTGCTATATGTTTGCAAACTTTTAAAGTTTCTTCTCCACCTATCACACCAATTATCTATAGTATATCTAGCGAGGATTTATTATATTTTCATTACATATTCATAGTGTTGAGTTGGGTTAGAAATTAACACTTTGGTTAGTTTTTCAAAACCTTTATTAAATGGTCATTGCCACCATTTATACATAATTTGATACAAGGATAAATAGTGGAGGTTTGATAAATAATGACACCAAAACAAGCACAAAATTTTGTTCCAAAGATAAACCATGAGGTACTAGTTTTGACCTAGACTCTCCTTTCCCTGATCTTGTGCTTGATTTATTTGAGTTTGATAGAGCCAAAAACTATTTTGAAAAATTCACTCTGGTTGTTTACTTTGTGGGTCAAGTCCCTCCTAATAGCCTCTTAAATTAGTGGTTCCATAACCATTGGCAAGGCCATGGTGTGAAACTATATGGAGTCAAGAACAAGGATTTTTCCTATTTCATTTCACTAACCCTAAACATTACAGAGTTAATGTTAATCATGGCCCCTAGTTTATTCATAACACATTGGCGGTGTTTTTCCATTGGACCCAAGATTTTTGGGTGTCTAAACAAGCTAAGCTTAAAATATTGGTATGGATACAATTTCATGGATTGCCTCTCCCCTTATGTAAATTTGTCAACCAACTCATTAAACCCCTAGATCATTTAATTTTCCATGAATGGTCAAATTTCTATGTTACTCATCCTCAGAAAAGGGTTTATGTGGAGATTGGCCTAGCCAAAGATGTCAACGAGTCAATTGAGATTAAAGTCAAAAATAACTAATTCATATAGTGTGTGCTTTATAGTAACATGCCAAACACTTATTTTAGGTTCAAATCCTTAAATCATATGATTTAAGAGTTCCCTTTTAATGGTCCCCACTTTTCCTATTCCTCAAAACAAAAGTGGGTCTGAGTTTAAACCCTAAAATGGGAATCTTGACAGTTAGACTATAGTCACTAATAAGAAAAATAGTTTAGTCTGGGGTAATTCAAAACACTAAACAATTGTGTATCGACCCATAAGTGGTTATATCTCTTTGGTCTCCACTATAAAAGTGTATGCTCCTACTCAAGTGAAGGCACTACCTCCTATTTATTGCTCTCCTCAAGTAGTTGCTAATTTTATTTCTTTCCCATCCTCTACTTGCTCAAATCCTTCTTCACAACCCCTTTTAGGGGTGATAATATCATTAATCTCAACCATAAATCTATTTTGTATTGCTCATGTATCCCCTCAACCATTATAAATGACTAGTATCTACCATATAAATGGCAACCTTTCAAGCTAGGAGATTTTATGCTACATTATGCAAATTTCAATTAGTTTATAGGCCTCTCATAACTTTTAGAGGGAAATGATATGGATCTTGATGTTTCCAAATGTTATTTTATTCATGGAATATTTGAGGCCTTACTAATCTAGCATGTAAGTATACGTTTTAGGAAAAATTGCCAATTTGTTTAATATGATTTTTTGCATACAAGAATTCAAGATTTATGACTTCCTCCTTTAGTCCACTACTTTCATTATTTATCCTATGGATTTATGTCAAGCCACTTATCATGATCATGGTCATGGTGGTCTTTTCACTCTTTTGGTGCTTAATCTTTCTCAAATTATTATTTCTTGGAGTTTAGACCCCACCCATCAGGTCATCTATAAACTGTTTGATTTTGATAAATGCATTATTGGTGTTGTTAGCTAATATACATCCAATAATTTGGTAGAACACACTTTGATCTAGATATGGTTATCTTATTCACTTCCAAATTTCCACTAGATCTTATGTAGTGACTTCAACATGGTTGAGTCCCATGAAGATAAAGAAGGCCATCTTCCCATGTGCTGGTGTGATAGAGAGTGGGAGGCATGGTTTTACATGCATAACAAAATTAGGGTGTTTGATCTTAATGACCATCAGAGGAGTGATTCAGATTCCCCTTAGTTCACCTGGTCTAATTTTTTTTAAGGAGAAGATAAAGTGCTTAATCATCTTGATTGAGTCTGCTTTCTAAATAAGACCTTTTTTATTTGCTCTTGTGCATGGTCGACTGGTAGTTATGATTCTAAAAACCCATTTGTCATACCATCATCTTATTTGATTCAACTCTGAATGGATTAGTCCTCAAGTTAAATCCCATAAATTTTAATTTTATCTCAATAAGACTCATCTTATTTATGAGTGAACTATTGGGAAAATTATTCAAATTTAGAACCTGGTTCCCAGACCCTTTAGGGATATTGGTTGGATTGCTTGGTGGGATGATGCCATTTCTCACACCACCACTTTTCTTCAAATATATGGTAATAAATATTCTATATTTAGACAACCCTTGCATCATGATGCAAACTATGAGTATCTTCAGGTATCATAGGAGCTTGAGGCCTCACCTTTTAATACTCATATTTAGGATCAAGCATCCCTTTGGAAATATAAACTCCAAATTGAAGAGGCATACAAAGCTAAAGGAACACAACTTAGAGCTAGGATTCATTCGCTAAAATTTGGAGATAAAGTGACCAAATAATTATTCTCTCCTTTGATCCAGATGAAATGATGATAGAATTAAATCCATTAAATATGCTTCAACCAAAATTACCAAATTACTTGATATTCTACAGGATTTTGTAAATCAAAATTCATGATGTCTTTTTAGACCAACTTTCCATTATTACTCATAAAGCCATGCTCTCTCTTTGCCTTGATGTTATCCTTTTAAAATTATCTAAATCATAAAGAGTTACTTATGATAGACCTCTCAACTTGAATGATTTTAAGGAAGCTATTATGAAGATATCCAATGACAAAGCCCCAATAGTTGATGGTTTTCCTTGTGAGTTCTATCAAATCTTATGGGATACTATTGTCCATGATCTTCATAAAGTTTATTCTGAAGTTATTTTATCCAACTCTTTGGGTTCTCTTATCAATCAAGGTAACATCAAGTTTATTTTAAAAGTTGGGGATCCAAAAGTTATTACCACTTGGAGGTACATCACCCTTCTTATTGTGTCTTATAAAATTATTACTAAATATCTTGCCCTCAGAATTAAACACCTCCTCCCCTTAATTTTTAGGAGTAAGCAAACATGGTTTATTCAATATAGATACATTATGGATAATATACTTTTTTTCTAGGAAGGTATGGAATGGGATATGATTTCCAATCAAAAGGCCTTATTTATCAAGATTAATTTTGAGAAGGCATATGATAAAATTGAGTGGATTTTCATTATAGAAATGCTTCAGGGTCTTAGGTTTAGCCCCGGGTTGTTAAAAGATATTAAAATGAATTTTTAAATATGCTAGTGCATCTATTACTATCAATGGTACTCAATCTCGGTGATTTAATCTCCATAAATCTATCAGGTAGAGTTTCCCTCTAACTCCTCTTTATATATTGGTTGTTGAGGGATTTATTTATCTATTGGCTAATTAAGCTTCCAAGGGTTTGGTTAAAGGTATTTTCCTCCCCAATTTAGACCATCAACTTATTAATGGGCACTTTACAGATGTCCTTTATCACCCTATATGAGGAAAATGATTCTATTAAAAAATCTATGGAATTTCTTGACGCTTTCTACCTTACTTTTGGGTCTTCCATGTAATGGTAGAAGACTCAATTATATCACCAATCTCTTTTTCCCAAACCTCCCTGGTTAGAGGGATATTGATGGAAGTGTATTCTCCTATGAGTTCAATTTAAATTCATAGGCATTCCTGTTACATTTATATCCTTTACCATTGATTGGTGGTCTTATATGGTTCAAAGCGTTGAAAAATAAAATCCTTCTAGACCACCAAACCCTTGACTTTAGCAGGGAAGTTTCATATTTTCTCTAAGGTCCTATCTACTATTCATGTTTATTACACTCCCTTTTGGGCTCCTAATGCCTCTTATGCTAACTTGGATAAACTCCTAAGGGAATTTATATGGGCCAACTTTGAAGGCCATCATGGTTTTCATAGAGTCTCTTGGGCCATTTTTTTCACCCTAAAGAATTTGGTGGGATTGGGCTTATTGACATCAAAATTCAAAGTATTTCTCTTAGTGTCAAATGGATCATTAGAGGCTTAGAAGGTGTTGAAGCCTAGAAAATTTTGTTGAGACATTATATTTCTCAAGGACTCCCTCTTAGTAAAAAGGCCTGGTGAGGGATTGGTTTACACAGCATTCTCATTACCCATGTTCTTGTTAAGATCAGTGACAATTTGTTATGGAAACATATAAAAGGGTTGGGAGAGGCTAAAACCTGGCCTCATTTGAGTGAGGGAAGGGTTTAGAAATGGTCTTTCTCTAAACTCTCATTCCCTATGGTGGTCTCCTATGCTCAATTATCGCAAAGTTCTTTTTTGTCATGGTCCCTTGGATTAAAGGTTTGCGATTGCTCAAAAAGGGTATTATAATTATTGGAGAATTATTCTACAAGATAAATTGGGACTGGCTCCCATGGAATATTGTAAAGTCTAAGTTTAATCTTAATAATGAAGATGCAGAGTTTATGGTTGAAGTGAAAAGTTCCATACCTAAGGAGTAATTAAATAAAATTGGTGCTACTTCCCTTATGCTCTAGTGGAAAGATTGGTGCTATCCTGTAGTTACACCCTTTAGTCATTATTCTCATCATCTGGACTATAATTTGTTGGTTCTTCAACACATTCAAACTGAAACCCTTAACCATTGATGGAATCTTAGATCTCTTCCTTTTGTATGGTCTAGAAGGTTTGTTAATATTTGGGTATCTCTTATTGAGACTAAGAAAACCCATTTTTTTGTATTCTTTGCTAGGGCTTACCTGTTGGTAATCAGCTCAAGCATTGGGGGTCTCAAACCCCATCTGCCATGCTTTCCACCAGCCATAAAAATTTAAAAACAATTTTTGGTTTTATCTTCATGCTCAGTCTGCTTGGAAATAGATTCACACCCTATTCAATCCCTTCTAGCCTGAATTATTCACTTAGAAAATAGTTATCTTGGGGGACTCCACCTTGATTCCTACAAGATACAATAAATTTTGGTATGTTTTCTATGTTAACATTCTTTTTCAAATTTAGAAAATTAGAAATAAATTTTTTTTAATCATGAAGATATGCAAAAGAGATTTTATGTAAAAAATAAAATTGTGATTTTTAATGTTACCCTCTAGATCTAGAGTTAAAAAGATAAAAATCGGCTAGAGATCCACCATCTACAAATTATCTTGGACCATTGGGGGATGTTCCATGTGCTATCAGTTGTGAGTCTTCCAATCTCTCACACCACCATTATCCCCCTGTGTGGGCATGGGGGTCGATGTCAGTTATCTCATAGTTGACAGCCTCCTAGCTGGAGGATCCCCTCTCCTCACTTCATCTAGCATTCCCTACCCCATGGTAGGACTGATTGGTCTAACATAAATGGTGATGGAGGGAAGGTTGGGCCTTCTCTTTGTAAGACTAATTTTCTCAACTAGCTCTTTCCATTTCACCTATCAGATAGGATGAATTTGAAAACAAGCAACAAAATGATCATTGAGATCCCTTATCAGTTGATGAGGATCCACCTGGTCAAGGGAGATGGGGAGGAAATTCATAGGATCGTTCACCTCCTCCTCTACTTGCCTCCATGTTCGCTAAAGTTGTTTAATGAGCTCCTTGTTGTTTGTGTTTTTGTTTACCTTTTTTGGTTGATGTGCACTTGAGTTAGTTTAACTTTAGTATGTCTAACCTTGGGTTAGACCTTTTGTAATTGTGTACTCTTCCCAAGGCTTGTTTAGCTCAGTGTGGCTTTGTTTTTGAGATGTGACTTTTCCATCCATATTTTTTGTATGACTAGCATTGCATTATTTATTATTATATTAATAAAAATATGTTTTTCAATCAAAAATTTAAACTCCAATAAATGACATGAAAACAAATATAAATATCTATGTTTAAAAAAAATTCTTTCTCTTTAATAATAAAATTATTTCATAGAAAATATAGTCTTATTATAGGGATAATATTAAACACACATGGCATAAAGATTGGAAATTGCTTTATTTGTGGCCCACTTGAAACTGTTAGGAATTTCCTATTTTATTGTGTTTAAGCTAAATTTGTTTGATTAAAGGCTTTAAAATTTAAATATGTTAGAGAATTAACCCTATTTGGGTCATTTCTATAGTTTTTAAGATTATCGTGAGTCTTAAAGTGTGTGTGAACTTTTTATTTATGTGAATTATAAATTCACATAAATTTGGATTCCATGAGGTGTCACTCGCCTCTGTAGTCCACTTGCAAGATTTAGAATTACATACATGTAACTTCTTTTTCCTCACTTGGCACACACTTCCTTCCACTCTGTAAGGAAATAGTCCACTTGACACACACAAAGGAGGCTTGTAAAGTAATCATGAGATTCCTTGTAACTCCCCTTCTCTTCTTCTTGTTATTATCAAGGAGCCTTCTTGTCCTCATTTACTCATTAGAAACTTGAATATCTCTCTCTTCTTCTTGAATTCGTCTTGCTTCTAAAGTTGTAATTATAGAGATTTTTGGTGACAAACCTTTTTATAAGATCACATGGATTTTTCTCTAATATGTTCGGTTTCCCATTTTAAAATTTTTTATCTCAACATTGTGACTTGATCTCTTCGAAGTGATATTATTATTTTTTATTCTTTTGCTCATTTATTTCAACATTTAAATTGATCTTTGGTAACATTTCCATCATGATATCAGAGCTAAGGTCATTTTAATGTTGAAACCTGAGTTTATGGAAGTATTTTGGTGGAGAAATTTGGTTTTTTGGCAAGGGATTACACCCTTGCAGCTGATTTTAGTTTTTTCTTCTATTTTTTAGCACAAGTTTTTTTTTTATCATTTCGGCATATTTATCTTCTAACATGAAGTTTCATGTTGCTCCAATTGAGTTTTCTCGGATGGTTTTGGTTTTGAAATTTTAAATGCAATTTTTACAAAATTTATCATATTAAAAACTTGTAAGATTAAAATAGCAATATATTTTGATTGGCCTATTGTTTTTTAATGAAATTTACAGAGTTTTTGAATTTTATAACTGAGATAAATTTATCCAAATTTTATGCAAACATGGTTCATCATTTTCAAGATATGATAAAAAAATGTAATTCTTATTTTTTTAATTAAAAACAAAACATTTTTTTTTCATCCTTGACGATCAGTCTCGACTTTTTTTTATTTGCTCTCTGGCATTTCATATTCAGTTTGTGTAAATGCACTTTTTTCATTTTGAGTGTTGCTATTTATCACTGTACTTTTGGTGTTTTCTCTTGCTATATCTCCATCAAAATCTCTGTTTTTAAGCTCTCTTTGCCCAAAGAGTTGTTTTTTATTCAAACTAGTTTTTAATCCAATAAAAAAGGGTATTTTTCCCTGTCTTAAGTAAGGCATTTTATTTATACCTTGGTTTGTGGCACTTTCAATTATATAAGAGGTGTTTTCTTTGTCTGGCTCATTTCCATGTCTAGTGCCCTGTTTTGTGTTAAGTTATGTTCCTTTTAGTTGTGCGCAGTATCCTCTCTTTTAGGCTGTGTATTTTGCTTCTACAAAGCTTCAATGAGTCTCTAATTTAGAAAATACTATTAAGTATTTACAACAGTAACACTTTTAACATTTCAACTGTTTGTTATTCTCTCATGTTGTGTTCTGCATTATTTCTCTCTTCAAGCACTTTGTTATATTTTATTTTATCATTTTTCCTTTCGTGTTAAGTGTGGCATATATTTAATTGGCTTCATAATAAAAAAAGGTGCAATTTTTGAGCTAGTTTGGTTTTGGTAAAACCGTTTATCTTCATGAAGAGATGATGCCTTAGTTCGCTTTACTATATTATTCATAGTATGCGACATTTCTTTTCTAAAACTTATATATTTTTTTGTCTCGCCTCCCTAGAAGTGCACTTCTTTTAATAGCTGCACTCTACTTTTTTTTCTAAAACAATTCCTTGTATTTACATACTTTTTCAAAAGTACATGTGTTTTTAAAGAAACTCACAGTAGGCATTTTATTTCATTTGAATGCTTTACAAACAAACTTAAAAAATAACATTCAAAAGCATCCAATTAATTTTTATTTTTTTAATGTAAAAAAAAAATCTTTGTTTTTTTTAATATTCAAATTGGTATTTTAGTGTGGATTTTTTTTTGTAGGACGGGGCGCGCGGGGCGGGGTCCGAGGGATATTAAAACAAAACATTTATAAATTGTCACACATGGTTAATATTTTTATTCAAAACATGATTTTATTAATTTTTGGTATATAATTTTTATTAAAAGTTTTTTATATTTATATTAAAGAATTTAATTAATTTTTAAATATATTTAGAATTTTGATGTGAATTTACATTTACAAGTTAATTGGTCTTATTTAAACAAATAAAAATGAAAAAATGGTCAAGCAATTTCTTTTTTGGGTTAAAAACTTATAAATTTTTTATGGACTTACATTAACATATTAAATCTAAGGCCTAGTTTTTCATGCAAAATTGTTTTTTAAATAGTTTTGGCTTTTTAAATCTTCTTGCAGTGACATTTAAATTAGTCATTTTTTTAGCTTTTATGAAGCTTATGCAAACACTTGTTTTCAAAAATGATGACATTAGCATTCTTAAACATCAACTTGCATGTCAAAATGCGACTTTAAATGCTTTGCAATGTTCTTTTAATGAGAAAATGATGATAATGCAAAACTCTATTGATGCCTTAACTACTAAAACCACAATGTTTGCTAATGTTAATATCTCTAATGTTGATGAATTGTTTTGTGTTTCTAAACAACCTAATAATTCTTTGAACACTTCCTCTACCAACCTCGGTTTAAAAATCATACATAGTATGGATTATTCGGGTGATGCACTTAGTAAGTGCAAAAATAGTATTCTTGAACTTCTTTTACCTAAACCTAATACAAATTCTAAAGGTCTTGGATATAATACTTCAAATACTTCTAATGAAAATTTGAAATATTATTGTCCTCCTCATTGAAGGATGTATAATGTAACTTCTTTTTACTATATTGTTTCTAAGGTTCATGTTTTGATTAAAATTGTTAAACCTTGTGAACATTATGGAAAACACTAACATCGTATATCTAAATATTAAAAATTACACCCATGCAAATCTTGTGGTAAATCCATACATAACACTTTACATTGTTGAAAAATATTTATATCTCCTACCTCTAAGGGTAAGACTATTTGTATTCTTAAAGAACATAAATTTTGTATAGACTTTGATATGTCTTTTTACGATAATTTTTCTAATACTTCATGCAGAATATATTTTACAAGTGACGTTTTTTTGTCTCATTTTTAATTAAATTTAAATTCTTTATGCATTCCTTGATTTTTTTGGCAAAGGAAATATGTTTTATTTAAATTTTTTTAACTAACTTATTTTTGTGCAAGTTTATGCATTTTGTGATGAAAATTATCTTTCATCAAATTTTTGTAATTGTATATCTAATTTTATTACATTTTGTATTTAAAATGTATTATTGGTATATTGGTTACTTAACTTGAAAGATTGGTGTTAAATTTAATATTTTGTAGGTTTGTGGATCATTACTCTTTCCTGTTGGTCTTTTTTCCATTGTGAATCGACCACATTATCCTATGAAATTTTTTGAATATTCTTGGTGATCACACTTTCATCCTTGTAACTTTTGGCATCACCTTATCTTCTTCTTTATTTCTAAATCTATTGTAATTCCTCTTAAAGGAAGTTTATGTTAAGGGGGAGTATTGTATAATTTCAACTTATTTTTTTATTTGTAAATGGTTTTCTCCACTTTTGTAAGCCCATATTAAAATTAAGGGAGAGTGTTGAAGAATTAATTCTTTTTGGATCTTTACTATAGTTTTTAGGCTTATTCTGAGTCTTAAAGTGTATGTGTGTAAAATTTATTTATGTAAATTATAAATTTATATAAATCTAGATTCTATGAAGTATCACTCATCTCTTGAGTCTACTTGTAGGATTTGAAGTTACATGCATATAACTTCTATTCTCTCATTTGGCATACACTTCCCTCTACTCTCTAATGAAATAGGCTACTTAGCACACACAAAGAAGACTTGTAAGGTAATCATGGGATTCTTTGTAACTCGCTTTCTCTTTTTATTGCTCTATTAATAGGGACTTTCTCTTCTCATTTCCTTATTAAAAACTTGAAGCTCTCTTTCTTCTTCTTGAAATCATCTTAGTTGTAAAATTGTAATTGTAGATTTTTTTTTTGTGACAAATCTTCTTATAAGATCACGTGGATTTTTCTATGATACTTTCGGTTTTCCACTTTATAAATATTTGTCTCAACATTTTAACTTCATCTCTTTAATGTGATATTGTTCTTTTGTATGCATTTGTTCATTTATTTCGACATTTAAATCAATCTTTAGTAACATTTATATCAAAATGAATGATTAAAGTTAATGACTATATTGATTACATAATCATAAAAATAATTATTATATTTTTCTTTCTTTAATAACATACTTCCATAACATTTAATAAACAATACTAACTACATAATTATCATAAAAATGTAATTAATGAAAAAATATATTATAAATCAAAATAACATGTTTAGGATGGTTTTTATTTTCATTTGGGTGTCATAACACACTTGTTTATTTAATATTTTTACAACGGTTGCAATATGTTTGGTATTTGTTTCTAAATGAAAAAAAAAAAAAAAAAAAAAAAACTTAAAACTTTCAAGCATTTTCAAGGTATATTAAAATTATAATCCTTTCAATTTTTTTATAAGGTGTATACAATTACATCATATTATCACTACTAAATTATATGTAACTTTAGCTTATGTGTGATTTGGATTAAATTTTTTTAATCTTACACGATATAATTTATTAAAAAAAAAATTGGTTAATTATAAAACATTCAGATTTAAAGGAAAGGAAATTGTAGACATTTTTATAATTAATGTGTATGTTCTTTATAATATAATCCTTAATAAAAATATTTAGAAAGATATCTTAGATTTCATTGAAAATGTTCAAGATTATAAAGTCATTATAGCTGGAAATTTTAACCGTATTCTCCATAACGATAAAAAAAGGGAGGAACCACAAGACTGTTTAACATGTGTTTGCATAGGTAAAATTAAATGTTTTGATTAGCTTATTTCATGCATTTATATTCATCATAACTTGTGCTCTGAAGTCCTTGAATGATCTTGCTATGATGTAAAGTTTAAATCTATTGTCTTTGTAATGTTTATAATTATTTCTGGTAAAATCCATTACAAACATAATTATACCATTACACATAGAGTAAATAATATGTTGTTATAAAGTAAATTGTTTTAGTATAAAGTTTTCAGGGAAACCTTAGGACATGTTTGATTTAAATAAATTTATTGTTATTATAAAAAGACTTGAATTGTCTTGTTTATTCAATGGTTTAACCTTAGGCTATATGAAAGCTAGTAAAAGTTTTTAATATAAAATCAAGTCATATATTTGGGATATAGTGGAAGGCATGGTTTAAGTTTGATTATGATATGATTAGTAAGGAAATAGTCAAAAGTCTTCAAGCCATATTATTTTGCATGGAAATTACTATGCATGTGTAGTGGGTTGAAGACCATCATGTAGATTTTAATAAAATCATTTCATGGGAATATTTGGGAATATAGGGTTATTTGTGATGCTTGTTCTAGACTTTTTGAGTCATTATGGAAAACACATTGATTTTGGTTTGTTACATGGCATGGTTATTATGGGTTTTGATTAGTTAATTTGAATGTTGAGGTTATCATATTGAGATTTCGTAGAATGATTATGGAAAATTGGTGTTTGTTTGAAAAGAATAGGTTTTGTAGGGGTTTTTTTTTGGAATTTTGACATGCAAAATTGGTAGTCATATGGATTTATGGAAGTAAGGGGGTTGGAATAAGGAGGAGGAGAGAAGCCGAGCACAAGTCAAGGAGAAAGAAAGAAAAGAAAGAGAGATCTCTTAGGCTTACTTTACCTAGAATTTGAGGTAGGGTCTATTTTTAAAATTCTTCTAATTTCTCTATTGAAATCATTATGTGAATGTAGTGTTGATATCATTGGTTAAATTATGTTAGGTTTTGAAAGTTCTAGGTTTATTATTTAATTTATGTGTGTGGTATAGGTTTATGTGGTCAACCCTACAGATTGGTATAGCCTATCCAAAGGGCCGAGCACATAAAAAATCCCCTCTCCATTTAACTTTAGTTGTGTGTCTGCATTCTGTTATGATTGATAATTATGAAAAGAAAACCTAGAAGATAAACTAGGGTTTCAAGAGATATATGAGATTATAAAATGTAAATAGTTTTTATATTTGAGAAATAATGCAAGGGTTTTGACCCTATAATGGTTTCAATTGATTTTGAAATAACCCCAAAATTATTTAAATGACCATGTGTATGAGTTTTAAAATTAATGTTATAATGGTTTTGGTTCGAACCCTTCAAGAGGGTTGTTCTTACCACATTATGCATAAAATTAAAATATTGTGTTTATTTTGGTAATGTTATATAATTTTCCTTATTATGACTTAACTCTTGAGTTTTTAAAGATAATAAATTATATAAATTAGGGTCATTTGTAAACAGCCCTAGAGATGGGCTCAACCCATCCACAGGTTCAAATACGAATGAATTACCAAGCCTTGTTGCTTTTTTGTGAAATGCCCGAGTAAAATTTTGGTAGTTGTGTATATAGATACAAAGGAACCTCTGTTTCAATTAAATAGTGGTTGGGAATACTATGTCTATAATATAATATAATGGTTGTGTATAATTTCATGTTGAATAAGGGTTTTTGATTTTAGTTTATCCAGTTATAAGTGAATGGTCTAAGTGTTGATTGTGATATTCAATTGAACTTTAAACACATTGTTTTAATTTTTGGTTATAGGAAAGAATCAAACCACATCTAAGTTCTATTGTATTGTATTATTTAGTCTTCATATTTTAGATGTGTAGGTGTTATGAAAAAGTTTGAACTATGCATTATATTTAAAAGGTTTAATTGGTTTCATTTGACCGTTAATACAAACTTCTAAATATTGAATGTTCTAAATAACTAGAGGACCGATTATTGATAGCCGACCCTCTATCTATTAGTTAGATCATGGTTATATGCAAATTGTATTGTGAAATAGTATCAAACCAATTTTTTTTTATGGCAATAGCTTGAATAAAAATATTAAAATAATATTATAATCTATGTATTATATATATAAAGCATTTGGTAATGAACAACCACTCAAATCTCATACAAGATTCAACAGCATATATATATATATATATATATATATATATATATATATATATATATATATATATATATATATATATATATATATATGACTCAACTTAATAATTGTGTGTGTACTTGAATTGTTGTATAGTTATGTACATACACTATAAAACAATTCAAGTGTGTGTGTGTATATATATATATATATATAACTAAGTCTTGTATGAGATTTGAGTGTTTGTTCATTACCAAATGCTTTATATAGATTGATATTGAATTTATTATGTTTTATATTATTCTTGTGTGGAATTGAAATCTGAAATTTATTTCTTTGAAATTAAACTTGAAGTTTACTTGGAATCAAGCATTGTTTGACTTATTGGTAAGTACTAAATGATTACTTATTAGTGATTATGTTGGAATTTTATAAAGTAATTTTTGAGGATTAAAATGATTATCATGAGGACAAGGGATTATGTATGTTGAGATTAGTATTTAATATAAATTTAGATCTATACAATAGTTGGTTGTAAATAAACAATCATTAAATTTGGATTAAGAGTTAAATGTTTACTACTATTGATTTTATATTAAAATAGAATTAATTTTTTGATCAAAGAGGGTTATTTGAATATTTATTAGTTGATTCTGGTATATAGATGCCCATAATGATGAATTTGAAAGACTGATGTTTTTGTATTCATATATACTATGGCTTCCATTATGTAAATCTTTATATGATTAAAATTTGTGGATTTTAGTATTATTATGTTTATCTAGTATTACTAACATTAAATAAGTAGGCGTAATATAATTCACATAATTACTTATTACCATTAATAGATAGATTGGAGTTATGAAATTGAGTTGTGTGTATGAATTTGACTGATCTTGAGATCTAGAAAACTTTTCTAAAACTTTGGCCAAAATAATGTTTATGGTTTGAATGTTATCATTTCACCTATTTGATTTAGTTTACATGTATTTTACGATATCATGTTGGAATGTATTTATTAATGATATGTTGCATGTGATAGTTATCTTATAACACATAGGTTTCTAGCTGACTTTTTTGATTTATACACTATCATTATATGTCCATCCATGAAGTGAGGACCATTCCCTTATTATAAAATTGTGTGAGAGATCAATGGTCTATGGTTGATGTAAAAAATTACTAAGATGATACTCTCCCTCCCCTTCCAGTAGTTAACTGATAGAGGCTTTACTCAAAATTATTTTTGGATAACAATGAGATCTTGATACTCATATGTTTTGTGGATCATTATATAATTTTAATTCGTTATGCCAATATGTAGTACTATATACTTTTACTATTTGATGTAATTTGTATAACAATAGTAATTGATTATAATATATATGTACATGTTTTATTATTTAATCAGTAGTGCCTAAATTATTAACTTATATTGTAAATTATATTGTTGAGTCTATGAAATCATATCAACATATGTTATATAGATCATTAGCTAAATGAATGAAACATTTAACCCCTTGGTTAGTAACATAGCTTATCTTAATTGATGTATTTAGTTAATGATATTAAATGTTAAGTTAATTTTATAATTGTGTTAAAAAAATTAACCTAATTCTACTTAACCTTGAGGGGTTGCTATATTGTAGTATCAAAGTCAAGGTTCAAACTCTTGGACTTAATGAGTCCACTAATGTATTATTATTATTTTATATTCATAAATAAGAATGTCACATTGAAGGTGAGCTAGTGAGGGTACATCATATCTTAATAATTCTAACCCTTCAATTGACTTGAATTAGTTTGTTATTGAACAAACTACAAAGCTTGATTAGATTATCATAGCCATGAATGAGACTAGGGACTATATAGATGCCCTTGAATAGGAATTTCTTAGCCATGTTCAGGGGAATAATTAGAATAAACCTGAAGAACATCTTGTTGAGAAAGAAGTTTCTCAAGAACCTAGATAAGAGGAGGTGCCTCAAGATGTGAGAGCACATGTTGATGTTGATCTTGTACGAGATATGAATAAAAATAATCCATCTAAGTTCAATGAAACCACTTTGGGAGATGGAGATGAAGCATGGATAACTGAGATGGAAAAATATTTTGAGATTTAAAATTATTTTGAAGTTATAAAATCAATTTGGAGAGCTTACGAATTGGTTAGTGAAGTAGCTACATGGTGGACAAATAAGAAATTAGAGATGAACTTTGACTCTACCACCACCATGTGAGAATAGTTCATGACCTTGTTCATATCATGATGGTTTTCACAACTCTATTTTTATTAGAAGCTAACATATTTTGAAAATCTAAAGGATACCTTTCAATGAATGTGTATTAGATGCAATTAACTAAGCTCCTAAAGTATGTTCCTCAATATCAAGTAGATAAGAGGTTTCACATCATGAAATTCATTATGTGATTAAAAACCTAAATTGGATGTGAAGTGGATGTGCATGGGCCATCTACTATGGATCAAGTTTTCAAAAAAGTAATAAAGCAAGAGCAAAAGCTGAAGTCACTTGCTCAAATTAGAGAGAAATTCAATAAAACATTTGGAGGTCCCAAAACAAATTTCCAAAAGAAGAATCAAAAGAGGAGTGGAAACTCTAATACCAGTTCAAGAATTAGAAAGCCAAGTTTAGAAGTGATTTAGGGAATAAGAAATATGGAAATGGTTTCAAAGGAGGTTTTAGAAGAAATCAACAATCTGATAAGAAAGGACCACCTAGTGTATGTTTCATCTTTGGAAGTGATCATTACTCTAGAGAATGCACTCAGGGTAAATCAGATGGTAAAAATAAAGGTTTTGCTCCATAGTAGGGATATTTTCAGTCGAGATTCATGCAACTGTTGAAAATCATCAAGCTAAGTTTTAGGCTTCTCTTATGGAGCTGTTAGGTACTTTATTTGGTCAACCAATTTTAATTTTAATTGATAGTAAAACCTGAATGTTTTATTTCTCCTAGTATGCTTAATAAGTTGTATAAAAATGTTGGAGTTATAGAAAATGCATGATCAATTCAATATTAAAATGAATATAAGGTCAAGGTCAATAAATATTTGGTTGAAGTTGAGATCAAACTACCTAAATTCACTATGGTAGTGGATTTATTTTTAGCTCCATTGGGGTCATATGATGTGATCCTCAGATTAAACTGGTTAGCTTAACATAAAACCAAGGTAGATTATATACTTAAAAGGGTTAAATGTCTAGATGATTTGGGTAATCAAAGTTAAATTAAAAGAATAAAGAGAGAGCTTAATCTTAGATATATTTCAATAATTCAATTGAATAAATCTCATAGGAAAGAGTGTCTAGCATTTATTGTAGAAATAAATGAGATAGAGGAATCCAAAGAACCTTCTATTGAAGATTACTCTTTTCTTCTAGATTTTTGAGATATTTTTCCTGATGAAATGTCATGTTTACCCCGTAAGAGAGAATTTGATTTCTCAATCAACATCATTCTATGGTCTAAACTACAGTCTAAATCCCCCTATAGAATAATGACAATTGAATTAGTGGAGTTGAAGGCTCAACTTTAAGATATATTATCTAAAGGGTTGATTCAACTAAGTGTGTCACTATGGGGTGCACTAGTTATGTTCACTAAGAAGAAGGATATAATCCTTTGCCTATGTATTGATTATAGGATGTTAAACAAAGTAATGATAAAGAAGATGTATCATTTACATCTCATTGATGATATTTTTGATCAAATGTGTGGAGCATTAGTTTTCTTAAAAATTGATCTTTGAGTAGAATATCATTAGTTAAGGATTCATAAGGAATACATTCTAAAATAGCCTCTAGAACTCGATATAGGCATTATGAGTTCACAATTCTTCTTTTTAGGTGAATAAATGTGCCAACAACATTTATGAATATCATAAACAGTTGTTCAGGGATTATCTAGATCATTTTATGTTAGTATTTTTAGATGATATCCTCATCTATTCTCAAAATTGAGGAGGAACATCTAGAGCATTTGAATTTGGTTCAGCAATGGTTGTAGAAGCATAAATTTTTTAGGAACCTATCAAAGTGTGTCTTCTTTCAGAAAAAGGTCTAGTACCTAGGGCACATTATATCTGCAAAAAAAAAAATTGTGGATCTTTTGAAGACTAAAGCCATTATGGAATGGTCAGCACCTAAAAATGTCTATGAAGTTGAGAATTTTATGGGTTTGGCAGGATATTACAAGAAAATTGTTTCAAAAAATTTTAAGATAGCAATTCTGTTTACTTCTCTTCAATGAAAGAATTAAAAGTTTGTGTGGTCAGTTAAGTGCAAGGAAGATTCTTAGGAGCTAAAAAAGAAGACTTATCTTGGTACTAGTGTTGAGAGTTCCTGATCCAAATGGCCAATTCTAGGTAATAATTGATGTTTCAGGAGATACCCTTAGATGATTTCTCATGCAAGAGGGTTTTATTTTATCTTATGAGTCTAGAAATTTGAAACTGTATGAATAAAATTATGCCATGCATGATTTAAAACTGGCTATAATAGTTCATGCCTTGTAGGTTTAGAGGCATAATTTTTGGAAAAACTATTTAAGCTCAAGACTAATAACTTGGGGCTCAAGAATATATTCACCCAATCTAACATAAATGCACATCAGAGATGAGCTTAGTGTTCTTGTCAAATTATGATTTTTACATTAACTACATTAAAATAAAGGAAAATAGGGTTACAGATGCTCTTAGTCAATAGAGGTATATAGCAAATTTGGCTACTATCAAGTTACCTTTTGCAATTAAGTGGTGTAATTCTCTCTAGGAGATGAATTTTACGAACATGTAAAGTTAGCATTGAATAAAAATGCTTTGGATCCTAAGTGTGAAGGATTCAAATTCAAAGATGATGGTTTATTTAGGTATAAAGGAAGGATTTATGTATTGGATAAGGAAATTTGAGGAGTATAATACTCAAAAAACAACATAATGCTCTTTATTCAGGCCATCTAGTTGTGATTAAGCTCTTAGTAGAGATAAGGCCATTATATTTATGGAAATGAATTAAGAAAGACACGTCAAATTTTGTTTCTCAATGTTTAGAATGTCAATGAGTTACGGTTGAGCAAGTGCATCCTATTGGGTTGCTATACCCATATACCATATTAAAATGGAAGTGTTAGGTCATATGTATGGAATTTGTCCAAGAGTTGTTGATGTCTCAGAATTGGCATCACATGATTTTGGTAGTTTTTAATAAACTCACCAAGATAGCTCACTTTATTCCTAGTAATATTTCAAATGATGCATATATGATTGCAAAGAGGTTCATGAAATAAGTGTATAAGTTGCATTGGTTTACAAAAAATATTATTTTGTATAGGGACCCAGAAATGACTTCTAGATTCTAGTTGAATCTCAATTCAACTTTGGGTACTCAATTGAACCTTAGTATAGTGTACCATTCAAAAATAGGTGGATAAATAGAAAATGTGAATTAGGTTTTAGAATTTATTCTAAGTGTGTACTAGATGGATCAATAGTATAGGTGATAAGAATATCTTCCATTGGTTGATTTTGCCTACAACAACTCATACCAATCAACATTGAAAATGGATATGTTTGAGGCATTATATGGAAGATGGTGTAGAACACCGATCAACTAGGACATGTTAGAAGATAGGGTAGTCTTTGGTCTAGATATGCTTCTTAAAATGGAAGAACAAGTTAATTTAATAAGGTAAAGGTTGGTTGAATCCAATGATGGATAGAAGAGATACGCTAATCTAAAAAGAATAACAAGGCAATTTTTAGTTAAAGACAAAGTGTTTCTATGGGTTAAACCTCAAAATAGCTTGATCAAATTTGAAAAATCATCCAAATTATCTCCTAGATATGTGGGACCCTTCGAGGTCTTGGACATTATCAATCATGTGGAATACAAGCTTGTTTTGCCACCAACATTAGTGCTCATGTATAATATTTTCCATGTGTCTTATCTTAAAAATTATATTGTTGATCTTTCTCATATGTTGGATTGGAATGATTTATAGTTTATGGATCTCAGAGTGGCCTCAGTATAACTAGTTAGAATAATTGGCACTCACAAACTTAATTTGTGTAGTTGAGAAGTGTCATAGTTCAAGGTCCAATGGGACAAATATTCTAAATATGGTGCTACTTGGGATGATTATGAAGAGTTTCATAAGCTATTTCCTCATTTGTTTGCTTAGAAAAATGTTGGATATTATATTAATTTTATACTAAACATTTTTTTATTTCAAATTTTTTGTTGAATTAAGTGTCATTAGGACGATAACCAACTATGGGGGAAAGGATGTTACATCTTGATTTTTCTTCTAGACTTACTAATCTATTTATTACTGATTCTATGATTAGATATTGGTTTACTTGATGTGTTAAGTAACTGAATTATTTGTATGCTGATATAAATAATGTTTGTTGCTTATGATCATGATAGTTAACTGGTAGTTAGTTGTTTATATTCTATTATGGTATATTTTAATCATGATTATATA
This sequence comes from Torreya grandis, assembly GCA_037957365.1. Taxonomy (NCBI): domain Eukaryota; kingdom Viridiplantae; phylum Streptophyta; class Pinopsida; order Cupressales; family Taxaceae; genus Torreya; species Torreya grandis. The sequence continues at coordinate 1,776,488 of JARHVA010002404.1, forward strand.
ATATATTCTATTATAATAGTTTATTATGATGTTTACATGATGTGGTCTAACTACTGTTCACTTTTACTAAGGTGGATGCAACATGGAGTCCACCCTCATGACTATGACCAAAGGAGGATATCATCAAAAAGGATGGTGTAGATGGAGATAAGTGGGGGAGAAGAGAATGAGATAGAAACCCTACACACACCACATAGATTAGATGTATATTTATTACGTGTTAATTCATAGATATTTATTACTTGCATCATGAATTTAGTTACTAACATATTTTATGCATATAGATGTGTTTGATTATCATGTTTGCATATTGCTTTAACCTTGGTAGTGTGTTTGCATTTATGAGATCAAACAATGGCTAAGATTCTTATATGTTTATCTTACTCCATTGTCTATGACTGTGTAACATGTGGGTCAAATGAGTTTGGTATGTATTTTTAGAGGTAAATTAATATTTTTTGCTTATATTAATTCATGCATTTATATTCATCATAATTTGTGCTCTGAAGTCTTTGAATGATCTTGCTATGATGTGAAGTCTAAATCTATTATCTTGACAATGTTTGTAACTATTTTTGGTAATATCTATTTCGAACATCATTGTAACATTAAACATAAAGTAATTAATATGTTTTTATAAAGCAAATTGATTTAGTATAGGATTTTTGGACAAACGTTAGGACATGTTTGATTTAAATAAAGTCATTGTTACTATAAAAAGACTTGAATTGTCTTGTTGATTCAATAGTTTAACCTTAGGCCATATCAAAGCTAGTAAAGGTTTTTAATATAAAATCAAGTCATATACTTGGGGCATAGTTAAACATGATTTAAGATTGATTATGGCATGATTGGTAAGGAAATAGTCAATATTCTTAGAGCCATATTATTTTGCATGGAAATTACTAGGCATGTGTTGTGGGTCGAAGACCATCATGTGAATTTTAATGAAATTATTTCTTGAGAATATAGGGTTCTTTGTGATGTTTGTTCTAGACACTTTGCATCATTATGGGAAATACATTAACTTCATTTTTTACATGTCATGGTATTTATGGGTTTCAACTGGTTAACTCGACTATTGAGGTTATCATGCTGATATTTTGTAAAATGATTATGAAAAACTAGTGTTTTTTTGAAAAGAACTAGTTTTGTGGGGTTCTTTTGGGGAATTTCGGCATGTAGAATTGGAAGTCAAATGGATATATGTAACCGAGGGGGTTGGAAGAATGAGGATAGAATCTGATCACGGGTCAAGGAGAAAGAAAGGAAAAAGAGAGAGAGCTCTTGGACTTGATTTACTTGGTATTGGAGGTAGGCTCTATTTTTAAAATACTTCTAGTTTACTTGTTGAAATAATTATGTGAATGTAATGTTGATATTGCTGTTAAATTCTATTGGGTTTATATATATATATATATATATATATATATATATATATATATATATATATATATATATATATATATATATATATATATATATATGATGGGTTTATGTGTTCAATCATATGGATGGGCATGCCCCATCTAGGGGATTGAGCACATAATAAAACCCCGTCTATTTGAATTCAATTATTTGTGTGCATTCTATTATGATTGATAATGATGTAAAGAAAAACTAGAAGATAAACTAGGGTTTTAAGAGATATATAGGATTATAAAGTGTAAATAATTTTTTATATTTTAGAAATAGTGCAGGCATTTCAACCCTATAGTGGTTTCAATTGATTTTGAAATAACCCAAAAATAGTTTAAATGACTATGTGCTTTAGTTTTAAAATTATTGTTATAATGGTTTTGCTTCAAACCCTTCAATAGTGTTGTCTTTACCACACTATGCATAAAATTGAAATGTTGTGTTTATTTTGGCTATGTTATATGAGTTTCCTTACTATGAATTAAATCTTGAGTTTTTAAAGATAATAAATCATAAAAATTAGGGTCATTCGTAAACGACCCTGGGGATGGGCTCAACCCATCCATAGGGTCAAGTACGAATGAATCCCTAAGCCCTATTATCTTTTTGTTAAATGAATGAGTAAAATTTTGGTAGATGTGTATATAGATATGAAGTAACCTTTTTTTCAATTAAATAGCAACTGAGAATATTATCTTTGAAAGAGAATATAATGATTGTGCATAATTTTATGTTGAACGAGGGTTTTTTTTTTATTTTAGTTTATCCTACTATAAGTGAATGAACTAAGTGTTGATTGTGATATTCAATTAAACTTTGAGCACATTATTTTAATTTTTGGGTAGAGGAAAGAATCAAACTAGATCTAGGTTTTATTGTATTGAATTAGTTAGTCTTTCGATTTTAGACATGTAGGTATTATGAAAAAGTTTGAACTATGCATAAAATTTAAAATATTTAATTAGTTTCATTTGGCCATTTATATGAACTTCTAAATATTGAATGTTATAAATATTGAATGTTATAAATATCTAGAAGACCAACTATTGATAGTCAACCCTGTAGCTATTAGTTAGATCATGGTTATATGGAAATTGTAATGTGAAATAGTATCAAACCATTTATTTTTATATGGCAGTAGTTTGAATAAAAATATCAAAGTAATATTATAGTCTATGTATTACAAATGTGCGCACTCATGCGCGAGTATGTAGTCGACTCATATATATATATATATATATATATATATATATATATATATATATATATATATATATATATATAATTGAATCTTGTGTGAGATTTGAGTAGTTGTTCATTACCGAATGTTTTATATGGAATGATATGTAAATTATTATGTGTTATATTGTTGTTATGTGGAATTGAAACCTGAACTTTATTTATTTGAAATTAAACTTGAAGCTTAATTAGAATCAAACATAGTTTGAGTTATTGGTAGGTATTAGATTATTACTTATTACTGATTATGTTGGAATTTTATAAAATAATTTTTGAGGATTAAAATGACTATCATGAAGACAAAGGATTTTGTATTGAGATTAATATTTAATATAAATATGGATCTATACAATAATTGGTTATAAATAAATGATCATTAGATTTGGATTGAGAGTTAAATGTTTACTACTATTATTTTTATATTAAAATGGAATCAATTGTTTGATCAAAGAGGGTTATTTGAATATTTATTAGTTGATTTTGGTATATAGATGCTCATAATGATGATTTGGAAAGATTGTAATGTTTTTGTATTCATATATACTATGACTTTCATTATGTAAATATTTATATGATTGAAGTTTGTAGATTTTAGCATTATTATGTTTATATGGTATTACTGATATTAAATAAGCAGGTGTAATAGATTTCAAGTATTTAATTAGTGAAATTTATAGGTAGATTGGAGCTTTTAAATTGAGTTGTGTGTGTGAATTTGACTAATCTTGAGATCTAAAAAACTATATTCAAATTTAAGCTAAAGTAATATTTATGGTTTGAATGTTTTCATTTCACCTATTTGATTTAGTTTTGATGTATTGCATGATATCATGTTATAATTTATTTATTTATAATATGTTATATGTGATAGTTATCTTACAACACATAGATTTCTAGTTAAATTTATCGATTTCCACACTATCACTCTTTGCCCATCCATGAAGGGAGGGCCATTCCCTTGTTGAAAAATTGTGTTGGAATTAATAGTCTATGGTTGGTGTGTAAAATCACTCGGATAATACTCTCCCTTTCCTTCCAGTAGTTAACCGACCGAAGCTTTAATCAAGACTATTTTTGGATAATAATGAGCTCTTGAGATTCATATATTCTATGGAGCATTATATAATTATAATATTTTATGTAGATATGTAATATTATATACTTGTAATATTTGATGTAAATTTTATAGTAGAAATAATTAACTATAATAGATATGTAACTATTTTATTATTTAATCAGTAGTGTTTGAATTATTAACTTGGATTATTTTGTACATTGTATTATTGATTTTATAAAATCAAATCATCATATGTTATATCGATCATTAGCTAAATGAATCAAACACTTAACCCCTTGGTTAATAACATAACTTATTTTAATTAATGCATCTAGTTAAAGATCTTAAATATTGAGTTAATTTTGTAGTTGTGTTAAAAAAATTTAACCTGATTCTAATTAACTTTGAAAGTTTGATACATTGTGAATAAAAATATCAAAAAAATATCTAAACTTAAACTCTAAAAGATGAATACTACTCATGATTTGAACTCTATAAAATTATAAATGAACAACTACTTTCAAAATATCCTTAATGAAGTACTGGTTTCTAATGAAGATATAAAAAGTGATTTCATTAATCTTAGTCCTCAAATTGTTAATCAATCATAGAGTGAAGATATATAATTATTATTATTACAAAAGAGGAATTTTACAACACAATCTAGAGTATGGAAAAATACAAAGCTCTAATTCATAATGGGTTCCACATAATTGTTTCAAGATTTATGGAAAATCTTCAAGAATGACATTATGATGGTGTTCAATGGATCTAGGACATCATGTGATAATTTTATTTTCTTGGATTTAATACCTAAAAAATTAGATTTTGAAACTATGAAATTCTTTAGACATATTTCCTTATGCAATATTATTTATGAAGTCATTGCTAAATTCATTGATAATGGATAAAAATTTTCCCTTCCCCCACTTTATTTCCCCTCAACAAGGTGCATTTGTAGTTGAGCAATAAATTATGGATGATACTGTAGTTATGCACGAGTTGATCAACTCCAATAATCTTTTAAAAAAAGAGAAAATCATCAAAAAGAGAATCATGATCCTACAAATGGATATTAGTAAATCTTATGACCAAGCAAAATGGCCTTTAATGATATTTGATAAATGGTGTAATTAGATTTATGATTGTATTGCAATTTGTATCTTTTCAATGCTAGTTTAGAGGTATTAGGAAAGGGGATCCCATTTCTCCCTCCCTTTCAATCATATTAGAAAAAGAAAATTAGGAAGATATTTATTAAAATCTAAAGAGTTGGGAAGGTTCATAAGTGTTAACATTTCAGAAGGTCTTATATTTACTCAATGATAGTTTGTTGATGATATAATAGCAACTAACAAATCTTTAATCTTTGAAGCTAAATTTATCAATAAAATTATGACACTTTATCAAGAAACCTTGAGCCAACTCCTTGGCTTATAAAAATATTTCATTTCTTTCTTGAATACTTCCTCTCCCCTTTAAATTAGAATTAAAATTATTCATAGATTTTCAGTGGGAGCTTTAATAACAAAATTTGGGTATCCCTCTTTTGATGGTCATCCAAATAAAAAATTATAAGACCATTATTACTAGCTTTGATAAATTTTTGAACTTGTGGAAAGGAAAATGGATCCCTTGGGCACATATAATCCTCATTAAAATAATGATCAAAGATGTGCATGTATACATGATGTCTATATCTTAGGCCCCCCAAAGCTTAAAGAATAACTTACTATGTAATGATGTGGGGGATAAAAGGAAAATATATGCTATTAAATGGAAATAATTTTCTAAACCAATTAATGAAAGAGGTCTTAGTATCTAAAATCTTGATGACGTGAATAAATATCTAGGAGTTAAATGGTTTAGAGAATTTTTAAGAAATTTCATTAATCATGATTGGTTGAGAGGCTATTATATTTAGAATTTCTTTAAAAAGTGTAAAAATATTATCAGTGACAATATATATTGGAATGTTAAAAATTAAAACATTGCTGAATTATTGACATAACCTTGGCCTTTCATGGATATTTTAAGTATGGTTATAAGGGTAAATAGATTGTGAGGGCTATAAAACAAGGCAAGGACAATGTTGATAAGAATAAAGAATTGCTAAATAATAGCCCAGTAATATTCTTACCATATGTTGAAGGAGTCTTTAGCAAAATCTCTAGAATCCTAAAGCATCATAATATACAAATTACCTTTTTGCCTTTCAATAAGTTGATAATGTATTTAAGATCTGCCAAAGACCTTATAGACCCCAACTCATGCAGTGGGGTCTACATGGTGGAATGCTCATGTGGTGTTCCTTATGTTGGTGAAATAGAGAGGTCCATCTGCACTAGAATCAAGGAGCATGTCATTGATATACAGCTAGAGAAGTAAAAAATCGGCTCTAGCAAAATATTTATACAAATCTAAGCATGCGATATGCATAGAAAAAACTAAGATTATTAAAATAGAAAACCATTTTTAAAAGTATAAATTAAGGGAAGCCATTGAAATTAGTAAACACCCCCACACTTTGAATAGAGACACAAGCCTAGATATTGATCCTTTCTTGGAGACCGATTTTTAACTCTCCATAAATCCTAACTTCTCTAGTCTTTTTAACATTTATTATTTTTTAACTAATTTAAATGAGAATTATCTCAATCATCAATTATTAAGTATCTTTTAAATTCAAATTATCTTTATTAAATAGCCTTTATTTTTTATAATTAAATTTAATTTGTAATTATAATATAACATTCTAATTCATCTTAACAATAAATTAAATAATATTAAACTTTAAAACTTTCTTAACTTTAATTAAATAAAATCAATTATTTTAATAGTTAATTAAATGTATACTATTAATAATTTGTCATCTGAATAACTAATTGAATAACCTTTAATTTTTTTTATCTTTAGCTTATTTTGATAATCAAAATAAATATATAATTATAATATAACAATAAATTAAATATTATTAAACGTGAAATTTTTTTCTTAACTTAAATTAAGTTAAATCAAATTATATTAATAGCTAATTAAATTTATATTATTAATAATTTTTCATTTTAATAACTAATTCAATACCCTTTAAATTAATTGTATTTTAACTTACTAATTCATATTTTAATTTAATATTAATTATTCCTTTCTATTAGGGTTTCAAACTTTTGCCTTAGGAACAATGCTCTTTTTGGTTGATCTCTTTTCCCTTGAAGGTTTGAGCACTTAAATAGTAATAAAAGAGTTGGACAAACTAGCAGCTGCTCTTGCATTAATTATCTTTGGTGAGCAGTGTTCTATTTAATAAAGTTCAAGTTATTATTCCATTATTAATCCGGTTCCTTTGATGAAAGCTCATGAGGGTTGATCTGAAATATGGAGGTCAAAAAGTTTTTTCACGTAATTTTTTCCAAAAAAATTGACTATTACTTCATGAATTGTGAAAACATCAAATCTCTTATTTATACTTTTCATGGGAGGAAATTATATTCTAAAACAAAGCTTCACGATAAGCTTAGAATTAAAATGGATAAGAGAACAACAGACCTAACTTTCCAGAAATGTTGCAGAGATCACAAAGTTGTTACACCGTGTTTTGATTTCGCATCAGTTGAAGAGTTTGGGAAACATTAGGATTTTAGAAAAAGCGAGCCTCTCTCTGTTGAGATATGTTATTGGTAGAACTAGGGTGGTTATGGACAAGTTGGCAGGTAGACTGTATAGGTTGCACCTGAAACTAGCATCCTGGGTTATGATGCCAATGTTTCATTTGCCAGTGCTTTGGGAGCACACTGTAAGGTTGAGATCACGCAGAAAAGGAAGGTTTTTTGCTTTGGTTCATAAAAAAGACACACATATCTTGGGTCGCGGCCCAATAAACAATAACTCTGTGGCGTCATGGGGTCCTTGTGCATTAAGTAACCTGGCTGAACACCCAAGGGCGAATGATCCAAAACGTAAATCCGCCTCAGATGGCTTGCATATTATCTAGTCCTCCAGCAGCAACCAATTGGTAGATTGGTGGACACCCTGTCCAGTTGATCATTAGGCTGATAAGAAGAACATAGATAAGCCCCAATCAGCAGTTGACTGTGTTTCTGTGGGACAAGACAAGAGGCGGTTCCAACGCCAAATCCTCTTAGAGCTACGACGGTAAGGAGACCCTTCAACCATCCGTTCTGAGCTTCTCGGGAGGGAATTGGATCCCATTCTAGTACCAGAAGTTGCTCCTACTCCTTTGCATGGCGACCAGTGTCCGGTGGACAGTATAATGGCTAAGCACGGTGAAGTGGGCGCTATGCTGGATGGGAAGTATCACTTGATTCGTTCGGCAGAACTGGTATTTGGTGAATTTCTTCCTTTTAAAGACATATCCATTAACGGTGTGGGGTCTACCTCTTCCCTAGATATGGATCTGATTAAAAAATCTGATGATTGCTGATTCAGCCCTCATCGATACCAGCATAGAGGGATTTTTATCTCTCCTGAACCCAAGTTTATCTGTGTGGCTGAGTTTTCTAACCAGCGTGATGAAGGGAATTTTAGCTCTTGGGAACCCAAGTTTTTCTGTATGGCTTAGTTTTTCAATCAGCGTGATGATAATTTGTATTGCATTGTATCAGGTCGGGGTTCCAGTGTAATAACGGGCAAATTTATTCTTCTTCTTTTTGACATTAATTTCTATTTTCACCCAATGGTTTCCAACCGGGGATAGCGAAGGTTTTGCATGATAGAACCAGCAACCACTTTTATGAATTACGTGGTGGATGACGGTTTGTACCTGTTTGGAGGTGGCTCTCAATATTGTTTTTTTAATTTTAATAACGACAATGACGACTCTTATTGGGAATCGAAGCTAATAGTTAATTTGTCGGATTACCAATTAGACAAATATGTCTTTAATGTCTTAAAAAGGGGTATTGGTTTCGCTATAACCTCCCATGCTATTCCTAAGGAAGAGTTTATCATATGTGCTGACTTTGCTTTTTCTAGTGTCCCTCACAACACTACAACATTAATTTGGTGGCACTCTGCATTTGCACTTCATAGGGCTAAGCCTCCATCCTTAGACATCTCTCAAGAAGAAAGGAGGGATATTAAGAGACTCAACAACAACATAGTCATTGTTATTTTTAAGGCAGACAAGGGTAATGTCACGGTTATCATGAATAAGTTAGACTATTATATCAGAAAGGAGGACCACCTTATTAATAGTGGTAGCTACAGAAAGCTTGATCATAACTCTTTTTTTTTTTTTGTGTTAAAGAATGTAACTAAGGCTACAAAATCTTCTATTTTGGAAGAGGGTGTTAAGAAAAGGTTATTACCCAAGAAGGTCACCCCTAAGGTATATGGAGCTCCTAAGATCCACAAAGAAGGTAAGCCTTTAAGGCCCATAGTTGAGACCATAGACTCCCCAACCTATGGCCATGTGACATTTCTAGCAAAAAGATTAAAACATTTGGTAGGTAAGACCTCTTCGTTTATCCGAGACTCGAGGGATTTTTTGAGTTTGTTAAGAATAAACAAGTAGAGGATACTGAGTTATTGGTTAGCTTTTATATAGTCTCCCTCTTTACGAAAGTTCCTATCGATGACATAGTGGAGGTAATTAGGTCCATTATAGATGACGACACAACTAAGTTAGTTTCCTTGTGCCTGAATTCCACATTTTTATCTTTCAAATGTATTATCTATGAGCAACATGAAGGCATGGCCATGGTTTCACCCCTCTCTCCAATCGTAGCCAACCTCTTTATGGAAAAGTTTGAAGATATGGTGCTCCACTCCTTCCCTCTCCAACCAAAGTGGTGGAAAAGATATATAGATGATACCAATATGTGTTGGCCACATAATAAGGAACGTTTAGAAGTCTTTCATGCATATCTCAATAGTTTAGTGCCTAGCATCTAGTTCACCAAAGAAGTTGAGATTAAAGGTAGTCTTCCTCTCTTAGATGTCCTCCTTTTGTGTAAAGGGGATGGATCCATTTCTAAAAAATATATAGAAAAGGTACCCACACTAACCTCTACCTGAATGTTGCCTCACACCATTACCCAACCCAGAAAGTGGGCGTGTTAAAAACTCTTGCCACTACAACTTTCCGTATTTGTGATGAAGACAACATAGAACAAGAAATTGAGCATTTAAAAATTATTTTCAAAAGAAATAGTTACAAGGGTAAACATATTTCAAGGGATATAAAACAAGCCAAGGACAACCTTGACAGTGACAAAGAATTGCCAAAAAATAACCCAGTAATGTTCTTACCGTATGTTGAAGGAGTCTCTAACAAAATTGCTAGAATCCTAAAGCACCATAATATACAAACTACCTTCTTGCCTTTCACTAAGTTATGAATGTCTTTAAGATCCACCAAAGACGCTATAGACCCCAACTCATGTAGTGGGGTCTACATGGTAGAATGTTCCTTTGGTGTCCCTTATGTTGGCAAAATAGGAAGGTCCATCTATAATAGAATCAAGAAGCATACCATTGATATACGGTTAGAGAGGTGTGAAAAAATAGTTCTAGTGAAACATTCATACAAATCTAATCATGTGATATACATAGAGAAAACTAAAGTTATTAAAGTAGAAAACTATTTGCAAAAGCAGAAATTAAAGAAAATCATGGAAATTAGTAAACACTCTCGTAATCTAAATAGAGACACAGGCCTAGGTGTTGATCCTTCTTCGAGGCCAATTTTTAACTCTCCTTAAATCCTAACTTCTAGTCTTTTTAACATTTATTAATTTTTAACTGATTTAAATGAGAATTATTTTGATTATCAATTATTAAGTATCTTTTAAATTCAAATTATCTTTATCCATTAACCTTTATTTTGTGATAATTAAAATCAATATATAATTATAATATAATATTCTAATTCATCTTAAGAATAATTTAAATATTATTAAATATTAAAACTGTCTTAACTTAAATTAAGTTAAATCAAATTATCTTGATGCTAATTAAATTTATACTATTAATAATTTTTCATCTTAATAAGTAATTAAGTAACATTTATTTTATTTTATCTTAAACTTTTTTTATTATTAAAATCAATATGAAATTATAATATAACCAAAAAAATATATATTATTAAACATTTAAAAAAATTAAATTAAGATAAATCAAATTATCTTGATAACTAATTAAATTTATAATTAATAATATCGTCTTAAAAATCAATTGAGTAACCTTGAATTTATTTATATTTTAACTTACTAATTCATATCTTAATTTAATATTAATTATTCCTTTATGTTAGGGTTTCAAGTTCTTGTCTTACGAACCATTTTTCTTTTGGTTGGTCTCTTTTCACATGGAGGTTTGAGTACTTAAATGGTAATAAAAGAGGTGGACAAATTAATAGTTACTATTACATTAATTACTTTCAATGAGCAGTGTTTTATTTAAGAAATTTCATATTATTGTTCTATCATTATTTTGGTTCTCTTAATGAGAGATCACAGGGGTTGATCTGAAATATCGAGTTCAAAAAGTTTTTCTTTAAAGAGACAAGTTGGAAAATTATTAGATTCAAAAATAAAGTGTTACATCTTTGGGGGACAAATTAGAAAATTATTAGATTCAAAAACAAAGTGTTAAGAGGTTTATCTTGCTACTACAAGGACCCCTTACTATAAAATTCACCCTTTTCCAAGGAGGAGCTACAACCCTTTATAGACATCATGGAATTTCAGTTTGTGACAAAATTAAAAGATGAAGACGAAATTAAGCGCATAAGACATTCATCTACTTTATACTTTGTAAAGGATAGTTCTAAATTTTTATCGACTGCTAATGAGAATCATTTGGCATTGAATAGGGTTCAATGTTCTATAAGCCTTATGAAAACAAATTTATTTCTTTGGTTGGCCTTAAAAAAATAACTTGAGATTGTTTTCAAAGGATAAGTTTTATTGGTCATTTTAAATGTATTTTATGTGAATAAGAGGAGAAATTAAAATCACACTTTGTTTCATTGTCCATTCATTTGAAAAAGTTGGAATTGGCTCTTTAAAAAAATAGGCTACATTTATAAATGCCAAATTGATATCCATTATTTGTTTTTATCCTAAAGAAAGGGCAGAAAAATCAAACTAAATATTTCTAGAACATGACTCCTTTTACCATGTAAACTTTATGAAAAGAATGAAACAATAAGATCTTCGAAAATAAAAATAAAAAATTGGAGTTCGTTTTTAAAAATATGTTTATTCATAATTCCCCCTTCACCAAACAAAAATGTATAAGAAGTGAGAGACATGTTCCTATTAAATTTAATCTTTTGAGAAATTCAATGATTCAACAAAGTCTTTATGATCTTCGATTAGAAGTTAGACTGAGAAAGCCAATAAGGGATTGGTACAAACTAAACTTTTATGGAGCTTTGAAAGGCAATGAAAGATCAACTAGGGTTGAAGCTATTATTAAAAATGAGAAATGAGAATTAACCATGTCTTCAGATTTTAAAAAATTCTAAAGTCACAAATAAAATAGTAGAATGTTAGAATTTGGTAGAAGGATTAAAATTTAATAGAAATTTCAATATTTAGAATTTTGAAATTAAGAGTGACTCACAAATCATTATTAATGTAATGAATAATAGACACATTCTTGAATTAAAGATTAGGTAGACTTAACATAAATATTTAATTTAGATGGAACAATATATATTTTTAAAATAATTTTAACTATATTTATAAATAAATTAATAACCAGTAAATCTTATTGTTAAAATAAATATTAATGCTCTTCAAAATTATATGTATATATATTCAAATAATATAAAAAAATAAAATAAATTAAATACCTTTATTTAAAAATAGTTTTATATTTAATCTCTATCTCACTCATCTTGTTACGGATACTGAATTTTATTATCATTTTTAGCATCCCATTAGAAAGTATAATCGATAATAGTAATAACTTGTGTGGATGGGAATTTATTATTTATTATCCTTTTCTATTTGATCATTCACTTCTTCTCAAGTCGTTGGGATCATGTTTGGAGGGTCGTCATTCTATTGTTGCATTGAGTCAAAAAATACATGCCATTCGAAATGGAAGTGGTTTTGAAACATGTTTATTGTTGATTTTTGATCTAGGGATGTCCTCTATATATTCCATCCATCATCCATTTGTGATTAAATATTTCCTAAGCAAAGAGATACTCGAAGAAAAGTGTGGTAGCTAAATAAGAGGCGTACCTTATAAATTTATTTGGGATTAAGCTGGAAGACTCTGTCCATCCTACGAGAATTCATCATATAAATAGAACAAGCAATTAATCGAGAAATGATCTTGTTTATATGATTAGTACTCTCTCATCTAAATTTAGTCGCTCTGAAGATAATCTATGTTCCTTGGGATCTACTTTGGCTGGTAAATAAATTATGTAAAAGTTGTTGGTAATTCCATGTCCTATTTGGCATTGATGAAGTTATTTGTAATCTTCTAATCATTTTCTTGGTAAATTTTGCCTCAGACATATCTTCTTCTAAATTATGTGTGAATGAAATTAATGACATATTTCCAAACAAAATTAAGAACCTTTCTTTCTCATCTGTGAAGAAAATGGAAAAACTTTATGATTGTTCTCTTGTAAAATGGGTATCCTTGAGATAACTAGGAAATGTTAGGTTAAGAAATAAGATGAATGAAAAATTTAATTTACGAAGAATTAAAATGTTCATATTTATTTGACATTGAATATACTTAATCTTTTTGGTCTCTTGGACTGCTATTTTTTTAAGAAAGGTATAGTCTTAGATTTAAATGAAGGTTTCAATTATTGATGGTTAATTGTTTGAATTTATTTGGGAAAGCAATATTGGTATCAATTATTAGCTATTTTTTTATTAGGTTGTAGTGCTATTATATATTTTTTAATCTTTGATTCCATACTTTTTTTGGTCTGACGTGTTTGCATATATATATATATATATATATATATATATATATATATATATATATATATATATATATATATATATATATATATAGTTTTATTGACATTTTTAAATATTTTCGATATAATTTATTGTAACATATTTTATTTCTTCAAAAAGCTTACGATGTTTTTTTTCATTTTTTACTTGTATTTCAAACTAAGTCTTTATTAGAATTATAATATCAAAAAATATATTGTAAATTTTAATTTCAATTCAAAATAGAATCAAAGTCATGTGCCTCATAATTACGTCATCAATGTTTCAAAAAAATATGAACACTACTCTTTAAGTTGAAAAGTCTTCAACATTTTTAAATTGTCATCATCATAATAGCACATAAAAATACCATGTGGCCCTTATACATACATATAAAAAGAAGAATTTACAAATGATATCTACTATCAAAAAATAATTAATAAAATACATAGTGGTGGGAGCGAGTGGGGGTTGTTGAGGTGGCCTTCAAAACCCCTGAAAAATAAATTTTATTAAAAACCACTAAAGTAATAGAAGACAAGAATAATAAAATAAAATAGAAATAAAACAACAATCTCGACATGAGGATAAATGAGCACCAAAAAGATACCATAAGCTCATGATTCCATTGAAGTAATCAAAATAAAAATGTATTTTATCGACCTGAATGTGCAATAACATAGTGATTGTGGAAATTATACCTAGATGCAATGACCACTAAATTGAAGCTTTAAATGAATGTTGTTTAAAAAGAAAATCGAAATAGATTTTCCAAATTTTAAATAAGATCTAAATTTTGAGAGCATGCCAAATCATATCGATCCTTGCATGTGCAATATCATCTCCCAACATAACTTGATACATAAAATGATCAGTGCTCTCAAAGCCTAGAATTAAAGCCACCCAATTCCAAAGTTGTATAATAATGGACATCACATAAAAACATGCTCAAAGGAATCTGATTCTTCACAAACTAGGCATTGAGGATCTTCCAGTCCCATATATTGTAATCTCTACCCAATAGGTATACCCTAATGTAAGAGTGACCAATTTAAAAAAATTAACTTTTAGCTAGGTCATATGCTTTCAGAGTGTATGAAATCATTTTCCCCAAATAGAGGTTAAATCATTAGTTCTCTATCACTAATTGAGTTTAACTAATGACAAAGTATTATGCTTGATATAATAAGTATCCCTATTAAAAGAAAACTTAGAGAACACAACTTGATTCACCCAACACCAAATATCCCACCATTGATAACATATATACACTATTGACACCCTAGATATATAATATTTTCCAATTTAAATGTAAATGGATTTAAGTTAAAACTTATCTTCTATTCAAGAAAAGAGTTAATATGAAAATTTATCATGATATTAAGCTTGTTGTATGAGATGCATTAAGGGTAGATTCTCATTCGAGGTGTAATAGATATCCTAATAAGTTTTCTAATCTTCATTACAACTTCTTAAATGAGGATATAACTTTTGTTGGTGTAAGGCCTAATTTTTGTTTTTCTTATTTATTTATGTTTGTTCTATTCTTATATTGATATTATATTTTATAATAATATTAATAATTAGACATTTAAAATTAAATCTTATAATATAGTAAGATAATATGATTCTTGTGATGATTCCATACATATGTCTTGTGTGGTCATATGTATATTTTGTGATTTGTTCATGTTATCTTTATTAGAATATCATATAGTAGAATAATTTTATGTGTGCAATGGATGTGTAGGATTATAAGTGGCCAAGTGAAGGATATTTTTTAATAACAGTCCCTATAACTCTTCATGAAGACATGCTAGTAATGTAGTTTACATATTGCAATGAGACTCAAAAGATAGGGAATGATTCATATATGGTAGTTTGATTGTTAAATAAGTTGTAACACACAAATATTTGATTTAGATATCTGAAGATGTTTGATTGAGATTTAAAATTTTCCTAAACAAAAATATTTCCAAAGAGAACCATGGAGAACTCAAGAACTTACAAATTATTTTTAATACTATAGTTTAAAAAAAATGTTTGCAAAAGAGACTGATTCACAAAAAATTTAACATATTGAAACATCAAAATAATATTAAGAATATAGTAACTATTTTTCCTTCTGGGAATATCAACTACTTATAGAGTCGGCATGACTCTTTGTATTCTTATCTCTTTGTTTCCCTTCCTAATTAGTTGTACGAAATTGTTCAACCTTCCATTTGCTTTTTTGGCTTACATGAATATTTAAAAATTATAAAATATACATTTGTTGCACATATAATTTACAAAAATTACTTTCAAAATAGCATTCAAAATCACTTACTTATAATTTTGGACTAGACTAATCATGGGTTTTACCATTCATTAGATAAATAATGTCCCCCAGCCCACCTTGCCCTATTAATATATAGGGTATAGGGAGGAGGTGCAATAAATCAAGTTTAGAGTTTAGATGCAAAGGGGTATTCACTATGCTCACGCCCCCCACATAGTTAACACCTAACTTAATTTATTTTCATTAATAGTTCCAGTTGCTAATCTTTGAATTTGATTATTTTAAATCAACTAACACTATTCACACCCTCTTTATCCATGCATTAGAAGTTTCTTGAACTATCTAGGAGTTCAAAATCACGAAAAGGCAGTCAACATGATTATACCACATGTAAAAAGGTGAATGGATTAGAAAACATAACTTTGAAGAGTTGTATAAAGCAAATTTTAGATATTTTGAAGTGAAATTAGAGCTTATTAACCAAAAAGGAAACATATGAGTAATTTTAAGAGTCATAAATGATTTAAGGATAACTAATGTCATCATTAATGGCATTGTAAAGGGGGAAGCATTTATTGACTATGAGAGAGTCATTCTTGCCCTCATGCCTTGTAATAAAGAGCATGGGCATTTTAAGAGGATTAAATACAATGGAATTATTTTTGAGAGAGGCAAATGAAATGGGAAGGGATACATTCAACCTTCCCATTGGCCAAGGATTGAGGTATGTTCCTATAATTAAAAGCGAATACATCCTTGAGAATACCTTTTGGTCATTTTAAAAATTAATTTGGAACTCAAACTTGGAGAGAATATGAGGAAACCTTAGGATATGGATGTTAGTTGTAAGTTAAGCGTTAGAGGAAGAGATGTTACTTATCAAATGCTTAACCAAAGTCAAGAATTCTATTTACACCTTCATTTGTTATGTAGTTATTTTGAAAATAACCTCTTGTTACCCTTGTTTAAATTTTCAAGATTCTTATCGATTAGAAATGCATTTGGCTTGAAATCCTCTACTATTTTTGTACATGTTTTAGGCTTAAAGTCAATTTTTTTTGCAGACCTTCTTAAGGGCATTTGGGATTTTTTTTCTCTCACCTTTTTTTGTACTATCATATTTTTCTATTTAAAATGTAAAATTATGTTACCCACAAGGGATTGATTTGTGATGGTAGGATGGACAAAGATTAAGTGATTTTACCCAAGCCATCCTTCCCTCATTTCTTGAAAGTTAGTATTGAAAACTTGTCCAAGTGGGTTTCATATCCTTATTAATATTTATTGGAGCATATTATATTTGGAATACTTATTTTCTTGTGTTTAGGTTGTGTGCTTTTTTACATAATCATAATAAGTGTTTCCTAGCTCCTAGGAAGGGGTACCAAACTAAATTTATTGCCAAGTCTAACTTTCCTTTTATTATAAACCAAACCATCCATTATAACTTTTTAAAAAGTATGGTAATTTATATGACTAGTGATGGGAGTCATTTTATCAAGGGTGTTTAGGGTAGTAACTTGATGATAGAAATAGGGTGGGAGGTGAGATTCTCCTTGGTTTGGCATAATGGGATGTACTTGAAGAGCTAGATGATTTTCTTGGATAATTTTCATTTTCTTATCATTTTATACTTTTATTTTATTTTATATTATTTTGGGGACTCAAAAATTTATTTATTTTAATTTCCAATTTATTAAGGAAAAATATAGGGAAAAAAATGTAATTTTATTGAGCTTACAAATAGTGGATATCCTCCTTGTACCTTTATTGAAAGAATATAAATTTTAATATACAAGCTTTGTAAATTTAGTGAAATATTCAAGATTAAAAATATAATTTATAAAATTCTATATTTATAGTTAAAACATATGAGTTCAAATAAATATATTCATTTTTCACTTTAAGTGCTTAAAAGGACTTCCAATCTCTTAGGACTTAAAGTGATATTATGTTTTTGTTTAACCGTAAGTTGTTTTATTTATGTGTATCTAAGGTTAATAATATATAAATTAACAACCACAAGGGTTATATATATATATATATATATATATATATATATATATATATATATATAGAGTAGGCCAATTAATATAAAATCTCAAATAAAAAATATTTTGAATTTATAATATTGAGACATACTAAAAATTTTAAAGTATAATTATTAATTGATAGTATAATAAGTTGAAAATACTAATACTTAGTCATTTTACTATGTGCATGTAGATTTGAGTTGAAATAGGCTAGAAGTGGATCAAATCAAGATCCTAGAACAATTTTTAGATTCTAGAATTATATACTTTGTGGCCTCAGATGCTTGCATCAAATCTAGCAGTTACATCAATGTTGGTGTCTTAACTAGATGCAAGTATCCTATATTAAATACTAACTTGATATGGATGTGGCAAACTAGAACCTTCTAGTTTTTCTATCACTTTTCCTTTGACATATTCAAATCATGCATACATGCTATCACTCTTCATCAAATGATCAAACCCTAGCTTCCTCATCCTTGGAGTGACTATGGAAAAAATGGGTTAGTGAGCATATTGTCAAGCTGCCTTAAGGACCCCTCTCTAAATGGGCACTACCTACATAGTTAATACTTTAAATAGGGCCTCAAAATTATGTAGTTATCCCCTATGTGTTGGATTGTGTTTTCATAAGGATGTAATGTGTGATAAATAAGTAATACAGTGATCTAGTTTGTAACTTGTAAAATATGTCGCATGGGATGCTTCTTTATTAATTTAGACCTACAAGGATATTACTCCTATGACTAATATGGAAATAGGGATGAATAGGGTAGGTTTTCACACTTGAACACTTAATTGAGTGATTCTTGGTAAGTTACATGTGAGTTCTTGATATTTTTTAGGTGAGGAATGAATCAGGGTTGATCTTCTATAGATGTTGAACCATTTTGAAAATATCTCACACTAAATCACTTAGTCCTACCATAAGAATACACTTTATTTGAAAATTGGATGACTTTTGGGAATTGGACACTTAGTTTAAAAAGGGACACCTACATCAACATAGGCATCTAGCTAGGATGTAAGTGTCTAAGAAGCTCAAAAATAGGTATAGACCTCAAAAACTAGTAGAGGACAATGATCAGGTTTATAACATTTTTCATAGCACAAAAGGCTTGGTCATCATAATAATAGTGGTCAAACTAATAGAGAAGTAATTTGGCACAAAGAGAAAGTGAATGTGAGCCTTTTGGTAGTGGGAAGCTCTTAAAATTGAAGGGTATAACCATAATAGGTATTTCCCAAATATATAAGACTAAGGTGCTATATAATACATATTTAATATCTACATTACCCCATTTAATCTAGTAATTAAATTTCTAGTTTAAAGGAAAATAAATGTGTACGTGGGTGTGTATAACACACCTTGTCTTTGCATGAGCCCAAATTGAGTGCTTTATTGGTGACTAACTTGTTAAAAAGAGTGTGTTACAATATATAATCAATGTATGAAGTATGAAATTGAAATAGTTTTAAATGTTTGAAAGTAAAGAGAGAAAGGTTAGGTGTACACCTATGTGTCGATGCAACCATATTGCCTTTTGGTAATTTGATTTGAATAGATGATTTCTTATGAAGCCTTGGAGTTGAGATTAGGAAAATTTGAAAACCTAAAAGTGCATACATACATACATATTTATGTATTTATGTATGTATGTACACACACACACACACACACACACACACACACACACACACACACACACACACACACACACACACACACACACACACACATATATATATATATATATATATAAATAGAGAGAGATTGGAGGAGAATGTGCCCCCAAACTTGGTAATAGGTGAGTTGATACATGACCATTGGGCTTATCTCAATTATACAACCCAATCATGATTATAACGTGGTGAGTGTGAGTGATCCAATCAAATCACACTATATATCTGGTGAGGATGGATGATTTAATCACTCTATCCTATAAATTTGGTGAAGTTAGATGATTTAATTAAGTCTAACATATAAACTTTATAATATTGAGTGATTTAATCACCTAAACCTTTCCAAAAGGTGAAATAAGTACTATAATAGATTGGCTCAATAAAGTCCATAAAAGTCCATCTTGGGTATGATGGCAGTCCATAGTAGTATTTGAAATCTAAAAAATGATTTAATTTTGTAATTTTAGGTGTCGTTTACATGGCATATCCACCTCATATATGTCTCAAGTTAAAACTTGGATATAATGATACCAATGTAGAGAATGCCACCAAAAATGTGTATCTAAATCATATAATTGTGAAATTTGGCCAATTTATTTTTTTTGCGAAAATGTGGAGGATATGTTCCCATGACATGCCCCCACTAAATTTGGAAATTTTGAGAATTGGTGTAAGTATAGAATCCATGCCTCTATGAAATGAAACCATTGATATTCCCCCCTTTTAAGGTGATAGAATTAGAAACTTGTAGTTACCTTACCTCAAAAGGATAAGATAACTTTATAATCTATGTATGGATCATGTAACATATATGAGTGGCATATCTGGGTAAATATAACACTAAGTTACATAGTATGTGATCACATCAAGTCCTAATATGCATGATGTAAATCATGGAAACATATAGAGAGTAATATTATAAGCTTAGCAATAAATCGAGCTCACACAAGAGCACTCAAAAGAAAAAGAAAATGAAATGATCCAAGGAGACCTCACATAAGGGGCATGTTTAAATTCCATACAATCAAAGGGAAATGAATCAATAAATGTACATAAATCATATAATGACATATTCAAATGTTCATATACAACAAACTATGACATGTGAAAATACTATAATGATTAAATAAAGAAATGTGACCTACAAGAAATAGAGCATATTCAAACAAGCAATACAATACAAGACAAAAAAAACAAGGTAATACACTCAAGTGAAAATAATAAATGATGGAATCATAAGCAACCATCATAATAATATCATACTAGTCCTTATATAAATGTGTTAGCAAAAAATGTTAAGTATGTAACATATAAACTACACTGTGAAAGATCTAATCATGGATAAAGGCATGTGTAAGTACATAAGCTCAATCATGCTAATGGAAAATGATCATATATTAATATAACCTTTGTGTATTATGATTAAATAAATAGATTTAATCAATGATCTATGTGTATACTTTACATATCCAAACATACTCCTCATTTATTCTACTATTCATAGCTCACACCTCTCATGCAATCATGCACACTCATCACTAACACATGTTTATAGACTGCTTGCTCCTTTGGTCCCCACTAGAGCACAACAACATGTCTATAATCCCTAATCACATGGATAATTCAAATATCCTAACTCTTTATTGATGCCAAAAAAGGAACTTAGGATTTGAAATGGTTGGAGATAGCCTGGATATTAACTATTATGTCCAATTTGATAGGACTGATGCACCACAAAAATCCTCATCAATAATAATAAATTAGTTATTACTCCTCTTATATTATACATGTTAAATATGTAACAAAAACATCTAATAATAGATAAGAGACAACATAGAACCCTCAAGATTCTAGTCAATGTAATACATAGTCATAGCATAGATAGCTTGCTCCATGCATCTACTATATATACATGAACTTTGCACATTGTAATTTATTTCCCTTTCCTTTCATTTATGAATATAAGTTTCATTTCCTTTAAGCAATAATTTTGATCCATTTAATGTGTCTTTTATTATTCTATCTAAATACATCTCTATGAATTCACTCTGCACAACCAAACTTGGTTATCCCATGCATCCTCAATCTTGGGCCCCATGTTATGGATCATTGGTATCAGAGCTAAGAAGTTTAGTTAGTAGATTGGTATCAGATCTTCACTCTCATCCTTTCTATTCATGTAACTAAATGATCACAATAATAGAGAGAATGCTTAACATTCAATCTTATTTAGAGAATCTATAAGAACATCATAGCAAAAATAAGATGGTTGATGCCCAAAATCAACTTGAGGTAACCCCAAAATTTTGAAGGCTCATCTTTAATGCACTAAGATTTTTGGTCAGCTTTGTGGGTTGATGATTCAACTCAACTTGATGTGATGTTATTCATTTCAACAACATGCTACATAATGGTTTTAATGGAAACCCCCCTTCAAAGTATAATCCAATCTTGAAATCCCTCTATTTGAAGGTAAGATCAATTTCAAACTAATGAATACCTAGATTTGATAACTTGGGGTGTACTTCTCAGTAACTACTTCATCTATGTTGAGAAGATCACCTTCACATCATTGAAGATGTCCATCCTAGGTTTTCATTGGTGTAACACCTCTACTTCATAACATGCATAGGAGTGCACTCCAATAAAATCATGGAAGACATTTTCTAATGTGCCAAAGGAGGAATACTACTCTCTTTGACACTTTAAAGATGAATACATCAAGTTTTAATAGCTGTGCCAACATAAATATCAATTAGTGGAAGACTTCACCATTATATTCCATGACTACTCTACATGTTTGCAAGAGAACTTGAGTGAAAAAGATAGGATGTTGAATTAAATCAATGGACTCTCACCTTATATCCATGTGAAGTTGAATTTCTTAACTTCTAACACTTTGGGACAAGTATATCACAATGCTACTAATATTGAATCCAAGGTAAAGATGAAGCATTTTACCACCTCTTCATCTAATGTAGTGCACAAGGTTTAGTTCTCACATAAATATAAATCATGGAAACTTTAAAAAAAGCATTATCCTTCTCACAAAAGTGAGTACCCTAAGAAGACCACATAACACATGAAGGTGCATGTGCCTTCTACTTTAGATAAAGGTAATAATAAGTTCATTGATAAGTGGCACCATCACCATCACTCATCCACCCATAATGAATCTAAATATCATGTATAGTAGTATTTTCTTGCATAATATACATTAGGACCCACATTGATGGACATCACTGATCTAGATGCCTCTTATCTAAGCACTAACACCTTTGTGATTGACATCTTTGAAGAGCATAAATGTCTCTTCCACACAAATTTTTGGATAAGGGGTCAACCTCTCCATGCCATAATTGATAGTGGTACTTATAAAAACATCATTGCATAATCAACATATCAATGCCTTGGTATTACCACTACTACACACCCTATGCCATATTATCTAAGGTCATTATAATAGGGAAAGATATACAAGTCTAACCACATTATACTTTGTAGTACAAAGTAAAGCCTATGGAGGATAACATCACTTATGACATAGAAACTTTGGAGGTATGTGATATCTTACTTGGAATATCATATCTATATGACCGCAAAGCTACATATCAAGCCAAACCATGACATTGGACTATATGTGTGCAAGATCATTTCTACCACCTATTTGAATCAGCACCCATGACCAAAGTCACCTTAGTCACTACCAAATAATTTCACAAGCTTATCTCACATGCATAAAAGTTAGTGTTGTTCATGGTTCACCCTGACACACCTATGTAGTAGATGACAAAGCACATATTGGTAAGGTACAACACTCATACAACTTTGTATTAGTCAAAACTTCACAAGTTACTAGAGAAACAAGTGAAGTCTTCATAGAACTTGAATTCCTTCCAAAACACTACCTAATAAAACATCACATTGATTTCATCCATGTATCCCCTCTTATTAATAGCCTTTATATCCTAGATTATTTTGAGAGAATGATGTAATCTAATGCCAAATACAAGAATTACTTGATCGAGTCAAGATAAATCCTAGATATTCTTCTTATGGGAGTATGATAGTCCTCAAACCCAAGAATAATGAGTCTTAAAATATTTACATATACTATCATCCACTTCAAAATATAATGGCAAAGAACTGGTATCCACTACCATGTATTGACAACCTTCTAGACTAGCTCTAAGGTGTTTAAAACTTCACCAAAATTGACTTGAAGTTAGGTTACCATCAGGTTCTAATCCATCCTAAAGACATCTAGAAGATAACATTCAATAAATTGGAAGGATTATATGAATGATTGGTCATGCCTTTTATCCTAACTGATACACCAACTACATTCATGCACTTGATGGATTATCTAGTCAAGAATTTGTTCAACTCCTTCATCATCATCTACTTGGATGATATTCTCATCTTCAACAAGACTTGGGAAGAGCACCTAGAGCACACATCTCACAACTTTGACATCTTGTGTTAACATAAGTTGTAATCCAACTTATCAAAGTACACATTGAGTTCTACACAAATCTAGTACCTAGGTTATATCATTGATCATTTAGGTATTCATGTAGATCTATAGAAGATTAAAGTGATCAAAGATTTGCCTATCCTATAAAATATCATATAATTGATGAGTTTTCTTGGACTTTCTAACTTATATCGTAGGTGCATCCTTCATTTCTCATACATCTCTTGGGCTCTCATATAGAAAACACATGCAAAAGCCAAGTTCAATTGTACTCATGTGAAATAGTGTGATTTTAAGGAACTTAAACAATGCCTTTATGTAGTACCTAGTCTCACAATGCCCAACATTGTGCATTCATTTTAAATTTGCATCGATGCATTTAACTACATATTTAGTGCAATGCTCATGCAACATAGACACCTAGTTGTATACCACTCAGAGATGTTTAGTAACATAGTGAAAAGGTGCTCCACCTATGATAAATAATTATATGTTATTTTGCAATCAACCAAGAAATGGTGACATGGCATTATAGGGAAGGGAAAATTATTTATTTAGACCACAATCCACTTCATTTTTTGTAAACGTAGAATAAGCTTTAGAATACATGGCATATAAAATGGATGAATTAACTATAGTAGTTCCATATCATAATAAACATAATAAATGGAAGGATAAAAAGGAAAAATACTTATTTATCTAACCACCAATTCATTCAATCATGATTGCACCAGACATGTGTGGACACAACTTCATAGACTAGGTACATCTCTACTCAATTGACCAGGACTTCACAACAACTTACACCAACCTAGCTTAAGGTAAACAAGTTTAGGATTTTTGCTTATCTAACCATCTTATATTCAAGATCAAACATATCTATGTTCCTAATGGTACACCTCACCAATAACTCATCTAAGAGGCACACTAAGTCAAGACCTCAGGACATTTTAACATGACAAAGAATCTAGCTACATTATAGTCACACTTCTAATGTCCACACATGCACACAGACATGGAATTCCACATCAAGTCTTGATTTTTGTGTTGCATCACCAAGCCCATAAATAAAAATATAGGACTTTACACAACTTTACCAATTTCCTCTAGACCATGTGAATCTATCAACGTGTATTTCATGACTAGGTTACCTATGATAAGAAGATAACATGACATAGTGTTCATTATAGTGGATATATTTTCTAATATGGCCATCATGGTCGCTAGCAAGGAAGACATTTACATAACTAGCACTAATAAATCTTTATTCAACCATGCTTGGGTTCATTTTGGGCTCCCAACATCCATAATCTCATATCGATATCCATCTTATTTGAGTCATTTTTAACAAGCATTGTAGGACTTGATGGGTATGCAACTAGATCAGTCGATGGCTTTTCATCCAAAAAAATATGGGCATACCAAAGTGGTCCACTACACACTTTTTCATCTTTTATGAATGTACAATAATTCACATACTTGCACTTGGGATGACAAACTCTTATAAATTCAACATGCCTACAATATAGCCCTTTAAAACTATATGGGTAACAATCCATCATAGACATGTCTTGGTTTTCAACCTTTGAAACCTATAGACATATCTTTCCATGCACCATCCAACACTAAGTCATGCACATAATAATGGGAAGTGGACAAAGCTGAGAAGTTTATATGGCATGTCTAATATGTTCATTAGTAGGTTCAATATATCCTCTATCACACACAAGTAAAGTATAAGGAGTGCCATGATTCACATCACACACCTCAAACATTATGATTTGGTGATAAACTTTGGCTACACCTTTGAAAAGAGTGATTCAAAGGTCCACACTAGAAGATCAAGCCTTTGTGCTATGGTCCTTACACTATTATATGCAAAACTAGTGATAATGAATTTTTTCTTGATCTACCTTTATAATTATAAATTTACCCATTATTCAATGTGGAACTTCTCAAGCCTTAAAATCTACCACTTCTTGATCTAACAGTGACATAATATCATTTTGATTTAGATCTTAAACATGTATGACCCATAATGAAGGACCAAACCATCAAAGTGATAGACATGTGCACCCACCATATCACACATCAACTTTTCCAAGTGGTCAAGGTTGGACAATATGCTAACCAATATAAGTGGTACACTTCTCATCATATTTAAGTGTAGTTCCCTCAACTATGCACTAACACAATGGATACCATTACTCTTCAATAAAGGGTGAATGATCTATGTGAAGTATCTATGTATACAAACACACTCCTTATTTTTTATACTACATAGAGCTTGTACCTATCATGAAATCATGCACACTCCTTTGCCTAAACTTTGATAATAACCTTACACACAAGTATTGTGCTTGCTTAAAAACTTTTGTGCATTGATCTCCTCATAGCATGCACACTTTATTGCACACGTCATAGCTCATAATCATGCTTGCCTTATTGGCACTTATTTACATGTTTATTTCTCCTTTGGCCCTCATTAAACCACAACCACATGTTAGAAAACCCCAATTGCATGGCTTATTAAGATTGCTTAACTAGCCATTATCTCCAAGAAAAGATCTCAAGATGGGAAGTGGTAGGAGACATCTTGGACATTAAATGTTATTTCTATTGCCAACTACCAAATATAATAGGATTGAAACACCATAAACATCCTCATTGATAACCACACAATAATTATCAATACTCTTGTATTATGCATCTAAAATATGTAACATACACATTTGATCATAGATAAGAGATAACACAAAACCCTTAGGAGTCTAGTCGATGTAATATATAGTCATAACATAGATAGATTTCTCCTCACATCTACTTTATATACACAAATTATACTATGTTTCCATATTATTTCATTTATGATTAGAAATTATATTTACTACAAGTAAGATTCCTAATCCATTGAATGTGTGTTTAATTATTCTATCTGAATACACCTCTAAGCATTCACTCTACATAACCAAACTCAATTTTCCCCTGCACATTCGGTCCTTGGCCCTATGGTATGGATCACCCAACATACTTGATGATATGAGTAGAGAGAAGGCCTAACATTCGTATGTGCAAATATCATGTGTATGGGCATACTTGTATCACACTCAAAATATATGTGAAACATATGTGTGTGTATATAGGAAGATATGATATGATATCTACCAACATAAAACTAACAACATAGATTCCAAGGAGTTAATAAGATATGGAAATATTGAATATCTTTCAATTTTTATTTTTATTTTTAAAAAAAATTGGTATTTTTCAAATATTTGAAAACAAAAGACTATCCTATGATCTCATCCAAGGGATGGTCATAGGTATCTCCCGACTCAAGACCCAGTGTAATAAATTGGTGGTAATGCCAAGGAGCATGTATAGGTGTAATATTTAGCACTATAGGATCTATGATTCTTTGCATATGTATAATAGGATGACGTGGTTATGAGGAAAAAATAGAAGGAATGGGGGCTCATAAAACCCATCATTGAGTGTTTTGTGGTTTATTTGGAATAGAATAATTAGGAACATGTTTGGTTTCTATAGATAAGTGAAAATGTTATATATTAGTAGATGAGGATTCCATGGAATCTAGTGTGTATCTCTAGTGCAATGGTATCTCAAGTATTGGCCACCTAGTAAAGGGGATTCCTTATTTCTTACCCTTTTACAAAGGATTAACCTTAGTAGGTTTGATAATTAACTACATGGGTATAAACTTTTATTTTTCAAGTGGATGTTCATATGGAATTCCAAAACTATAATTACCCTGTTGGTATGAATGCATTTAATATACCCATGCACTATAGAAGGTATTGTGTAGAGTTCGTCTATCCAAGGTCATCCCAGTAACATGTCAAACACTCTTGCATATGGTATAACTAAGAATGTAATGAACACATGTGTTGGGCCAACCTATATAGGTAAGTTAATCTTACCAAGGACCTATTATGAGGTTCCATCGAATGCTATGACTACTTTGGTTGAAGGGTGTAAATCAACATATATATATCCAAATATGTAAGTAATGTCATGGTGAAAACATTCTTGATATCACCATCATCAATCATAAAATTGTGTATAGATTGGTGATCAAGTTATTCTCGAATGAATAATGAATAAATATATGAGTTATCATCCACAATCTCACTATCACTGAAAGTAATAGAGGGTATCTAAACCATAATAGGTGTATGCCATGTATAATTACTAATAATACCATATAATAGGTGACCATAATGTGGTTGAGAAAGATGTGCATTATATGCCATTTGCACATCTGACTCATTCTTAGAATGGTCTTGTAAGGGTTGTTAAATATCTTCTAATTCTGGTGATCACTAGGTTGTGAACCTAATTCCTTTTGAGAATCATCAAATGTAATTTTTTGGTCATTGATGAGGTCTTAGATATTATGCTTCAAGGTAAAACATTTATTCTTAAAATACCTATGGCCTTTACTAATATTCATAATAAGAATTCACATCATATCATTTAGGTAGAGGTCGACTCATATCAACCTCTATAGGATGAGGGAGAGATATGAGGTGACACTCTAAAATCTTTAGAAGTAATATAATTGGAGGCTTGAGTAAGCATGAAATTTGTCTCCTTGGTGCATTGAATAAGACAACCTGATTAAATTATTGTGACACTATATTAACCTTATTAGTTGTTTCCTTTTTAGGTTTTGTAGGTTTCACCTTGTAACTTAATTCGATAGTAAACTTATTATTAGACATAATCAGAGTGTTTAATACGTACTTAAGGTTGTTTAATGAGATAGTTTTCATTTCAAGATCATAAAAAAATATAACATAGTTCATCAAAATATTTGAAATCTTTGAGAACAATGGACTCATGTAATGGGGAGAGCAAATTTTACTTAAATGTGTCTTGAAGATATTTATTTTCCATTGGATCAGTCATTTTAACCAACATTGTCTTTTACTTCAAGACATATTCATTGATAGGTTAATTGGTTCCTTGTTTGATCTTTGTAATTTGGTCATAGGAAGCCTTTTTAGTAGTGTTGATAGATAGGTGTCCCAAAAATTGATCTGCAAGAGGTTTTAATGCTTTTGTTAATTCTATTTATAAATCATAAAACCACCTTAGAACATAATCCTTGAGGTTCCTTGGAAATAGTTTAGTCAAAATTTTATCATTGGAGGCATAATCAATGTTTATCACATAGAAAGATTGAAGATGTTATTAAAGATCACCCTTTCCATCATAAAATGTGAACTTAGGTGAAAAAACTAGTTAGAAAGGGGTTCAAAGATATTTCAGGTGCAAGAGATTTATGCAATACCTTTTGTGAATCAATAGCATAAGGTGACTTCATACCATTTTGTTTGATATTTTTAACCTTAGCATGTAAATTTTTTGTATTTTGGATAATATCTTGCATTGTTTGATCACTAAGGTTTGAATTTTGATAAGTCACCAAAGGAGGTATACCCATAGTTTAAGTTGATACATACATTGAAACTGGTAATTGGGTACCACCTAAAGATTCACCATCACTAGGAAAAGAAGCATTAGCCTTAGCATGCTTATTAATTTCATCTCTTATAACATACAAAAATGCATCCATTAATCCCTTGTTTTGATTGAGATGAGTAACTAATGATTCTTTATCTTCCATTTTAAAATGAGTTTTTTGATTAACATTTTCCATTTCTTATAAATGAAAAACTCAAAATTTGAAATAAAACATATTAGTCAGAAAAATAGGAAAACCTAGTTGAATGCTATGGTTTTGAGATAAAGTTTAAAGTTCACCAAATGTTTAACCCTAGATTATTTTAGATATGGGTATCTATAATTAATAATATATAAATGAATAAGCATAAGAGTGATAAATAGATCTATAGCAAACTAATTAATTTATAAACTCAGAAAATTAATATTTTAAATTTATAATATTGAGATATGCCAAAAATAAAAAGTATAATCATTGATTGATATTATAATAAATAAAACAAGTGCATTTAGATATTTTATTTTATGCATGTAGACTTGGATTGAAACAACATGGAAGTGGACTGAATCAAGATCTTGAAACACATCATATTCTATAATTTTGCACTTTTTGGCCTTGGATGTTTGTGTCAGATCTAGATAATTGTGTTAACACTAGTGTTTGAATGTATATTGTATAAAATGCTGACTAGATTTAAGTGTGACCATTTAGATCCTTCTTATTTTTTTATTGTCTTTCCTTTGATATATTCAGATCATACACATAGGTTATCACTCTTTGTCAAAGGATCAAACCCTAACATCCTCACCTTTGAAGTGACTGTGGGGAAAATTGGTTAGTGTGCACATGGTGTTGAGCTTCCCCAAGGACCCCTATATCAATGGGTGATTCTTACACATCAAATAATCTAAAGAGGGCCTCATAATTATGTATTTATCCCCTACATGTTAGCTTTTATGTGCATATGGATGCAATGTGTGATAAGCAAGTACATATAGTAACCTATCTTGTAACTTAGAAAATATGACTCATGGGATGCTCCTTCATTAATTCAGACATATGGGGATATTTATCCTATAACTAGTATGGAAATAGGGACAAATAGGGTAGGTTTTCTCACTTGAATTCTTAACTGAGTGCTTCTTGTAAGTTACCTTATGTGTTCCTGGTATTTACTAAGTGAAGAATGAATGAGGGTTGATCTTGTATATATATCAATCCCTTTTGAAAATATTTCACACTAAAGAATTTAGGACAACCATAAGGATATGTTTTATTTGAAAATTGGATGAATTTTGGGCTCCAAACACTTAGTTTGAATATCAAAATTTACATCAACATAGACATTTGATAGGGATGCAAGAGACCAAGAAGCTATAAAATAGGTACAGGTCCAAAACTAGTAGAGAAGGATAATGATCAAGTTTAGATCATTTTTCATAGTATATAAGGGTCATTCATTAGAATAATAGTTATTTTACTAAGAGATAAATAATTTGATAGAAAGAGATAGTGAACATGAGCCTTTTGGTAGTGGGAAGGTCTTAGAATTGAAGGATACAACTATGATAAGCATTTACCAAATGTACAAGAATAAGGTTTTATATAATTCAAATTTAATGTTTATAGTTTTTTATTTATTTATTAAAAGATCATTAACTTAATTCAAACACCCAAAGGGTGCACAAACCAAGCTACCACCAAGAGGGTAGTCAAATTTCACTCCAAAAGAAATACATGTTTAGAGTATTAACGATATGTCAATATTAAAAAATACATCACATAGGAGGTAGCAATACAAACTAAAAAGTGTGAGATAAACAACATAAGTGTCATGGGTGAACATTCACCCTCAAAACACATCAAGGAAATAAAAAAACTATGCATGTTCTTTTGGTTCCCCTTATAATTAGTACCCTTAGAGCATTCACCAACACCATATTTATCCAAACAGCCAAGTCCTTACTAAATAGGAACCTACAAGTCCCATTTGAGAAGAAGATTAAACATCCACCTTTAGGGGGAAGTATCTAAAAGCCTTGTCCAATAGATGAGAAATTATATTTTATTTTGTAAATTGAAGCACATCATCCACTTCCTTTTGACCACCAACTTCAATGACTTTCTCTAGCCTACTAGAAAACTCAATTTATTTATTTATGACTTATCCTTCAGGTTTCTATCTATTTCTCCTCATTTCATTGTGGAGAAAAATTAATTTCTACCCCAGTATCATCTCCCATAGCATCAAGCTCAATAACTAGGATCATGAGACCTATACTAGAAGAGTTCAGGTCATCGACAACCACCTAAAATTTTAGAATGGGATTAACACTATAAATACTCATATTGTGAATCACATTCATCCAACTATGAGCACAATTTTTATCAAAATCTGAAGAAACAACCCAACCAAGAATAGGATCCTTAGCCTATTTGAAGTAGGAATCCTTGATGCACAACCATTCATACTCAGATTCCTTGAACTCTATATCTATACTATGGGAGAAGTTCCAATCTAGGTGAGGGGACAATCTCAAAAAACCTCCTAAGTCTAAAAAATAATTTGATGCTACTTTCAACATACCCATACCCAAAAATTTCTATAGCACCTCTTGAGGGATCTTCAACCTAAGAAGAATCTGCATAGAAATAATGTTAGCGATGACTTCAACTAAAAAGTTAGTAAGTGATCTAGTTTTAAATTGAAATACTTTATCATTCCTTTGTATCCAAATAAACCATAAAATTTCAATTGGAAAAACAAGCCAAAACTTATGGAAGAAGGGATGCACTTATATATTTTGAAAAACATAACTAAAAGCAATATTCAACCAGGAAATATCATAACCAAATACATTAGACCAACACTATAAATAGCTCTTCCAAACTTTAGCAATATAGGGACAAGTAAAAAATAGATGTTCAACATATTTAGTTTCACCATAGAATAAATAATAGGGTAGGACCTCATAGTGCTTATAAATGACCTCACTAACAACAAGTCTATTAAAAATAATAAACTAGTGAAAGCAAGATTTATTAGGTTCCAAACAAGAAGCCCAAAAAACATTAAATCTAAAATACCAACTTTGTAGGTGGTCATGCACCTTCCAAATATAGTTAAGAGATAGGTAAGGGGTCTTGGGAAAATAAATCTTGTTATATAGCCATTTAGTGTATAAATCCATCAAGGGAGGGCCATTAACTGATTTTATACTCTCCAAAAATACATCCTTATTGTCCATCACTAAAATATATGTATTGTCCTTCAAATCTTTAGAAACCTTGGATAAGGTCTTCCTTTGAGACAAAGGAATATGATTATATCCCAAGAGTCCCATCCTTCAAATAAGAAGATATCCTTAAACTTTGAAAACCTTTTTGGAACCATTGCAAGTTAGAGAAGACCTTAGTAAGAGTAAGGGGCCAACCATTGAGGGAGAGATTATACCATATTTCTCTGTACCATCAAGGAAAGGCCATTAACTGATTTTATACTCTCCAAAATACATCCTTATTTTCCATCACTAAAATATATGTATTATCCTTCAAATCTTTAGAAACCTTGGATAAGGTCTTCCTTTGAGACAAAGGAATATGATTAGATCCCAAAAGGCCCATCCTTCAAATAAGAAGATATCCTTAAACTTTGAAAACCTTTGTGGAACCATTGCAAGTTAGAGAAGACCCTAGTAAAAGTAAGGGGCCAACCATTGAGGGAGATATTATACCATATTTCTCTGTACCCCTGATAATAGGACCCAAACTAGCTAAAGACATGTTTTACAGTGACCAAGTGTTTGACCAAATCCAAAGCTTTCCAAATTGACCCAAAAATAGGATAGCCAACAACATTTATTGATAAAAGGTTGATAAGGGGATATACCATATGTAACCCTAACCAACCAATCCTACCTTTAAGGAATCCACTCAATACATTATGTATAATGAGTACTTTCTAAGGTTCATTACCAATAAAAAAGTGAATGATCCATTTCATAGCTAGTGTGATTCCTTGAATTCTAATATTTTCTATACCAAGCCCCCCAATACATTTAGGCCTACAAAAAAATGTATAGGCTAAAACATGGAATTTATTTTTACCTTTCCCATCATACCAAAGGAAATATATAAAAAATTTATTCAATAAGTTGGCTTGGTACTTATTGAACATTCAATAATAAGCATAATATATGTTGTATGAGGACAGAAACTTCTAGCAAACCTAGATTCATCCTGGAAGAGATCATCATGATTTTTCTATTTACCAATATTATTATTTATTTTGGCATACAACCATTCTTACATTTTCTTAAAGGAAGTTTTTTGAGTAAAGGGTGTACACAAATATCTAACAATATGATTAGGACCTTTCCATTCATAACCAAATTCATAAATAACATTAAGATGTTCATCAAACCACCCCATCATGAAGGACTTATGCATGGCAACCTTGAATCCTAAATCTTGAAATTAGATATTGAGATTTAGTTAAAATTGAATAAGGTTGTCATAGGATAGATCAACACAAAGAGAGGTGGCATCAGCAAAGAAAATGTCAATGAGTGCAAAATTATTAGGGAGAGTGATACCCACAATAGGAGGGCCAACCTCTCTATAATGAAGAAGATAGTGTAGGGCATTAATAGTAATGATAAAGAGAGAGGGAGAAACATTGCAACCTTATATAATAGATATTTATATTTTAAGTACCTCAGTAAGTTTTCAATTTACCTCCACAATAGCAAAGGCATATTTGAAAATAATGTTAATCATTTTCATAAAGTGATCTTGAAATCCAAAGGCCCATAGTACAGATTTAATAAATGGCCACTCTATTCTATCACAATCTTTTTTAAAGTCCAAGAGAATCATTCCTACATTTTGTTGAAGGTCTATAGCCTAGTACACCCCCTCCCAACTAGAAATTAGATTATCTAGAATATATTTTCCTGGCACAACTCAATCTGAGTATCTAATATAATAAGGGGAAGCAATTAATAGATTCTATTTGCTAGAATTTTAGCCAAAATGTTATAAGAGACATTAATAAGGGTAATTAGTCTCTAATTTTTAACCAGGGACTAGTCTCATTCTTTAGGAATGAGATTGATGACTTATCTATTAATCTCAGGTCCATATGACCCATCATCAATGCCTTACAAATAAACATTTATACATTTAAATGTAATCTATTATTTATTATATTTATAGAACTTAACAAGAAACCATAAATACCAAGGGCATTGTCATCTTTTAAAGAATCAATAGTGTTTAAGACTTCGTCTAATCATATGAAAATATCTAGGAAAGAAGCTTGAGTCAAAAAAAGTTTCCTAGGAATAATCTAGGCACATAATTATCTGCTCCTAACTATCTACTCATTAAACCCATCTGACTAAAAGAGGGTAAATAGAATTCAAAAAAGGCCTTTTTAATCAATATAGAGTCAAATGATACCACTCCCCTAAAGCTAATTGCAAGGATTTTTGCCTTTGATGTTTAGCTTTCAAAAACCTAAAAATTAATTTAGTGCCTTTATCCCCAAGATGAAATATCCAATTTAGTCTATCGATCGAATTTGAGCACCCCTAGCAATATACATTGAGTGTTGCTTAATATGATGCTTAAGATTAAAAAAAATAGGTAAAATAGTTAGGAAGGGTTAGTTGGGTCATTTTGGAGTGCACTCTTAGCCCTAATTATCTTCTCTTGAGTCTCTTTAATAAATTTCTTTGTTCTCTTAGATTTAAACTGACCATAAGATCTAGAATTTTTTTTGACATATCCATAGAATAATTCCACTTGTTAATTATAAAATAAGATATATAGGTTCCTTTACCCACATGCCATATAGATCAGATGATATCCATAAAAATCATATCTTCTAGATGGGAGATATTAAACTTATAAAGACCCTTCCAACTAGTCTTATCACTTGACCTCTCATCTTTAAGGGAGACACAAATTTCAATAGGGGTGTGATCAAAGATAGTTACTAAAATCACCTTGACCAGGTTAGAATTAGGACAAGGGGGGATATCAAAAAGAATATTTGTAGAGATAGAATATATCCAGTCTAGAATACATCTTTGTAGTGTTAGTCTA
The DNA here is from genome assembly GCA_037957365.1 of Torreya grandis. Taxonomy (NCBI): domain Eukaryota; kingdom Viridiplantae; phylum Streptophyta; class Pinopsida; order Cupressales; family Taxaceae; genus Torreya; species Torreya grandis. The sequence continues at coordinate 1,812,217 of JARHVA010002404.1, forward strand.
ATTATTACACCATGTGAACTAGATACATTTGATTGAATGCAGACCTTTATTAAGGGTATCCACTACTTTATGGATTCTCTTTAATTTATACCATAAAAAATAGATCATTACCCTTCCATGAGTGAGGGTCACCTCCCTATTTATATTCTCTTTCCTCAATCATATTAAAATCAACCCCAAAAATCTTGGGGTCATATTTTAGGGTAGAGGCCATCCATTTTCATAGCTCCTCTCTTTGATTATAGTCATTGGGGGCATAAATGTTACAAATGCCAAATAACCTATTTTTAATATAGAGTGTCACCCATACAACATGATTAAAATTTGAGATTTCATGGTCAATAATACAATCCTTCCATATTAGATTAATTAGGATAGAGGTGTATATAATCAAAAATTCATTGTGCCTATAAATAAATCATAACTCAAAAAAGATAGATCATACCATACACTTCTGATTGGGGACACATTTGTTAAGTGATAACATGACCAATATGGGGATCTGCTAGACCTAAGTAGGGGATCTCTTATCATAATACACTATGTTAGGGAGGGTTTAAAATCATTCAATCTAACACAATCATGCAATAACCCTAAGGGGGTCTTGAGTTTTGATATTTTTCATAGACTAATAACAAGTAAAGTAAATCTAATCTAGTGCTCACCAAATCTTGTAAAATAAAGTTGGGGTTAGAAACAATAAAAGTAAACATAGATAAAAGACATATACTCAAGTCAATGTATATGGAATCCTAATGTATGGAAATGAATTACAAAATACATATCTATCTACTCTTATCAAGGAGGAACAAAGTTAGGAATACTTAACTTCTAAGACAAAATTGTCGAGCCTCAATCTCTCCCTTGGCCAAGATGCTTTGCAAGAGGTTATTATGGTATGTAAGGATGACAAATACAAATCAGCTCTCTGATACACAACCTATCAATGCATCCAAAAGACTTCTCCACAAGACAATATGTGTATCTCCAAAGAAAGTATGAAACCTTAAGCTTGCTCCTCAAGTAGAAAGGTTAATAATCAGATGCACATTCACTCTTACTTCTTCTCTTCTCTAAATAATGGTGAAATGAACTTGTATATATAGGTAGATTTGACCCTTAACCCTTTTCAAAATCTTGGCTGATAGGGTTGACCTGATTGACCAAGCATAATTTTGGACAATAATTCACTAGGTCATGAGCTAGGTTGGCCAAAGGCCAAACTAGTTCCTAAGTGAAAATTACCCAAAATTATATAGGGTTGATCCAATAGACCTAGTACAATCAACTAACAAAAAGGGATTAAGGTGATGAAAAGGAGGATAAAATGTAGCAAATAATTATAGAGGGTACAATAGAGAAGAAAAAACTTAGGGATAATTTTTTCAAGAGATAAATGTGTAGATAACAAGTGGGAAAAGGGATAACAGTCTTATGAAGCACCAACGGTCTACCCATCCCCTTCTCGATGCACCCATTAAGGTGTGTACTTAAAGAGATTAAGAATCGATGGGTTTTTATAAGATACAAAGTGTCAATAGTCAATAAATTTTTTAAAATACTATGTGTATACATACGCCCCTCTTTAAGCTCATCACATGTCATGTGAGTGCAATACGGGATGGTGCTTTAGAAATAAAACATGATAACACATAATGTTGATGCTAAGTAAAGTGCAATAATGAGAAAATAAGATAAATGAAAGGATATAATTGAAAAACACAGACCTCTACTTACCTTAGTGTTGTAGATAAAGAAGTAGATTGCAAGAGAAGTGAAGGTGTCCAATGTTAAGAACATTAGGCAAACATATAGAATTTAGTGCTAAAAATAGCCAAAAATCAAAAAAAATGGAAGATAGGCATATACTAGTGGAAAATATTCTCTAAGGCATCATGATTCTAAAACATTTTATAGTTTGGAAAATGGATGAGTAGAAACAAAGATATAGGCAAAACAAGGAATCTAATAGAAAAGATTGGAAAGATTAAGATTTTTTAAAAGTGATTTTAAATAGGGCGAAATGAAAGTCATTTGTTATTTTTGACTTGTGAAGGAGAGAAAAAGAGCGCTATGAGATCCAATGAGTTAGAATGGTTAGGAGATGGTAGGCTAGATGAGAGGGACCTCCAGTGGCAGCAACAGGTGCACTACAGGTAGGCAACTGAGAATTTCAAGCTAGTTTTTGAATATTTTAGTGATTTTAAGTATTTTTAGAAATTTGTAATTGAAAGCATTTATAGACATCAGAATAAACCGAAATCAAATGTTAAGGGTAGGAAAAACTATTTATGGAAATGGGTTTGAAAGGTTTCGGGAAATAACTGTTGGAAGGCTTTTATTTTATAAAATGTAAGGGATCAATAGGGAAAAATAACTAGGTCAACCCAGTTGACATAATAGGCTAAAAATTGGCAAAATTCATACTACTGACCTAGTGTGTATGTGTCAATGTAGTATGTTTTGTAGAGTACCAACTTAGTATATTATTGCCCACCTAGTATAAAAAATCACTATGACAACTCAACACTAAGAGGGAAAAAATAAAGGGGTTGACTTAGTTTGTGAAGTTAACTGGGTCAAAATAAGGAAATTTTGGTCAAACTAATGTTTGACCAAGGGACTAGAATAGTACAAAAATGCATGAAATAGGCCAAAAGAGTGCTAGAAAGGCCTAGAATGATTGAGTGAGGGATAAAACTAGCCAAGTAGGCTAAAAATAGGTGAAATTGATTAAAAATAACTAGATTAAAGCATTTAAGCTTAGTTTCATTTAAAATTTTGAAAAGAATGTATTTTGATTATAAATGACATGGAGGATCTAATACATCTTTTGTTGTTTCTTGGTTGTAGGGGCATCTAAGATTTTAGCATTTAGTGGATGCATCATGGATTCCAAACTTATTGAAGTGCTTATCCTTAGAGGATAGAGCTAGATTGATCTCATTAGGCCTTGGAGGCATAGTAGACATCTGTATGATACCACTTAGTTTAGATTTGTTAGTCATGTTCTTGGGATCTTGGGAATGATTGAATAACACCTTTAGCTAGGAAGTGGAAGGGGATACCATAAAGGTGGCTATCACCTTAGAGGATGTGCATGTCATGCTAGGACTACCCATAGCAGGGACACCCATAGTCATAGGAGTACTTGATAGTGAGGAGGAGAGGCGAACCTTAGCCATATGGGTGTCAAGCTCAGAGATGATACACCCTAGATTAAGGGTGAATATACATCATAGATTTTGGATATTTGAAAGGATGTGATAAGAATTGTGACAACATAGGTGTTGTGTCACAAGTTGGATGGCAAGGTACCACTATTTGTGATAGCCTTAAACTAGATGATATTAGAGTAGCGGGTGTTATATGACTTGGTATTTGTCATCTATGTATAGCTCATGCTTGACATGTATGGGATGTTGTCCAAAGGGTAGAAATTAGTAGGACTAATTATATTATTGATGGCATAGATATATGAGAGGTTCCCCATTTATCAGCCAGTTGGGTTTCCCTATGTGATTGATGATAGGTTACCTCAGGTTCAAAGATGGAGATAGGACCAGATAGAGTAGGTCATGCCTCATGTGCTAGTGAGATAAATGGTGAAATGAATTTATATTATATCGCATCCAGATGGGTACAACACTACAATATGGCCTAGTTAGGAGATAGTGGCACCAACTTTAGCACAAATAGAAGTGAAAGGGCACTATACCTAGTCGATGAAGCCACATCTAGTGGTATGATTACCAACATAAATTGGATTGCCTCTAGTGGTGTACATATTGATGCCCACATTTTAGGCCCAACATGTGTGAGATCCATGAGGGAGGGGAGGATAAGGGCCACTAATTACGAGGTTGATGTGTAGGCCATGTTGTGAGAGACCATGGACTGGTCAAGCATGATAAAAAGAAGAGTGGGAGTAGATGGAGGTAGAGGAAAGATTAGGTAGAGGTAGGATTACCTATAAGTACCACCATTAGCTCCATAGCAAAAGGAACAGTGACCATTGGGGACACAGTGTCAATGGAGGCAATAGGAGTAAGAGAGAGTAGAGACATTAGACATCTTAGATGACCCATTAGATGGGCTAAGTCAGAGCTGGGCTATAGAGAGACCATCAAGGTGTAGGTTGAGATAGGCATGAGTGGTGACTCTAGGGTTTATTTTTAGGTTGTGGCCTATAGATGAAGTTCACAGAGGCTACACAGATGGGGAGACTATGCTTGGCAGTCACATAGATGGAAAGATAGTAGTTGCTAACACATAGATAGGATAAAAGATGGTTAAATTATGATTTAATTTATTTGATATAGAGTAGAGATAGATAGATTTTGAGATATATCAGTGATCTAATATATATCTAGTTGGATTTTTATAGGTGTTGTAGAGGATAAGGAGACCATATGGAGGTTCTTAGTGAGGGGATCACTCTATGATATCTTTAAAGAGGTGTTGTTATTGTACAACCTTATTACACTAGAGGATCCTAGGGTACCATCTACCCCAGCTTAGATGAGTTGGTTCAGACTGTTTGGAGAGGCTGTGAGGCAATTATGAACACATAAAGAGGGGATGAAAGTACCAATAGAGGTGAGTGCAGGATAGGTAAAAGTATGGTAGGCCTTGGCTGAGGAGAGAGATGTACATCTAGTGACCCTGACATAGATGGGATAGCTACATGCCTAGGAGAGAGCAACACATCTAGTGACCCTAACCTATATGACACATGTACAGGAGCAGGAGAGAGTGACACATCTAATGACCTTGACCCAATTAGCATGGGTACATGCTTAGGTGGATCATTTATAGGGGTAGGTATTAGGACTAAGATCTTGGATAACATCTTTACATTGTTCTATTCAGAGGCATTACACTGAGGCATCTATGGGTAGCATGGCTAGGCTATGAGATGGGTAGGATGGGGCCTAGTCATAGAGCTAGAGCTTTGTATATGGTTTTATTTTTGTTTGAAAAATCATTATATATATATATATATATATATATATATACATGTGCTAGAATGAAATATATCCAAGCATCCACAACCACAACCATAATGCAAACATATATAATCAGTAATCCAAATCACAAAATGAGGCATCTATATATATATATATATATATATATATATATATATATATATATATATATATATATATATATATATATATATATATATATATATATATATATAGATGTCTCATTTTGTGATTTGGATTACTGATTATATATGTTTGCATTATGGTTGTGGTTGTGGATGCTTGGATATATTTATTTCTAGCACATGCATTTAGATTTTTGTTGTATATGCTATGGGAAATATACGAGTTGTGATTTTTTTTTTAGCATTATGTAGAACACATGCATGGTTGAAAATAAATAGGCAAAAATGACTTGGTAAAATTTAATCAATCAAAAAAATGTACTATGCACTATTTCACCTTGAGAAATGTGTAATAACAAGAAAATGACTAAGTCTAAAAAAATAAAGGGTAGTAAAACAAGATGGTAAAAAGTTTGTTTTTGAACCAAAAATTGGCACCAAATTGAAAAAACTAAAATCATACTAAATCACATTGGGAATTATGAAAGTAATGTAATAAAGTGGAAGGTACGTAAAATAACAAATGGTATAAAAATAAATCAATTAAGTCAATCAATCATACTAAATCACATTGGGAAGCATAAGAGAAAAACAAAATTGGCAAAAGGGGGTCTTAATTTTATTACACTAATTCAAGTTAGGAAGTATAAAAAATTCAATAAATGGTTGGATTCTTACATGCAATTAGAAAATAAGAAAATAAAAGTGAAAGAGAAATGAATTAAGCATAAAACATACAAAATTAAGCAAGGAAGCATGACAATGACATGTAACTTCATAATCAATCAAATCTTATCTCATATTTGACACATGTAATTTTGATTGTGACTTGGATTATTGGACAGTTTTGTGAGATAGGCTAGTTCTTATGTGTGGTCTTACACTACAACTCACAAAGGGAACACAAATGAGGTGGAATAAGTGTGAAAATCAGGAAATAAAAGATGTTGGTAATAGGAATGTGAAATGTCGGTAATTTGTGAGGAAGGCCAGGTCCCATCCATGGTCTTATAATACAACTCACAAATGAAATCCCAAGGGGAGTGATTAGTGAATAAAAAAATATTTATCAAGAGAAAATATGATGAATTTAGGGAATGAAAAAAGGAATGTAAAAAATATAACATAGGCATATTATGAGAAGACCTTAGGAGACAAAAGGTATAGTAAGGATAGGAGAAGACACTAAGTGACTAGTGACCATTAATGTACAAAGGAAACCTATTCAGTATAGACAAAAAGTTTTATAGGTAAATAATCAGGCTACTAAGATTAAGTCATGAAGGTAGATTGGCACAAGAAAATTAAAATGGACCTATCTTCCCATGACATGTTCCCCATTCCTCAAGACCCCTTATAGAGTCGTCTGTCTACTATGAAGATTGGGTACTTGTGTGAGAAAGTAGGTAACACTAAAAGTTTTTTTTAATTCTCATTTTCTAATATAGTAGCCTACCACACTCTAATAGACTGCATCTCTATTGTGATTCCAACTTTGGAGTTTGAGTTCTGACTAGAAGAAGGAGATGTTCTTTGAATCATGTCTTTTAGTGTGATTTGAGTTTTAAGAATTTTGAATGTTTTTGCCTTTTGTATTATTGCCTTTTATTAAATGATTTGGCTTTTAAATGCTTTTAAGGATTTTAAGATTCCTCCTTCATACAGACTTGGAATGACAAAACGTGAGAGATAGAGTTATACACACAAATGAGTTATAGGCTTAGGCTAAAGGAAGCTAAGTAACCATACAAGACTGACTAGGATACTTAGGCTTGATAATGAAACAACATGTTATCTCAAATCTCAATCATGTATATGTTTAGTTTGTGAAAAGGGAATAAAGAGAAAATGAAATCCAAAGTAGACTGGTGAAAGGAGAATATAATGAGATTAATTGTTTGCTAACTAATCACATGGTAAAGAGGGAATGAATAAAGGGAACTGGGTTTGTATAACCAAGTCACGATGACAATTATCCATGAAAAATAGAGATAAGAAAGCAAATAAATCATGAAGACAAACTAAGGGATAGTTTAATAAATAAACTCAAGAAGACAAATAAAAATCAATGATAAAGAAGATGTTCACAAGCAAACATAAATGACAGTATAAACAATATAGAGTGGCAAAGAAAAGTCACCATGTAAGATAAATAATAATTTGACACAATGTCAAATGATATAACAAATAGATAAAGATAAGATTAGGTCACACATCCAATCCAAATAATAATTTAAAGAACACCATGCATGTGCTCATAAATATTCATAGATTTTCCCACTCACATTATCCAGAACATCTGATAAGTCTCTATAAAGGTAGACACGAACTGATACTAATGTCTCATCTATCTTTAGTGAGAATTGGGAAAATAATTTTTATCTAATCTCCTCAATAGATAAAGTAGGAATGCTATATGGATCATGCTAAGGAGGGCTAGTAGCAAGGGATGATCAAAAGAATGCAAGGGAGTAGACTCTATGGGAGATGCAGGAATTATTCGTGGGGAAGGATCTATAGGTGAGGGACTCATAGGTGGAAAAGGATCCACAAGTGAGGGAAGGTCCACATGTGAAGGATTCATAGGTGGAGGAATAGGATGTAATGAAATTACTTTAATGATTAAGTATAACAATAGAATTATATCCAAATATGACTGAAATATATCCAAATATATGATAATAGATAAGCCACTTCGAGGGGGCAACCTCCACAAGCTTCAATAAGAGCAGAATTCACAATAAGATGATAAATGATTACCCACTACCTCCTATATATAGTCTATCTAGGCCATGGTTACTCCATAGGCTGACCTAATAATTAAAAGAAAGTATAGATAAATGTAATATATTGTCAAAGAGGGATAAGTAAGCCATAAGTCAGCTAATACTATCCTCATACATGTGATAGGTTAGGGGTGTAGCATGCCCTTCCCCTTCAAACCAATGTTGTCCTCAATGTTGAACAACTCTGGATGTTGTTGCAGAAAATCTTCACCTTCCCAAGTTGCATCTTCACTACTTTGGTTTTTCCAATTGATCAAATATTCCCTAATCTCTCTGGTTCTCAACCTCTTAATACGTGTTTCAAGGATCTTCTCTGGTTCCAAAACGACCCATCCTTCTTCATCTAGTTCTGGGAGCTCTATCTGGGTAGAAACTTTATGTCCAATGACCTTCTTCAAACAAGAAACATGAAATACTAGGTGCATGTGAGTTGAATGAGTTAACTTGAGCTTGTAAGCCACACTTCCAATTTTTTTAAAACCTGATAAGGGCCATAATACTTAGGAGCAAGTTTGTTGTCCTTTTTCTATTTCTTCAAGGACATCTACTTGTAAGGCTACAAACAAACAAATACCCAGTCACCCACCTCAAAATTTTGCTCACTATAGTGTTGATCTGCTTGTTGCTTCATCCTATTTTGTGCCAAGGCCAAATTCCCTCTCAAACTAGCCAAAACCTCTTGTTGATGTTGAATGTGCTCTTCCACATCTCAAACCTTGGTGTGCACCTTTAATGAAGAAATGATGAAGGTGGATGGTAACCATATAGTGATAGAAATGGAGACATTTTAGAAGAGGTATGGAAAGGTGTGTTATACCACCATTCTATAAGTGGTAGCCATTTAACCCAATGTTCTTGTTTATTTGATACAAAACAACAGAGATACCCCTCTAAACATTTGTTAACCACTTCAGTTTGTCCATCAAATTGGGGGTGGTAAGATGAGCTATGAGCTAGCTGAGTACCCAAACAAGAAAATAGTTTAGTCTAGAAATTACTAGTGAAAATAAGATCATGATCACTTACAATTATTTTTGGGGTTCCATGTAATTTGAGAACTGCTTCCATAAAAATAGCCGCTACTGTACTTGCTAAAAATGGGTGTGAGAGAGCACAAAAATGGGCATATTTTGTAAGCCTATCCACAATGACCAAAATAACATTCTTACCTTCAGAACAAGGCAACCCAGTGATGAAATCCATGGAAACCTCCTCCCACCTTTGACTAGGAATTGCTAACGGTTGTAACAAACCTGGGGTCTTAATTGTTTCACCTTTACTATGTTGGCATATCAAGCATTCTTCCACAAAATTTTGTACATCTCCCTTGAGTCCTTCCCAAAATAATTCTTTATTAATTCTACGATAAGTTTTCAAGAACCTTGAGTGTCCCCTAATTGGAGATGCATGCAACTCTACAAGAATCTTATTCTTAAGCTCTGAATTTTTGCACAAGTATAACCTACCCTTATACCATAGGACATTACCTTTCCATTCAAATTTGTCAAAGGCTAAATTACGTTGCTGGAGATTTTGAATCAGAACCTATGTATCCTTGTCTTGCTCCCATTCCAACCTAGCTTCATCCACCCAATCTGCTTGCAATATGGACATTGCACAAAGTAATGCTTCTATGGATGCATCCCGTCTGGATAGTGCATCTGCTACTACATTATCTTTACCCTTCTTGTAGATGATTTCAAAATCATAACCCAACATTTTGGTTACCCATTTTTTTATTCCTCAGATGATAATCTTTGCTCCATAAATTATTTGAGACTATCATGATCCATTTTCACCTTAAAGTGTCTACCCATCAGATAAGGCCTCCATTGTTTAACTGCATGAAGAATAGTCATCATTTCTTTCTCATAGATAGGTTTTTGTAGATTCTTACCTTTGAATTGATGACTTTCAAAAGTAATGGGTCTTCTTTCCTACATTAGTATTGCCCCCAATCTAGACCTAGAAGCATCACATTCAGAATGTTTGTGAGAAGTCTGGTGTAGCCAAAACTGGAGTGGTGCACATAGTTTCTTTTAGTTTCTCAAATGCTTTGGTGGCATCATCATTCCAATGGAAAGCATCCTTATTTAGCAATGTAGTGAGTGGGGCTCCTATGCTGCCATAACCTTTCATAAATCTCTATAGTAACCTATTAGTCCAAGGAACCCTCGAAGGTTTTTGAGAGTTTTTATCATGGGCCATTCCATTATCGCTTTGATCTTCTAGGGATCAAATTTTACCCCTTCATGGAAATAATGTGACTGAGGTACTCTACCTCCTGTACTCCAAAAGCACATTTAGATGGCTTCACATAAATTTGGTGCTTCTCCAAAACTATCAACACCTGTTTCACATGTTGCAAATGTGCTTCCCATGTCTGACTATAAATCAATATGTCATCAAAGAAAACTAGCACAAAATTCCTTTAAAAAGACCTAAAAATATTGTTCATCAAGCTTTGAAAAGTAGATGGTGCATTTGTAAGACCAAAGGGCATTACCAAAAACTCATAATGGCCCTCATGTGTTCTAAAAGCAGTTTTATGAACATCTTCATCCTTGATTCTAATTTCATGGTACCCCGACCGAAGATCCAATTTTGTGAAATAATTAGCACCATGCAACTCATCAAGTAAATCATCAATTACTGGAATAGGAAACTTATCTTCGATGGTGTACTTGTTGAGTTCCCTATAATCTAGGCACATCCTCCATGTGTCATCTTTCTTCTGCACCATGACCACTGGTGATGAATATGCACTTTGGCTATGCTTGATGATCCCTGCCTCTAGCATATCATGGACCATCTTTTCAATTTCACTCTTTTGTGCATATGGATATCTATATGGTCTAATATTTGGTAGTGGACTATTTGGAATTAGTTGAATGGCATGATCATGTTCTCTTTTTGGTGGTAGTCTTTTTGGCATGGCCCCAAAAATAGATGAGTGGTCTTCAAGAATTATTTGTAGATCAAGATGTGTAGATACATATGTGGGTTAAACTTCTATGGAGCATTATCATGCAATAATTCCCTCTGCCCCCTTTTTTAGCATCTTGGTCATTTGATGTGAACTAACCAATTGTGGATATTTTGCATGTAATCCATGTAGTTCAATTTTCTTATCTTCAAAATGAAAGCACATGAATAGTTCTTGGAAGTTCATCTCAATGGTAGCTAAGGTTGTGAGCCATTGGACTCCTAAAACAATGTCTTTGTTACCCATGGGAATAACAAACATAGGAGTGTCGAGATTGTACCCACCCATAGTAAGATTAATATTATGGCATTTGCCTGAATAATTAATTATGCCACCATCTACAATCATGACCTAAAATTCTAGTGCTGGGTAGATGAAGCAGTTCAATCAACTGGCCAACTTATGGTTTATAAAGTTATGTGTGCTCCCTGAATCAATCAACACTGTCACCTTCTATTTCTTGAGGAAACCCACCACCTTAAGAGTTTGTGGAGTGCTAATACCTGCAAGTGCATGACAAGAGATTGTAGGTTGGGAATCTTTAGGTACCTCCTCTATATCTTCCTCATCATCAATGGAGGCATCATCTACTTCTTCATCTTTGTTTGGTCCCTCAATGTAGAATAACTTCTTCTCAACACATCTATGTACTTTACTCCACTTGCTATCACAACCAAAACATAATCCTTTTACATGATTCTCTTCAATTTGTTGAGGGGTCAATCTAGTAGGTGGAGGAAATGTTGGTGATGATATGCTACGATCTTTGAAGTGAGTGAATGGCTGCTTCTTGTTGGCTATGAATTTTTCCTTAGCTCTACATGTTAGGATAATAGATTTAGAAATATTAAGTGGATTAAACATGCTTACCTCATGTTGAATGTGGTCCTTGAGTCCACCCAAAAATAGGTCATTCAAGTTTGCTTCAAAAATTGTCTCCATACGTAAGGATAGGTTTTGAAAATGATGAATATAATCCTTGACGGAGCTAGTTTGTCACAATTTTTCTAGTTGGCTAAAGTAATTCTCTATCACACTATTGCCATAGTGTAATTATAGCTCCTATGTAAAAATTGACCTGGTGACATTGAGAGTCATCTTTTTCTTTTGAGCACACAACCATTGATACCAAATGAATTGATCAGGTTCAAGATACAAGGATGCCATGGTAACCTTCTGTCCACTTAGAATCTGATTTAGGTCAAAAAAACTTTCCATTTGGTTGAGCCAATTGAGTGGATATTTTCCATCAAATTTGCACATATTCACCTTTGGTAATAGGTTCATCTGTGGCCATGGAGTTGGATTTGAAGTAGACTAGTTAGGAGAACCACCCTGGTGGGTTTGTGAAATAGAGTTAGATTGATGATTTGAATGATTAATGTTCAAAGCCATCATGATATCTCCCAAACTATCTTGTATGGATTGCATATTAGATTGTATGACTTGCACCTCACTCTGAATGCCTTGCACACTATAGTCAAGTTGGCTCACTTTGTGATCTATGTCAGAAAACCCTAGTACAAAGGGTCTATTACATCCCCCTTCTAACTCCATCTCATCCTTTTTAGGAGTTTCACCTGGAGTTTCAGCACCCTTTCCTTGGCCCCAAGTTTATGGACCTGCCATAAAAGGGTTCTACGATGTCGACCCTTATTAACACTTTTGACCCAACTTTGACCAAGCAATTTTGGAATTATTTTGGCCTCAAATAAAAATATATGAAGAAAAAACTGTATACAAATTTTTATAAGCTTTCTAAAAATGTAAACAACTCAGAAAAATTCTTTGAATTGCACACTATAGAGTAATTTTATGGAAAACCATAAAATAGCGATAACTTTTGTAAAACAGATCCAAATGAGCTGAAATTTTAATGGAAGCTTAAATTGATTATTTATCACCTCTAGTTAAACAATTTCAGATAAATTTGCAACCATTTTTTATATATCACAAAATTTAAAAATTTAGTGTTTGCACACAAGATTGCCCAAATCGCAGCTCTGATACCACTTGTAATGAAATTACTTCAATAATTAAATATAACAGAAGAATTATATCCAAATATATGATAATAGATAAGCCCCTTTGAGGGGGCAACCTCCACAAGCTTCAATAAGAGCAGAATTCACAATAGGATGATAAATGATTACCCACTACCTCCTATATATAGTCTATCTAGGCCATGGTTACTCCATAGGCCGACCTACTAATCAAAATAAAGCATAGATAAATGTAATATAATGTCAAATAGGGATAATTAATCCATAAGTCAGCTAATATTATCCTCATACATGTGATAGGTTAGGGGCGTAGCATAGGAGGTGACGAAGTGATCATATAAGGGGATGGAACCATGGGAGAATAAGGGGGAGCCTTATTATGATTATGACATGTGAGAGGAATGGTAGAAGGTTCAAGAATATCTATAAGGTGATTTTAAAGATGTTATTAAAGGATGTGACAATGATCGGTGTGATGGGTGCCATATTGGTGCCAAAGACAATACACCTCTCTATACTTAGGAATATATTTAGGTAATACCTTTAGGGGAGGTATGGATTTATCTAAAGGTTGAGGGGTAGAAGGATGTAGAGTATCAATATATTATTTTAGCTTGTGATAATCCATAATTGAATGATTATTTTTGTCATGAAAGCAACATATATGCCTGTGAGTAAGTTTAGTATAGGTACTCATAGGAAGAGGTGTAACATAAGCTAAAGGAGCTTGAAAAGACTTGTCGACCCATTTGGTGGGCAATGGATCCATCTGAGGTAAATGAAGTAAACCATCACTAAGAGAAGGTGATGGTGGGGAAGGAATGAAAATGGGCTCAATGGAAGGAGAAATTGGATCAAAAGTAGGAATAGGCTCAGTAATAGTAAGAGTAAAAATGAGCTCAACTATAATAGGAAAAAGAATAGGCTCTCATATAAGCTCTATTGAGGGAGGTGTGGGGTCTATATAAGGTTCAATAATGGTCACATGCATCTTAGGGATAAGCAAGCTATAGGGGTTAGGGTACCTAGCAAAGTGGTAAGGCCTAGTCATAATGGTAAGGCCCAGTCATAACATGATCTATGAGCATACTCCTATGAGGTTATTTAGAATTTCAAGGTGTCGACACCATCTCTAACATATGATAAAGAGGAAAAATACTAAAATTGGGAACTATAAATGATGGACTATAGAAAGATATATGAAAAGATTGAAGTAAAGAGGAATGATAACAAATAATCTTAGCATCACAGGCCTAAACAAGACCACCTAGGAATGGATCATCTAAGGAATAACCATCATTATAGTTAGATGTGTGAATATCAATGATGCATGTGGGGTGACATTGTGGTATGATGAGGTGTGATGAATGGAATGCTGAGTCTTAGTCAATATAATGGGGATATCATCATAGGGATATTTGTGATAATGAGACTGTAAATAAGTAGGAAGATGAGAGATGATATGAGATGAGAGATCATAAGTTTTAATTTTTAGGTTGATTGCATCGAGCTCATTATCACCAAAATCAAAGAGATTAGGAGGAATATTCACAATGAGTTTAGGATGACCATTGTAACCTTGAGTGGAATTGATGTGAAAGTTAAATCATTAAGACTCATGGAATGGAGCACTGAGCAAAGGTTCAAGAGTAATAATTTTGAAGACACCATAGTCTTAGAATTGTTCAAAATTCTAAGGTTTAGTGTCACCCTAAATCTTATAGATGGATCCATTGTGATGGAATTTAATGCATTAGTAGGTATAATAAGTAACAACTCTCATATGGTGATTCCATAGCCTACCAAGTAAGACTTTATAAGAAAGAGGAAATTTAAATATCATCACCTTTACATGAATGATGACAAGTGGGATGGTAATGGGAAGCCACACATAACCTAAAGGAGGCATTTGATTTTAATCATATCCTTGACATGTGTTGCATTTGTATTTGAAATTATATTTAGAATATCCAAGGGTTTTGATAAAGTCAAGAGAGGCAACATAGGTGCTAGAGTCCTCATCAATTAAGTCATGCTTGACTTGGATATCACCAATTTGGACACTAATGAATAAAGGAGGGTTATCTACATAAAGTAAAATCTCATCAAGAATCATAAAAGTGATGGGAAATTTTAAGAAAAGAGAAGTGTCCATTATTTTATAAACATGGATTGACATCTCTTCAGATTATTGCAATATGTTATCTTCAGATATAGATAAGGTTGCTTCACATCCTACTAGGGGAGGATGAGGGATGTTCATTTCAAATAAGAATTGCATGAGATGGTTTCAATGATGTGGATAGGTCCTAATAAGCTCAACTAATGGAATTTGAGACGGGAGATTAGTGAGATCCATGATGGGATCTCACTCATCATAACCCATAATAAGGTTATCATAAATATGTGCATAGTGTTGAAGGAGGTCCTCGAAAGGAAGAGTCATAGTGTATTGTAATTTGTGTTGATAAGAAGGAGAAATTTTAAAACAAGGTTGTAACTTATGTTGTGAAGATGAAGTAGTTGGTTTAGGTTGGTTTTTAGAATTGGTAGAAGTGTTGATAGAAGCTTGATTATTATTAGTGTTAGGTAAAGAATATGGAGGGATGGTAGAAATAGAATTGGAAGTGTTATCCAAGGGAAGAGTTGGAATTGGATCATCAAAATTTATAAGGTCATCTTTCCCCAACTCATTTACGTGAGTTGGAGAAGAATCTTGGATAACATGAAATGTGTGAGGGAGGGGTGTATATAGGTTGAGGATCAATGAAAGTGTTTCTACTCATTTTTTTTGTGCTAATTACATTCAGAAGAAAATGAAGAAACTAAAGGTTGAAGGTTTGAGGTTTGTACGTACCCAGATTAAGTTGTGCACCATTATCCAGACATTGAAGGAGCTCCTCTTTGGCTGTGGAGGATGACACATGTAGATAAGAAGAAGACTAAAACAAAAAAAAATGTTAGAATAAGATAAAGTGGACTGCCAAGCTACTCTCTTGGTCCTGGAAGCATAAAGCTCCGCGAGGGATGACAGTCCACTATTTAAGACAGAGATTGTATAAAACTGAAATGATAAAAAAACTTACAAAAATAAAAAGGCAGAATGTTGTGTACCTGTCTCCTGTAATCCGTGAGTCTCAATAGGTTGATCAAAAGGCTTTGTCTAGTTTAGGGGTTATTCAAGTAGGTTCTAGTCTACATAGTCGCCAACGTCAGTTATGCTGCCAATGTCGGTAGTAGAAGGTGCCGACGTCAGTTATAATGCTGATGTCAGTAGGGGCAATTTGGATTTGGATGAGTTTTAGGTTGTTTATGTAATGGACAAAGGACTCTAGGAATTGGAGGGTCTGTGTAGAGTTATAGGAAAGAGGATAGGGTTTGAGAAAGGACAAAAGGTAGTAGGTTGGTGTGAGAGTTGGGTAAGAGTCAGAGGAAGGCTTTTCAGCCCTTCCATAGAGAGAGTCAGGTTTCTTTCACAGTATCCAAAAATAGTAAATAGAAGTTAATTACTAAGTTATTTTAGAATTGTGAAATGGAAATTAGAAGAATACTTAGCTTTTAGGTGAAGATAGAGGGTGTCAGGATGCTTGTTCCTGTTGTGGCTAATGTCAAAGATCTCATACAATATTTCCAATCTAATGTGTGGAGTGATTTTTGTAGAGTTTCTATAGCTTGAAGAGTGATAATAAAATTTTGGTGCTTAGTTTCAAAGCGTGCGCGTCATTATGCAAAGAGGCCAGGGAGAGAGAGAAGACCCAGAGAGAGGAAGATCCAAAGTCTGGATTCATGATCCCTGATTCTTGATTCATGATTTTGTGATTAGGTAGCCCCTAACTCAACATTAGAATTTGGTTTAAGTAAACTGATGTCAGCGATACTGCCCATGTCGACTGACAGTTGACCGATGTCAGTGGCTAGAGAATGGGTAAAAGGGCTATTTTTAGCCCTTTGCCTATTTCTCCATATGCCGAGTGTATTTTCCATTAGAGAATGGTCAAATGACAGGGTTATTATGCATGAGTGTTGGTTAGGCAGTTGGAAAGGAGTGAGAATAGGTCATAGGTAGATGACTTAGTCTCAAGGTGAGTCATAGGGTAGGAAATGGTCCAAGGTGAGGTGTCCAAGGTGAGGTGTCCTACGTGAGGTGTCTTAGGTGAGGGCATAATTTAAAATAGATTGTTTATTTTAAATTAATAAGGTGTGGGTTAGGACCAAGGGGAATCGACACAATTTAGGTGTCTACATTTGCCCCTTTTTGTCTTGTTGGTTGTTCTTAACGAACTGCAAGACAAAAATAGGAGTAAGTTGCCCTAGGTATGGGATGAGGTGTAGGTTACCCCAAGTATGGGATGAGGTATTTCCCCTCAAAGCGAGAGTCAAGGGAAGGGAACGTAAAATCGATTGCTAATTTGATAGGCAGTCAATGGGTATGGTGAAGTTTGAGTGTGAACACTGCAATAGTTGAGATTTCATGTATACCACTTCACGTGATAGATAGATCAAAGTGTTGCAGTCAAGGTCGAAGAGTGCTAGAATCAAATTAACTGGGCCCTAGCATTTAGTCATAGTTGATTGGGTTAAATCATCATAACTGTAGCTCTAATGATCGTCATGTTCCAAGTATCCTGGGCTCAGGAAGTGCTCCTAGAAAACACGAAAATGTCACAAGTAGTGGGGATCAACTTAGATGTGATACGATACTTATGAAGGTCATAATGTGAGGTGTGTACAATTTTGCTAACTATTCATGAGGTAGCATACATGCAATCAAAGCAACCAAGGCACAGTTGTCTCAAAAGTGGTCGTGGTCGTTGGTCAGGTCACACTGAGATATAAGTGATCTCAAGTGTTGTTTGGTGTGGTTAGGGAGATGTGTGTGATCTCTAATGTGCCCCATGAGAAGTCAAATGTGACTTCTACAATGTCAGGGCTAGTGGTTTGGTCATGAGTTTGGGCTGGTTAAGTCAGGATTAAAGGTTAAATGGTTTGTCCATCGAGTAGATGAATGAACAAATGTGGCCGAGCTAATCTCAAAAGACTCCATGTCAACTGAGTGTTGCCTACATAGCCCCTATTTTAAGGGCCTCAGGCCAATGTAGTTCTCCCCAAAATGGAGGAAGGAGTCAAGGTTATGGACTAAGTTTTGACTAGGTTAAGTCATGGTTAAAGGTAATATGGTTTGTCGATCAGGTAGATGAACAAACGAATGTGGCCGATGTCATTAGGGAGATGAACAGGCGAATGGATGGTCGAGCTAACCTCAGAAGACCCCATGTCAACTATGTGCTACCTACATAGCCCCTATTTCAAGGGCCTTAGGCCAATGTAGTTCTCCCCAAAAGGGAGGAAGAGTCAAAGAGGTTGATAGTTGTTATGTCAGGTTAGGGTTGTTAGCATTTCTCATATGTGTGATGGTACATGCTTGAAATGATGAGTGTATGATGATGTTATAGCCTTTTCCATATTATGTGATGGTGTATTCTGTAACATTAGAGATGTGAGTGTATGATGATGTTACAGCCTTTTCCATATTATGTGATGGTGTATTCTGTAACATTGGTTATATAGTTTTTCAAATCTAGCAATTTTCCATATTAGTGATGGTGTATGATAAAAATGAAATGAGTGTATGATGATGTTACAGCCTTTTCCATATTGTTGATGGTGTATGCTGTAACATGGGTTGTGTTTGTTTGGTTTTGGGTTGGGTTTGGTTGGTTATAAAATGTTTTAGTTGGATGTGACAAAGGTATGTAAGACGTGAAAGGTGTTTTGCTCTTTCATTGACAAGGACCATAATGGTAGCATAGATAGGGTTGGTGCAAACAAAAGCCCCATTATGCATTACGTCATTGACCATTGTTTGTGTTAGATAAGTATTCAAATCTCTTGATGTTAAGTGAGCTCAAAATCCCTTGGGTATGTTGGGGTAATAGGTTTGATTATGTGAGATGTGAGGATAGCGTAACCCTTTTTAGCAAGGATAACTTTGCCCCTTTTATAGGTGACCCTGAGAATGACTATAGGTAAGTCCATGACTTAATAGTTTGTCAATCAATCATTCACTTTTTTTTTTTAATTTTTTAATGGCAGACTGATCAATGCGGGAAGTCTACTTAGGGATGTTGTTTTGTGTTATGGTCATATGGTGTTGTGTATGTAGCAAAATTTGATCAAAGCCATCCTTTGAGGGAATGGTCTATATTTGATTATATATGTTTTGATGTATGTGGATATCTATCTTTCAAGGGAGCAGTCTATTAATTACAACAAATATGTAGTTGTCCTTCGAGGGAGTAGTCTACCTTATAGTTTATGACCTTTTGGCAGGCATCCCAGTTGTATGTTTTTATTTTTGACTGAATTTTTGGTCATGGACTAGACTATAGAGGTTTAAGGGTTCCCTTTTATTAGGACAAAGCATTCATGCTTGACAAAAGGGCTAACTAATGCTGGGAAAAAGGGTTGAAAGGAATAAGAATGACGATAATGGGGGTTGCTCAAGGGATGAGCTCAAGTTAAACGTCAAGTGAATGATTACTTGACTAATAGTATAATGGTCGTAGATGTAAGACATTAAAAGGTTCAGGTTTTGGTCGGCCTTCGAGAGAAGACAAATGATAAGTCCCTGATCCATGCTTGTGTAAGGTCTGAGTCAATTAGGAGCAAACTTGCCCCGTTTGCTTCTTTCCAAATTGGTCACATGTTGGTCTTCTATAGGGATGAGATCTCTGATTTTGAAATCTCGCTCTTTCAGATTATTGTTGTGGGCATGGTTTGGTTGATGTTGGACGTGAAGTCGGTTAGTAGGTTGTTGGCATTTTGTACAACTCTGAATATAGTTGTTGTAGTATTGGTTAAGAGTGGGCCAATAATAGCCCAGGTGGCAGATGCGCTTGGTAACCGAGTTACTACTGAAATGTTCCCCACAAATCCCATCATGGACTTGTTTGATGACATGGGAAGTTTCATTGGTTGTTAGGCATTGGATAAGGAGGCTGTCTAGACCTTGTTTGTAGAGAAGTCCCCCTAAAATGGTGTAGCGAGCAGTGTTTTTGATAAAAGCTCATCGTGAATTGCTAGAGAGATTAGGAGGCATGATAGAATATGTTAAGTAGTCAACAAGCTACTTATACCAAGCGTTATGTGGACTAGAGAGGCTAAGAGGAATTTCCCCCATAGATGATGGTCGAGATGTGCCCAAAATAGAAATCTTGGGTTGTGTTGGTTGAGAGGTTTTGATGAATAATGGATATGTCAAAGGTGTAAAAGTCTGGTCTTTGCCTTTATTCTTCACAGTTTGGGGCCTAGTGGCCACATGAATAGTGTTGATTTCAAGTAAAGGAGTGGAAGGTGGTAAAGGGACCATAATCTTGTATGGGGATCCCGATTTAGGTGAAGAGATTTAGGATGATGTAGATGATTTGTCAGAAAAATGGTCAAGAGAGTCCTTAATGTGGGGGGTGTCCTTTTTCAAGTGTTGGTGAATGGCAACCTTAAGGGCACAACAACACTCAATATCATGCCCAAGTGTGCAATGATACTAGCATATTTTAGTGTCATCGAACCAAGATGGTTTTGGTCCAAGAGGTTGGTATGGTTTAATGGGCGGGAGAATGATGCTCAAAGATTGCAACAATTGGCATAACATCGAAGCATAAGAACCCACTAATGGCTTTACACTTGTTGTTACAATAGGGGTTGACAACTTTTGTTTAGAAGTTGTAGGGGTTGTTTGTCGTACCACCTTTTTAGATGGTGGTGTGGTCATACGTGGAGATGACACGTTTTTGTTGAGAGGTGATGGATTAGGGAGCGCTCCTTTAAAAGTGGAAGGATGTGGACCCAAAATTGAGGGCAATGATGAAGGTGGGGGAGAAGTTCTCCGATGTGGTTTAGCAGCCTTCTTTAGCATGGTGTGAAGACTACTATTGTGTGAGGTGAGGTTCAAATCTACCTTCACCAAATCTTCTTCAGCTGAAATGGGTGAGGTGGCAAGTTCCTCTCTCGGCAGAGAAAGGATTGGAGACTGTGGCTCTTCAGTTGGATAGAGTGCAGGGATGGTCATGGTTTCCACATGTGGTCAAGACGTGGGGAAAGTATGATCCCGTATTGGTGATAAGAAGGATGAGGGTGAGGCAGCCAATGTTGGTGCCATCAAAACATCCTCCAATATGGGAGAAGTCGAAGTAGACTCTCCCACATGTGAAAAGGGACTGGATGGAGGATTGTCCTCCATCGGTAGAGGACAAATAGGAAAAGAAGGCTCTTCTTCCTGTGGTGGAAAAATGGGAGAAGAAGGCTCTTCTACCTGTGGTGGATAAATAGGTAAAGAAGGCTCTTCTACCTGTGGTGGATAAATAGGAGAAGAAGATTCTTCTACCTGTGGTGGATAAATGGGTTGATTAACCTCTTCAAACTATGGGAGAGGTTGGTTAGAAACCATGTTGACCATGCGTATATTACGCTCTTGAAGGTCATCGGCTATGGTCTAAATGTTATTTTGACTTGGGGGATGGTTAGGGAATGGTTGTCTAAAGAGATCCATGTTTTGGTTAGCTGGCACATTTGGGTTATCCAAAACAAGATCCCCCTTGTCTAACATGTCTTGAATAATGTTTTTCAAGGTTTTACAATTGTCTGTGTCATGACCCTTGACACGATGATAGTTACAAAAGTCATTTTCCCTATACCAGGCAGGGATGGCTTTTGAGGGGTCAAATTGGAGTGGTCGGATTTGAGGGAGATTGAGGACCCCCTGCTTGACTATTTTATCCAAGACATAAGCGTATGATTCTCCTATTGGAGTATATTGATGCTGTACATGCCGTTTTTGGAATTGTCTTGTGATGTAGTCTAATGTGGAAGGCTGAGATTGGTTGGTTGTTTTTGAAGATGATGGTCTAAGGGCCACAGTGTTTGCCACTCCTTTGGACTTGGAGTGGGAAGAAGAAGGTTTGGAAGATGAAGGGTCATTAGATTTTGCGTTACTACGTAATTTGACCTTATCTTCTTTGACAGCATAGAGTTCAAGCTTTTTGGCCATGGTGAAAGCTTCGTCAAATGTGCAAAATGTTTGGACCCGTAAAGTGGATGAGATGTGCTTGGCACATGCTCTTGAAAAGAGCTCAATGAGCTTAGTTTGAGGTAATGAAAAGGAGAGTTGGTTAATCAAACCTCTCCAACAGGCCACGAAGTCAGCGATTGTCTCATTGTCGAATTGTTTAATAGAATATAGGTCCATGATAGAGACCTTCTTAGTGATGTTAATTGAAAAGTGGTCAAGGAATAGTTGGGTGAGTTGAGTGAAGG
Organism: Torreya grandis; assembly: GCA_037957365.1. Classification (NCBI taxonomy): domain Eukaryota; kingdom Viridiplantae; phylum Streptophyta; class Pinopsida; order Cupressales; family Taxaceae; genus Torreya; species Torreya grandis. The sequence continues at coordinate 1,834,417 of JARHVA010002404.1, forward strand.
AAAAGAGAGAATGACTGGTAATAGAGCTATACCAGTCAAGGGCAGTGCCAGAAAGCAACATGGGAAATGTGCATAATAATAACACATCATCATGTGCTATAAGGTAGCAAGCATGTCTAAACACTCGTAAATGTTGCTGTGGGTCCTCTTTACTCTAAAAGCAAGTAAATTTCAAGATTTCCCACTAGTTAGGGTATGGTCTAATAGGGATTGAAGGGTGAATGGGTTCGTTTCATATTTATTCATATGAAAGAACATTGCTTGAACTAAAAATGGATGTCTCAAGGTTAGACATCTTATCCATCAACATCTTAATTAGATCGACTAATGGATTGGCAAGAGGGGCACCCCCTAGGTTGTAGGGTACCTAAAAGGCATTAGGAGGGGTGTATGACGTACTTGGTTGCATTTGTATAGGCATAACATATTGGTAGTTTGTCATAGGGACTGATGTTGAGGTCAAGGGGGCTTGTGCCGCAAAGTTGGAGGGTACAAATTGACTGGGTGTCACCATAAGTGGTTGAATAGTGGTGACACTGGTTAAAGGGTAGTTTGTCACTCTTGTGTTTATGGGTGCAAGAGTGTGTGGGGTAGAGACAATCAAGTTTGGGAAAGGTGTTGAACTTGTTTGAATTGTTTGTGGTTGAGGGGGTACAGAAACCCCAATGGAAGTAGGTCCAGAAATGGAAAGAGAGGCCAAATTTTGGACATTGGCCATGGATGGGTTAATATTTGAGGTAGTGGCCTGAATGGTCATAGGTTGGATAGCAGAGGTGGTTGAAATCATTGTTGCTTCAACCAAGGAAGTTGGCATCCCAAAAATAGGATTACCTGAAGGATCTCGCATTTGGCTTCTTGTGAGATAGTGTTGGAGAGCCTTGACATTGTGGTCAAGGAATCTCTCAAATTCTTGATCCCCTTCGGGAACAATAGAAGGTTGATTTGGGGTTGGCTAGATAGGAGTACATTCAGTTTCTGAATTATACTCCATTTGGAGACTTGATATAGAAGGCGAAGGTGGGAGTGGTTGTTGCCTTGCGTGGTCAATAAGAGTTTTAGCTTGACTACGTGTCAAAACCATTCAAGACAAAATGTGTTTAGGTTCTAAAAACTGTATATTTTAGTTTCAAAAAACCCAAAATGTGTGTTTAACAGCAAAAAAGTCGGGTTTTAAAGTTGCTATTTTGGAAAGAAATTTTTTGACAGTGACCGACATCGGTGGTATAACCAATGTCGGTGAGGATATGTTGCCGACGTCGATGGAATAACCAATGTCGATGAAAATAAGTTGCCTACATTAGTGGAAAAATTGATGTTAGGGCTTGTGTATTTCCAAAAACTTAGAAAACTAAAAGTTTTTGGAAGAAAGAAGAAATTTCTGAGTTATTTTTGGAGCTCAGAATAATGCATCCTTACCAGCTCAAAAAACTAGATAAAATAGAAAAGTAGATGAAGGCAAGTAGCCTCTAAACATTAAATTCCTACGAATAAATTTTAGAGTCGTGTTGGCTTATGCCTTAGAAGGATATGTTTAGGAATTGGGCTTTTAGAATAGGTACTAAAAAAAGCAGTCTAAGGTTGGTTTTAGGTTAAGTTTTGGTGCTCAAAAGTCTGTGTTAGGTTTCGTATGTGGCCTGGTGCTAGGAGCTTGCTCCCCTCACTTCACGAGCCCAAAGCCAAGCTAGGTCGCTTAGCCTATATATACTTCGCCAATAGTTTATACTCTACCAGAGAATAGAGTGGGTTCTCCCCTTGGTAGTGAAGTCCAAGTAGGATTACCAAGAAGGGTAAGGTATCCACTAGGTGGTGAAATCCTAGTCGGGCCTTGTCTCAGGTATGTTTAGGTGTTTGATTGTGTTTGTGGTCAGGTTGTGTAACATATGTGCACTACGATTTATTCATAATGCATTTTTTATTACTAGATGAGCTAAAAATGCATTCAAGCAAGAATGAGATGCAATATATTTTTAACCCAAATTGAAATGTTTTGTTCAGATGCAAACAAGTGGGGAAAAGGTTAAGTGTATAAATTTCACTATTCTAAGATGCAGGGAAATATTGACAAGAAGAAAAAGAAAGAAGTTCTTTTTAACTTGTGCTTATGATTTCTTTCTGAGATAAAGAGATAGAAGGATGCAAGAAGAGAAAATTTCCTAATGCACCTATATGAAAGTTTGCCTTTAGAATAAATGAACCCAAGGAAAACTTTAGTGTCCCACCAGGCATGCCAGAATGTTTCTACTCATTTTTTTTGTGCTAATTACATTCAGAAGAAAATGAAGAAACTAAAGGTTGAAGGTTTGAGGTTTGTGCGTACCCAGATTAAGTTGTGCACCATTATCCAGACATTGAAGGAGCTCCTCTTTGGCTGTGGAGGATGACACCTATAGATAAGAAGAAGACTAAAATAAAAAAAATGTTAGAATAAGATAAAGTGGACTGCCAAGCTACGCTCTTGGTCTTGGAAGCGTAAAGCTCTGTGAGGGATGAGAGTCCACTATTTAAGATAAAGAGATTGTATAAAATTGAAATGATAAAAAACTTATAGAAATAAAAAGGCAAAATGTTGTGTACCTATCTCCTGTAATCCATGAGTCTCAATAGGCTGGTCAAAAGGTTTTGTCTGGTTTAGGGGCTATTCAAGTAGGTTCTAGTTTGCACAGTCGGTTATGCTGCCGATGTCGATAGTAGAAGGTGCCAATGTCGGTTATAATGCTGATGTTGGTAGGGGAAATTTGGATTTGGATGAGTTTTAGGTTGTTTATGTAATGGACAAAGGACTCTGGGAATTGGAGGGTCTGTGTAGAGTTATGGGAAAGAGGATAGGGTATGAGAAAGGACAAAAGGTAGTAGGTTAGTGTGAGAGTTGGGTAAGAGTTAGAGGAAGGCTTTTCAGCCCTTCCATGGAGAGAGTCAGGTTTCTTTCATAGTATCCAGAAATAGTAAATAAAAGCTAATTACTAAGTTATTCTAGAATTGTGAAATGGAAATCAGAAGAATACTTAGCTTTTAGGTGAAGATGGAGGGTGTCAGGATGCTTGTTCCTGTTGTGGCTGATGTCGAAGATCTCATACAATATTTCCAATCCAATGTGTGGAGTGATTTCTATAGAGTTTCTGTAGCCTAAAGATCAATAATAAAATTTTGGTGCTTAGTTTCAAAGTGTGTGTGTCATTATGCAAAGAGGCCAGGGAGAGAGAGAAGACCCAGAGAGAGGAAGATCCAAAGTCCGAATTCATTATTCATGATCCCTGATTCGTGATTCATGATTTTGTGATTAGGTAGCCCCTAACTCAGTGTTAGAATTCAGTTTAAATAAACTGATGTCAGCAATACTGCCAGCATTGTCTGATAGTTGACCGACGTCAGCGGCTAGAGAATGGGTAAAAGAGCTATTTTTAGCCCTTTGCCCATTTCTCCATGCACCGAGTGTATTTGCTATTGGAGAATGATCAAATGATGGGGTTATTATGCATGAGTGTTGGTTAGGTGGTTGGAAAGGAGTGAGAATAGGTCATAGGTAGATGACTTAGTCTCAAGGTGAGTCATAGGGTAGGAAATGGTCCAAGGTGAGGTGTCCAAGGCGAGGTGTCCTAGGTGAGGTGTCCTAGGTGAGGGCATAATTTAAAATAAATAGTTTATTTTATATTAATAAGGTGTGGGTTAGGACCAAGGGGAGTCGACACAATTTAGGTGTCTATAGAAAGAAACCACCCTTCATATATTAGTCATATTAACCACATTCTCTTTTGGAGTTGGGTCAATAAAAATATCTACATTGTTGGTGGAAGAGGTGGGCTTATCTTGAGTATCTTGATTAGCTTGGTAATTAAGAAGAGGGTCTTTATAGATAGCCAAATGAGCATTAGCTTGATTAAAGGCTTGAGATTTAGTATTACTTTCATGAGACTTAAAATCAATGTCATAGGCTTGTTGACACTTTTAAATGATAGAATCATGATCAAAATTAGGACCAAGAAGAAAATACATAACTAAATTCCAAAGCTACCTACATGTCTCACAATAATGACCCTAATTAGTGTGAAACCAACAAAACTTTTTGGGATCATACCATGATTTCATAGGATGAATGGGATCAAGTTTTTATGGAAGAGTCCTAGGTAGATGTTTTAGTAATTTAGATGAGGATAAGGGTTTGTGAACATTGATAGTATTAGGTGAAGATAAATGAGGATTAGTGAATTGTTGAGAAGGGGTAGTTGGTTCTAAATATTGGTTAGGAACAACAGCTCGAATAGTGTGAATGGTGTCATAAGAGTCCATGACACCATCATTGCTTGCATTATGATTTTTATTCTTGAGTAAGATGTGGGCACCTATAGAAGGTTGGGGTGGCTCATATTGATGCATATGGAAATCTTGACATTTTTCTTGGTCAATAGCCTCCTCTAAGGTATGTGAAGAGAGAGTGTGGACATAATATTGTAACTTGGGAAAAAGAGAATTGGTAAGGAGATGGAAAAGGTTAGCATTGACCATGTTATGTTCACATTTGTTGGACAATGTTTTCTACCTTTTAACAAAAGCTTGGGCAGTTTTGTTTTCAAGTTGTTTACAATTTATAAAGTGAGCCAAATTATTTTTTGGAAGATCACTAGTTTGGAACTTGTTGGGTGAATATTTTGTCAACCAACTAATAGGTGAGCAAAATAGGTCTCTTCAACCACATCATAGGGAGATTGGTTAGCTAGATGTGTAGGTGTACTACATCAACAAGGGACAAATATCTCCTTTACATAGAAACAAAAAATAAACACACACTGAAAACAACTATGACAGCACAAATTTTGGAAGTAGTTGGCTTCAGGACACCTTCCTTATCACTTCCACTAGCTTTGCTTGTTAAATTGCATAAACAAGAATACATTTAGGAAATAAAAATAAAAACAATCCCCTAGAATGATACAAGTTATAAAAACACAAAGTCTGAAAGTAACTTGCTTTCTGATTGAAACAAAGAAATATGATAAACAATTATAAGCTCAAAGTCTTAGTGATGCCTTTCAATTTGGGTAGATTTTTGCTTCTGGTAATAAGAAGATCTCCCTTCAAATGATATAAGAGATTACATTATATAGAGGCCGAGGGAGGCTTGACACTTTGTCCCATGGAGTGACCCATGCTACGCATTAATGCCTTGGACACATTTTTGGTTCTGTCAGGGAGAGCCATGCTAGAGCAGGGCGGCTGCCTTAACTGTGGCATGTTGATTCATCTCCAATGTCTTCTCCTGCGCCAAAGTCACGCATTCTATTACCTACTATTCATGCAGATGCCCTCTTTGTCTTTAAACCAAAGGGGACAAATAGATTGCACTTTCAATGCTTGCAGGTCCAAATACCTACCTGACAAACTGCTCCACCTATTAGGAATAACTCTCACTGAGATTTCCCTCTTTGTCTCTTCTTCCTTTGGCCCTAGCCTTAGGGTCTTTGAATGTATTCAAGTCTGCAGCTTTGAAATAAGCTTATTGGAATAAGCTTTGAAACTTGTTAGAGGCTGAAAGCACAGATGCAGACACTTGTCATGCTCTGCTTGGTTGGGATGGGACACGTGGTGAGTTCTACCACTTTGAAACTTGTTAGAGACTGTGTCTCAACATGTGACACTTGGCAGCTTCCACTACACTTTGAGGATTGATCCTTCCCAAAGGGGACTTGCCCATCGGGGTCTTGAAAAAGGTCCATTTTATGAGTGTTGACTATCCTCCATGAGGGTACCTACCCTTCAAGATCATCTGGGTGGCCTTCGGGCTTTAATTCTTTTAGAGGACTATTGTCACTTTATTTTTTTCATACAAAATGTCTAAAGGAATTCCTTCCTTGGCTCTGCATTTCTGTATTGAGAGTGATCCATCTTTGACACGTGGCATATTCCATTGCTTCAAACAAGTGACATGTGGCATCTTCTATCGAAATAGGTGAGGACACTTGGCAACATCTGCTACTTCTTACTAGGGACACGTGGCAACTTCCACTCAGTTTTGGCAATCACTCAGAGGATGACACTTGGAGCACTCTGATTATCCTTTTAGCAACTTTCTCGAGGCCCACCATAGTTTTTACTTGATAATGAAACCAAAGGGAGATACAGTGACTGTTGACACTTGGCAGCCTCCATCGATCTCTGTAGGTGATACGTGGTATGTTCTGCTATTTTGAGAAAAAGACATTGAAACCTTTTGGAGCTGCCACTTGTCACTTTTTGTGAGACTCTTACAAGGAACACGTGGTAGGTTCTGCTCATCTTTTTCTTTTGTGTGTTCCTTGGTTGAACCATTGGTTGAACCACTTGTTTGTTACTTCTTTCCTTGACTGAGGCCACCTTTGAACCCATGAACCATTGAACTTTGAACTCTTTTGGTTCAAGGTTCAATCAGTTCATTGGTTCATCTTTTGTCTTTCACTTCCTTGTTCTTTCTAAGCTCTTTGATCTTCATCGCACTGGTTAAACTTGTTGAACCATTGAACCCGTTGAACCTTTGAACCAAAGTGGGTCAATGGTTCAATGGTTCAATGGTTCAAGCCTTCTTCTCTTTGATAAGTGTTTTGAAGCCATTAAACCTTGAAGCGGTTGAACTTTGAACCTTTTATAAATGCACTTAACTCTTGCTAATGATGTTGAACCTTTAAACCCATTAAACTCGTTGAACAAAAATGGTTCAAGGTTCAATGGTTTAATGGCTCAATCCTTGCTTAGAAGCTTGTCGATGGACAATTTTGGTTGAACCAAAGCGCTGAACCAATCTTGAAAATGACTAAGCATTGAAAACTTGCACCTTCGATTGAACTCACCTATAAAAGCCTTTGAACTTGTTGAACCTGCTATTCCCTTTACCAAAAAGTTGAGAAAATGAGGAAATTGAATGCTCAGAACAAATTTTGAAAAGGGAAGACACAATTTTGGTCTTATAGGACCAAAATAGTTCATATGTTGTCCTAGAAATGAGAAAGTTATTTTTGAGGACAACAATTGGCTCTAGTTGGGGAACTTTCATTAGATGAAAACTCAGAATAGCTGAGGGGAGTAGAAACCAGAATCTCCAGTGCCTTGAAGTATGCCATTGGGCTAGGGAGTCATGCTACCCAAAAAGAAAGGTTCTAAAAAATGAAAATGAAAGGCACAAAATAGAAACAAAAGACTATACAAATATACTTATGTATAGGGGAACTCATTTGATACTTCAAGAGTTGAAGTGCTTCAGATGCTGCCCATTGTGAGGCAGAGAAATGAGAGTGCCATCTTGATACTTCAACAAGAAACTATTTTCACCATTGAGCTGATGAATAGTAAAAGGGCCCCTCCATAGGGAATCAAACATTCCATGCATCCCCTTTGGTTTTCTTCTCTTATCCCACAGCAGGACTTGATCTCCAATCTGAAAATCATGGTTCTTTGATTTTTGGTTGAAGAGCTTCTTCACTAGACCTTGATGGGCAGCAATTTGGTCCACCACTGCAGTTCTCTACTTGTCCAGATCAGTAAGACACATGATCCTCTTATCAAGGGAGCCTTCATATGTTTGGTCTTCAATTGCCTTAGCTAATTTCAATGCTGGTAATTCCAAGGTGATTAATATCTCAACATTGACACCATAAAGAAGTTGGAAAGGAGACATACCAATTACTCTCTTTAGTGTAATCTTGTCTGCCCATAGGGCATCAACCAATGCTTTATGCCATGTCCTTTGGTTGTCACCCACCAGCTTCTTGATGATAGTCACTAGGTTCTTATTGCTTGATTTAGCCTGTCCATTCCCTTGTGGAAAGTAATTAGAAGAGTGGGAGAGTGTAATCCCATAGTAAAAATAGAATTGAGTAATCTTCTATGAAGTGAAATAAGCTACATTATCAGTGACAATCTTGGTTGAGACCCCAAACTTTGAGATGATGTTTTCTTTGAGGAAATTACATACTACTTCTGAAGTAGCATGTTTGGTTGGAATAGCTTCCACCCATTTGGTGAAGTAATCTGTTGCTGTGAGGACATAATCATGTCTAACACTTGAAGATGGGTTTATAGCTCTAATAAAATCAATTCCCCATTGCTAGAATGGCTCCTCTATGACCACTGGCTTGAGAGGTAGGGTAGCTAACTTGGGTCTTCCTACAAACTTCCAGCATAGTTCACATTCCCTAACCCACTTGTATGCATCCTGAAAGAGAGTTGGCCAGTAGTACCTAGCTCACAGAATTTTACAAGTAGTCACAAGAGTAGAAAAATGTCCCCCACAAGCTAAATTATGGAAGGACTTCAGAAGTTGGATTTGTTGCTCCTTATCCACACAGCAAAGGAAAACTCCATCAAGGCTCCTCTTGTATAGGTCATTGTCCCAGAGGACAAAATTTGTAGCTTTCAGCTTGATGGTTCTCCTTTCTTTATAAGATAAGTGAGCAGGACACTCACCATAAGTAAGGAAATGAGCAATACCTAAATACCATTCATTCGTGGTGGAGACAAAGAGGACTATTGGTGTGTCTTCCACCTCTAATTTTTCATGCTTTGTTCCTTCTGGCTTGTTATCAGCAATTAATTAGCATAGCCCCTTTCCACACACCAAATTTGTTGGTTTGATGACCAGATCAAACTTCTAGATCTTTGTAACCCAATTACCTCTTTTCATCCCAAACTCTTGTTGAGTTAGTATGGATTTGACCATGGTGTCAGGAACCAAGGCATTTATGTATGAATTCAAGATGTAGAAGCGAAAATGCTTCACTGCCTTCACCACTGCATAAGCATGCTTCTCCATGTTCGAGTACTTTAACTCATGAGCTTTGAGAGGATAACTCATGAAAGAAATGGGGGATTCCATACCTTCTTTATTTTGTTGAACTAGAATTGTTGAAAGCATGTGTTTTGAAGCATAGTTGTATATGGTGAACTCTTTGTTATAGTTTGGACAAACTAGAATAAAGCATGAGCAATGGCAGTCTTGATATTCTCAAATGCTGACTTACCTTCTTCAGTCCAGTTGAAGGTGGCTTTTCCCTTCATCATGTTTACAATGTGCCTAGTCTTCTTAGCAAACTTAGGGATAAACCTCCATAAGAAATTCACCTTTCCAAAGAAAGAGTGAATAATAGTCTTACTTGTGGGCAAGGTAGGCTCTTAGATAGACTTGACTCTATCTGAGTCAATCTTTATGCCTCCTTTGGACACAATGTGTCTAAGAAGTTTCCTCTCTGTTACTCTGAAGACTGACTTCTTGGGGTTTAAGGAAATGCCATTCTGGTGGTAGCATTTCAACACTTGTTTTAAATGGCACACATGATCTAGGCGATGCTTAGAGAAGATGGTCAAGTCATCAAGATAAACTACACTGAACTTACCCATCTCATCCTTGAAGGCAAGGTCCATTTATCTTTAGAAGGTGGTGCCCACATTTATCAAGCCAAAAGGAATCCTTCTATACGCAAACGTGCCCCAAGGTGTGGTGAAATTAGTCTTATGCTAGTCTACCTCACCAACTTCAACCTGATTATATTCTGAGAAGCCATCTAGAATTGATAACATCTTTGAACCTATCACTATTTGAAGCACTTGATCTATGATTAGCAAAGGATAATTATCCTTTAAGGATGCCTGATTCAAATTTCTAAAATCCACACAAAGGTGAATTTCACCATTCTTCTTCTTTATTGGCACTATGTTTGCAATCCATGTGGAATGATGGATTGGGAAAATGATCCTAGCATTTAGCATTTTTTGTATCTTAGATAGAATAGTACCTAACATTTTTAGATTATACTGCCTAGACTTTTGACTATAAGGTGTCGAATCAGCCTTGAGAGGAATGTCATGTCAAATTTCATCAGGCCAGAGTGACTTTAGGTCATCATAAGAGTAAGCTAAGACATCCATGTATTGATTGAGAAAAGTGTTGAACTTAAACCTCTCATTAGGGGTACAACATTTCTCAATATTTACCATCTTGGGATCTCCCTTGGTTCCCAGATTTACTTGATCAAACTCCTGAGAGGAGCTTGAATCTATTTGCTACTATTTTATGAATCTGTTATGCTTATCAAACAAATTTTCAAGGGAAACCAAGCCTTTGGAAATCTTATTCCCTTTAATTTGTAGAAACTCCTCACCTACATTTGTATTTGATTCAGGGGCTGGTTCATACTTCTGAGTTTCACTGCCTTCAAAATGCAGCTATTCAAAGCTATCTTTTTGCTCCAGGAAGGAAATGATTTGGTTGTCATTGTTAAACACTTGCCAATGACTAACATTATTAGGTACACTTGATATAAATACCATCTCAATAGTGTACTTGTCTCCTTTAAAATTTGGGTGGGGGACTAAGAGAGTAGCTGAAACAGCCAGTGCATCCACCTGGTCATTAAATTCTCTAGGAATGGCAGAGATGCTGAAAGCATCAAAGCTTTCAATTTGGTCCCATACTAGATTATGGTAATAAATGCAATATTTCATTCTTAGTTTGATACCAATTTCTCACCTAATAAACCACTAGTTTAGTATCTCCTTTGGCATGAAGGAGCTTGATTTCTTTGTCTCAAGCAGCCCTCAATCCAAGCAACAGAGACTCATATTTAGCTGTGTTATTAGTGTTGATGAACTGCAACTTGTAGGATGAAGAAAAAATGTCTCTTTGAGGAGATATCAACACAACCCTGGCTCTTGAACCAGTGGGGGAGCAACTACCATCAAATACAAAAATCCATACCTCATTTGATACTAATTTTTCTTTGGATTCTTCTCCATTCAGAGGAGGAGATTCCTCCAGGCTTACATTGCACTCTACCAATTCTTCTACTATTTTAGTTGAATGCATTTCCAAGTTGTCACTTGTAGGAGCTTCATCAGATGCCTCATGAACTTCATCTATGGACAGAAAGTAGTTACCCATGCCTGAAGACTCAAACAAAATTTGAGCTTCAAGTGTTGAGGTCTGGGTAACCATGTATTTCGCTTCCTTCTCAAGGAGCAACCTCTTCATAACACCTTTGACTAGAATCCTTGCCTCAAATAATTCCATACTCAAATCACCACCAACATCCCTACAAAAATTTTGCCCAAGAAAGATGCCATATGATGCTGGGACGTCGGCTACCAAGACAGTCATCTTGATTCTTATATTTGGGAACACTGCAAATGCAAATTGGGCATCTTTAACTTGTCCCAGAAGAGGTACTTGCTTGTTCTCCATGGAGAAGCATCTACCAAAAGTCTTGGTTAGTGTGAGGTCAAGGGATTCAGCTACTTTAGTAGGCATGACATTGTCTGAAGCTCCAAAATCAATGATGCAATTGTTTAGATGATGTCCATTTATTAGCAATGAGACATAGAAAAGTTTAGTACTACCAGGAGTAGCAAGAGGGGTAATGACAAGATTGTCCTAGGTGGGTGCATTTCTATGGGAATCATGTGTCACTTTGGGAATTGCTTGTTCAATAGGGACGTTCTAGTTTTTAACACATTGAACTAGTTTGTCTAATAGCTCAGGATGGGAATGTAGAAATTCAAATTCAAATATTTGAATTTTGGTTTTCTTTATATGGTTAATGATATCAAATTTTGAAAATGAACGAGGTATAGAGGATGGGAGTTCATCCTTTTGAGTTTTGGGAGGGGGAGAATTGGACTGTGAATTTGAAGTTGAAGGTGCAAAAATGTTTGGGGTACTTACCTTTCTAGCAGTCACTAGGTCCTTTGGCTAGAAGGGTAGAGTGGTCCCACACTTAGCAATTGAAACTATTGGTTGAGGTTGCCCCTCTATCTTTTCTTTATCAGCTTATTGAGTTGATTGATACTTAGATCAGGTGAATACAACATATGACCCCTCAGCTGCATTGCCTTCACTTTTGGGTTCATCTTGATAGTTCAAGAAACCAATATGGGAGTTGCCAGCTAATTTTTATTCTTCCTTAGTGAAGAGATTAGCATCATCTTTAGGATTCAACTTAGGCTAGATTGATAAATCCAATTCAGCTTCAAGATATCTAATTGTTGAATTGTTTGGAGGTGCTTCAAGGGTGAAGTTCCTCTATGGAGGAGGAAGGTGATTTAACTATCCTTGATTCCTGGCAGCATGGTCTTGGTAAGACTGATTAGGGAATGTCCTCCTTAGTACATCTCTGTATGAAGAGCAGATGACATCCCTTACACCATTTGCTTTCTAAGAGCTAGCACTTCATTTTCTAGCTTTTGCACCATTGGGTCAGTGGTGGCTATAGATGAGTATTCAGAAGATGAAGAGGATTTACCTTTATTAGGGTCCCTCCTTATTTTTCTAGCCAAGATAAGGTCATCTTCTACCTCAGTGGCCAAGTCTTGAGCAGCAGCAAGGTCTATATGTCTAGCCTATCTCAGTAAGAAACTCACTTCAGGCAGTAATGAGTTGATGAAGAAACACTTAAGATTTTGAGGTGTCGATTGGGTGATCATGGGAATCCTGTGCCTCAACTTATCAAACCTAGAAATTAAGTCCCTCATAGGTTCATGGGGCTCCTTCTTCATCTGTGTGAGCTGGGCTAGCAAGGCATGTGCATCTTCTGTAGGCTTAAACCTAGCTTCAAATTTATCTTTGAGGGTGTCCCAATCAGTCACTAACTGAGCTTGTAGATGGTAGAACTAGTCTATAGCAGTGCCTTGTAGTGTCTCTATGAATAGCCTAACTGTTATGTCTTCATAATCTACACCTATTACACCATAGGCTATGCTGAAGGTAGTAATATGTTCATTAGGGTGAACTTTTCCATCACCAAAAAAATTGGGGAAATTCTTTCTTGAGCTACATGGAAGTTAATGTAGGGGTGGAGTCAAATTAAGTGGGCCAAATGAGTTACCCCAGGGGCCTTGAGCTATGGTTTGATTATGTAAAAGTGGGATCACAAATCTGGGTGGAGTATGTATGGGCAAAGCTCTATTAGCAATAGAAAAAGAAGCTCTGCCTTGTGTTGGTGACCTGGTAGGGCTAGGAAGAAGAATCCTAGTTCGTTGAAGGTGAGCTTATGGAGGAAACAACTCAAAATTGCTCTACTGCACCAACTCAAAAGTAGGGTCAACAACACCTTGATATTTTTGGCTTCTGGTATAATGTGGAGTTGCCAGATTATGAATCAAAAATGGAAAAGGACTGGTCTTACTTCAATTTGAAACTTAAGGCTTCAAACTGCTTGTCCTTCCCTAGCGGAGTTGCCAAAAACTATTGGGTGAACATTTTGTCAACCAGCTAATTGGTGAGCAAAATAGGTCTCTTTAACCATAGCATAGGGAGATTGGTTGGCTAGATGTGTAGGTGTACTACATCAATAGGGGACAAATCTCTCCTCTCATCAAGGGGAGGTTCTCCATAAGTATAGAGGCACTATATACTATATATATAAGCTGAAAATAACACTCGGGGATAGGATAAGCCATCCATCTCTCTTTTTTCAGAGATGATGTTAAAAAATAGAGGAGAAAATCTTAGTGAAAAAACTGAAGGCACTTCTCTTCTTTCAAAAGTGTTCTTGCAGGAAACAACAGGAGTTCTTTCAGGTAGTAAAAGTAACTTGTAACCAAGGGCGTAGTAACCAGCAGCTTGAGATGTAGCACAAAGTCTCCACCTCGACTGCCCAAGAGTGAGATATGAAGAACAATGGGGGCACAAAGTCATCCCAAGGTCCTTTACATTGAAACAAAAAATAAGCACACACTGAAGACAACTATGACAGCACAAATTCTAAAAGTAGTTGGCTTTAGGACACCTTCCTTATCACTTCCACTGACTCTACTTTTTAAATTACATAAACAAGAATACATTTATGAAATAGACATAAGAACAATCCCCTAGAATGATACAAGCTATAACAGCACAAAGTCTGAAAGTAAATTGCTTTCTGATTCAAACAAAGAAATATGATAAACAATTCTGAGCTCAAAGTCTTAGTAATGCCTTTCAATTTGGGCAAAGTTTTGCTTCTTTTAACAAGAAGATCTCCCTTCAAATGATACAAGAGGTTACATTATATAGAGGCCAAGGGAGGCTTGACACTTTGTCCCATGGAGTGACCCATGCTGCGCATTATTGCCTTGAATGCATTTTTGGTTCTGTTAGGGAGAGCCATGCTGGAGTAGGGTAGCTGCCTTAACTATGGCATGTTGATTCATCTCCAACATCTTCTCCTGAGCCAAAGTCACTCATTCTATTACCTACTATCCACACAACTGCCCACTTTGTATTTACACCAAAGGGGACAAATAGGCTATGCTTTTAATGCTTGCAGGTCCAAATACCTACCTAGCGAACTGCTCCACCTACTAGGAATAACTCCCACTGAGATTCACCTCTTTGTCTCTTCTTCCTTTGGCCTTGGCCTTAGGGTCTTTAAATGTATTCGGATCCACATCTTTGAAATAATCTTATTGGAATAAGCTTTGAAACTTGTTAGAGGCTAGAAGTGCAGACACAAACACTTGTCACGCTCTGCTTAGTTGGGATGGGACAGGTGGTGAGTTCTGCCACTTTAAAACTTGTTAGAGACTGTGTCTCGACATGTGACACTTGGCAGCTTCCATTGCACTTTGAGGCTTGATCCTTCCCAAAGGGGACTTGCCCATCAGGGTCTTTGAAATGGTCCATTTTATGGGTGTTGACTATCCTCCATGAGGGTACCTACCCTTCGGGATCATCTAGGTGGCCTTCAGGCTTTAATTCTTTTAGAGGACTATTGTCGCTTTATTTCCTTTAGACAAAATGTCCAAAGGAATTCCTTCCTTGGCTCTGCATCTCTGTATTGAGAGTGCTCCATCTTTGACATGTGGCATATTCTACTACTTCAAACAAGTGACATGTGGCATCTCCCACTAGAATAGGTGAGGACACTTGGCATCATTTACCACTTCTTACCAGGGACATGTGGCACTTTCACTTAGTTTTGGAAATCACTTAGAGGATGACACTTGGAGCACTCTGATTATCCTTTTAGCAACTTGCCCAGGGCCTGCCATAATATTTACTTGATAATGAAACAAAAGGGAGATACAGTGACTGTTGACACTTGGTAGCCTCGAATAATCTTTTTAGGTGATACGCGGTACATTCTACTATTTTGATAAAAAGACATTAAAACCTTTAACAGCTACCACTTGTCACTTTTCACATAACTCTTACAAGGAACACATGGCAAGTTCCACTCACATTTTTCTTTCACGCATTCTTTGGTTGAACCATCTATTGAACCACTTGTTTGTTGCTTCTTTCCTTGTCTAAGGCTGCCTTTGAACCTTTGAACCCATGAACCATTGAACTTTGAACTCTTTCAGTTCATTGGTTCATCATTTGTCCGTCACTTCCTTGTTCTTTCTAAGATCTTTGATCTTCATCACATTGAACCTTTTGAACCATTGGACCCATTTAACCTTTGAAGCAAAGTGGGCCAATGGTTCAACGATTCAATGGCTCAAGCCTTCTTCTCTTTGATAAGTGTTTTGAAGTTGTTGAACCTTGAAGTGATTGAACTTTGAACCTTTGATAAATGCACTTAACTCTTGCTGATGACATTGAACCTTTGAACCCATTGAACTCATTGAACCAAAATGATTCAGGGTTCAGTGGTTCAATGGTTCAATCCTTGCTTAGAAGCTTGCCGATGGACAATTTTGGTGGAACCAAAGCACTGAACCAATCTTGAAAATGACTAAGCATTGGAAACTTGCTCCTTCGATTGAACTTGCCTGTAGAAGCCTTTGAACCTGCTAGTCCCATTACCAAAAAGTTGAGAAAATGAGGAAATTAAATGCTCAGAACAAATTTTGAAAAGAGAAGAGATAATTTTGGTCTTGCAAGACCAAAATAGTTCATATGTTGTCCCAAAAATGAGAAACCTATTTTTGAGGACAACAGAACTCTTAGACTAGAGTATTTACTAAATTTTCCAAACTATTAATATAATGAGTTATAAGTTGGTTGTACCAATCTAAAACATCACCCTTGAGATTTTTGGCTAATAGTTTGGTAGTGGCAAAGGTATTCCATTTGACCAAATCCTTATAAAGATTTTTAAATGTTTTTAGATAAAGGGTAGGATTAGTTGATCCATTATAATAAATGGTAGGGGTGATACCTCCTATATCAATATTAGTAATTTCAGTGGTAAGAGGCTCATTTTGAAGATGTTTAGTTGTCTTGTTGACAACAGGAGGTTGAGGGATAAGATTTCCATGGGAATAATGAAGAGGATGTGGGGGAACATTTTAATTATGCATGTCCCAAGATGTTGGTTGAGATGAGTTTAAATATGGAGAAGGTGATTTTGCATTCTCATCATTTGATTTGTATTATGAGCTTCAAAGGTATTCATTTGATTAAGTGTTTGTGATAAGATTTGGTGGGTTTGATTGGCATTATTAGAATTATTTGAATCATTAACATTGGAAGGAGTGGCTTGGGTACCACTATTGGTGTTGGTAGGAGCTTGAGAGGAACTATTAGAATGTGAGGCACTAGTGGCAAAATTTGCTTATGTGGCAAAAGATAAACTAGTGAAGGGATGAGAAGAGGAAGCACTAGAAGCATGATTACCATGGGTAGCAAATGATGCACTAGTGGAAGGATTAAGGAGAGTGGATCTTAGGAGAGTTCCACTAGATGTAGAACCTCTAATGTTGGTGGATATACAAGGCATAGAGGTTGAATAAGTTAAATAAGAAGAGGTCATGGTATGAGAAGGGATCATAATAGAGGGAAGAGGTTGAGAATTAAAGAAGGTAGTACATCTTAATCCATTTGAGAATGTGGGAGAAGGTCAATGAGGATCTTCAGATTGACCATTATTCATGAGATGGTAAATGGTATAAGGATCTTGTCCTCTATGTTGAGTAAATTTGGAGATAAAGAAGAGCATTTCAAGGGTATACTCTAATTTAGGTTGATCTTCAAGTAAGAAAAGAGTATTATGCTATGAATAGGTATGAGGAGGGGTACCTTAGTGCATTATGCAATTGGATATATAAACATTACTTTCATCTAGGAGAAGATCCCTACTCTGCTTATGGGAGACCCTACAAGGTTTGATGAAACTCATCATGTCTATTGAATTCAACTCAGTGTTGTGTTCAAATAGAAAGTTCATGATGGAGGAGAATGACTAAACAAGGTAAGAGAGATGGAAAAAACAAGGATGTAAGAAGTGACAAAAATAGTACAAAGTCGACTGGATCAGAAAATAAGACCTAAAAACTATACAAAGTCAATTAGGTCAACCTAGTATAATAAATAGAGGATAAAAAAGTGTACAAGGTCGACTGGGTTGACCTAGCATAGTAGATAGGGGGAAATAGATAGTTTATAATAGACTATGTCAATAGAAATGACTGTGTATTGAGACAAGAAATTTTTTCCAAGTACTTAGAAAATCAATAAATGAAAGGAAACACATAATCAATTGGATCAATGAGGTTGATCTAATTGAGGCACATAGCACAAAACCTTGCACCAACACTAGATAATATAAGTTTTTGTAATACAACATATAATTGAGAAAATATCATGCAATCAACTTAGAAATTAAAATCTAAGTAGTCAACTTGAATGTTGTTAGATTATCAGAGTATAGTTTTAAGTGTGATAGGAAATTGGTTGTAATCAAGGAACTAGAAATCAATCTAAGGATGGTTTTAGGATATTTGGGTTGAAATAAATCTATATTGGCAATGGTACTAGCTTGATATTGTTGGTCATGGTCATTGGTGTCTTAGATTATCATTGATGTCAAAGAGAGCATGTGATACTAATACACGAATGACAAAGTGATCAGATTGAGAGCTTGAAGAGATATGGCACATGTACATGTCTCTAAAGATAAATAAGAGGTTGTGAGGCATACATATATGTCTTGGAGGAGCTTTGGTATGTTCTCTTCATCATTTAGAATGAGCAAAATGCATCTTATAGCTTAAGAGAAGCTAGAATGTCACTACAAGTCATACAAATATAAAATATCTAGAAAGTTTGAGCATTTATTTCAGGTATGCAAAAAGTTAACATTCATCAAAGGATTACATGAAGATGTTGTCTATAGTGCCAAAAATCTACACTATAAATTTAGAGTC